>JAFIRS010000346.1:600000-802782 GCA_018342105.1 Gonioctena quinquepunctata
AATATTAAAATCACTCATTTTTCGATAAAGTAATGAAAAACCTCCGATTACTTTTCATGCATTTTACAGAAGAAATGTCAAAAATTGAACGTTGGTGATTGTGTTATATTTGTCCGAATCCCCTGGATCTTGAAGTTTATTCCGACGTTGCCTATGTCACCAAAAGGAAAAAGTACTGAAATTAATTGCGACATACATATTGAGCATATAAATAATAATAAAAGACGATCTGATAGTTCTGATGGATATATATGTATCAATAGAAGTTCAAAATGCAAATAATATATCACCACGCTTCTTGGGAGTGTCTAATAGTTTTGGAAAATTAGGCAAGTTGTCCACCCTGTTTAATGGGTTCTGTCATTGCAAATTTACATTTTATCACTCTCTCACATTAGAAAACAGAGTATAACTTAGAAAAACATATAACTTACCTTTCAGCTGCAATCAGTCAAATTTAGCATCATTTCAAAGTCTCACATTTTATACAATGGAGCAACAACATATTATCCTGCTTGAAACTAAAGTCAAGTATTTGGGAATAATAATAGACACTCATCTTCAATGGGATGCTTATATCAATCACGTGTGTAATGAGTTATGGATGAACATTTACAAATTCAAGTACCTTAAAATATACAGGGCTTTTCACGATGAGCGTTAATTAGACGTTTTTGGCAAACCAGAAAACGGATCAACCTGAAAATTCCACAGTATGCATAAATTAATATGATCTACACGCCTAAAATTTTAGACGGAGCGGCGTTGCCGCTACCACTATAAAGTAGCGGCTAATTTGATTTTTCAAACGGAACACATAATATCATATTATGATTTCATATCACTTTGTCAACAACTTCCTGTACTATTTCCCTATACCTATCTGTTACCGTTAAGAAGATGAAAATTAATTACGATTTTTTTTTACCAAACATGTACGCCGATAATCTTGAACTCTCTGGTACTAAGACGATCAAATTCGGAATGGAGTGGAGTGATACCATGAGGATATTCACTTCGAGTCATATTTTTATTTGCGTCATACATGGTCTTTACAAAATGCAGATACTTTGTTCACATGAAAAAATGAGTGGAAGTCAATTTTTTCAAATATAACACCCTGTATATTCCCACATTTTTGAGCTCTACATCCAAATTTAGATTGACTTTATTCAGATAATCATATTTCGATTTCGAACCGTTTTCGAAATAAACTGTTTCAAACAGAAAATGACGGGGTGTCCTTGAATTCATCACTAATTTTTGAAATTTAACATCTATTTTATACTACGTGATATTTCTTTTCGATTTAGTTTTTCAACAGTCTCAAATCAGTCAATTCTAAATTGATATGTACCTTAGAAAAAGTTACAATATGTATGCATTGAGGTAATGAGTGTCTCTACCGTACAACATTGCAAATTAATATTTTTTAATAGTGTGCTTTGGAAAAATGAATGATCCAATTTAGAAACGTCAAACTTCCGTTGGTGGTTTTGACTGATTGTGATACCAATTATAATAGAAAAATGTCAAGATTAGGTTACAGTAATGAAGATTTCTTGAATTTATTGATAATTTATTGTGAGTGCAATAGAATTGCAAGTAGAACATGCTGAGTATTTCATGAAAGATATCCACAACTTCCGAAGCCGAATAATAATGTGATAAATCGACTACTAAAAAACTGTAGGTTGAATGGAACCTTTCGTCCAAAAATCATTCGTAGAAAGGCTGAAGTGGATGATGATGACAATGGCATAACAGTTTTGGAATTTCTTCATGCATTTCCAATTGCTTCTCTACACGAGGCTGAAAGGGAGATAGGTATACCCTACGTGACAATTTATCGCATTCTTAATAAGCACAAATGGCTTCCCTATAAATTCTACTATGTCCAACATCTGAAAAAGACTGATTTGCCTCGTAGAGTGAAATTTTTTGAATGGTTACTTGTCAAGACTCAAGAGGATGAACATTTCCTTGACAATATCATATGGACAGATGAGGCCAAGTTTACAAAAAATGGAGACACAACAGTGATTATTGGGCGCCAGAAAATCCTCATGTCGTTCGCCA
Source organism: Gonioctena quinquepunctata (assembly GCA_018342105.1). Taxonomy (NCBI): domain Eukaryota; kingdom Metazoa; phylum Arthropoda; class Insecta; order Coleoptera; family Chrysomelidae; genus Gonioctena; species Gonioctena quinquepunctata. Next base: position 602,080 of record JAFIRS010000346.1, read on the forward strand.
AAGGAGTTTTCAAGAAATATGGCAATTTAATGTATTTTGTGCCATGAAGAATGGGTCAATTCTTTATATCGAGTTTTATGATGATAATTTGAATGCAACAAAATATGAAGATTCACTGAGAAATGGAATTCAAATGATTTTGAATAATAGGCAAGGAAGAAAAAGTGTATGGTACCAAATGGATGGTGCTCCACCCCATAATTCTCGTTCAGTAAGCGAAGCGAAGCGAATAATGGCCTTTTTTGTTGGCCTCCTAGAACACCAGATGGCAATCCATTAGATTATTTTGTGTGGGGTTTCATTAAAAATATGGTTTACTCCAACCCAGTACCAACAATGGAAGATATGAAATCGGGAGTTAGAACTGCTTTCAATAGTTCAACTCCAGACTCACAGACTCAATCAGAAGCGCTGCACATGAAAATCTTTTGAAGAGATTACATGTTTGTTTGAGTAGAGGTGGATATGTGTTCGAACATATTCTGAAATACACTGACAATTGAATTAACTTACTAATTAATGAAATTATTTTCAGTTCGTGTGTCAGCGTCAATAAAACTATTGTTTGAAGAGAAGATTTATTTGATGGTATTTCAATAATTATTTTTTCATTGTATCATCTGTGACTGATGAAGGAATATCGAACGGAAACTATTGAATTTCAAAATTAAGTGATGAATACAAGGAAACCACGTCAGTTTCTGTTTGAAACAGTTTATCTCGAAAACGGTTCAAAATCGAAATAGGATTATCCGAACAAAATCAATCCAAAATTGAATGTAGAGCTCAAAAGTGTGGAAATATACAGGGTGTACCATTTGAAAAAATTGACTTTCACTCATTTTTTCATGTGAACAAAGTAGCTGCCTTTTTTAAAGACCCTGTATGAGGCAAATAAAAATATGACTCGAAGTGAAGATCCTCATGGTATCACTCCACTCCATTTCGAATTTGATCATCTTATCACCAGAAAGTTCAAGATTATCAGCGTTTATAAAGGTACATGTTTGGTAAAAAAAAATTGAAATTAATTTATATCTTCTAAACGATAACAGTTAGGTATAGGGAAATAGTACATGGAGTTGTTGACAAAGTGATAAGAAATCATAATATATTATATACAGGGTGTTCCATTTGAAAAATCAAAGTAGCCGCTTCTTTATAGTAGAAGCGGCATTAGGCGTGTAGATCATATTGATTTATGCATACTGTGAAATTTTCAGGTTGATCAGGTTGTCTGGTTTGCCAGAAACGTCTAATCAAGGCTCATCGTGAAAAGCTCTGTATATCACACTTTCGTCAACTCAAAGTATTGTACCATGCATTAGTCGAAAGCCAACTACGATACGGTATAATTGGCTGGGGAGAAGCTCTGAAGACCCACATAATCCATAATAGAAATGCAGTTCTAATACTTCCCAGTTGTCTCTGAAAAAATAATTCAGCCGAAATGAACAAAATCGACTCTTTCGATTATAAATTCAATCAGACAGTCACGACTCCCTTTATCGCTAATAACTATATTGCTTTGAACCATTAAATATAACTAGGACAAAGTGATTTCCATTGTTTAACTCATGAAAAATGCACGATGATAATCAATCAACGTACAATCTGTACGTGGAGTATTACGGAACTGATTCACACAGAATGATCGAATATTACGATCATAGCGAAAGAGAACAATGAAGTATTCAACATACCGGCACTTTGTTAGTTCCGCAAGTTACGATTGATGTTTATTAACGAATTCTTTTTTCGCCCCTCATGATCATTTTATATGGTGTTCATTCGTTGGCGTTGAACGGATGTCATTTGACGGACTTAACTCAATGGATTCAAAATATGAATATCTTGTTGAAAATTGCAGACAGAAACTTCATAAAGTTTCTGTCAATCAGCCAGTAATTCATTCTCTATTTTAATCCTTATTCGATTATTTTTCCTTTGATACACTTCTTTCACCTGAATTTGGCCTCAAGAGTCATGCCGAGGTATTTGGCATTCATCTGATATTGTAACGTGTTTTCCTAGGGTCGGAAATTCTACGGCTGAAACGGTCCCTAGAAGGGTACGTTACTTATGACGCCAAAGTACTATACAGGAAATATGTTTCCTATCTCAATTTTAAATCTCGGGCGCCAGATTTTATAGTGGTTTACTTCATGCACTAGGGTAGGAACAGATGGATATACGGTATGTCCGGAAGTCTGGTATTTTGACCATTTTTGTACTCCTCAAAAGACTGTACCCAACAAACATTTCAAGTAAAATTTACGTCATTTCAACCTTCGAATAGGTCAGCGCCCAAATTGGCGATGGTAATTCTTAGGTTATAATTACCTTAAATTCACCAATATGGGGAAGAAAATGGAAATTCAGAAGTCAAAAATTGGGCAATCAAGACATTTTGCCTAATAAGTCGAAGGCATAAATAGGTAAAATTGCCTTCAGAACAGTCGACTGATGGTGAAAATTTAGTCATTTTTACCTATTTTGGGTTATAAACACTATATTAAAACAAACAGTCGAAGGTTAGAAGAAGATGATAAAAGTTTATTGCATATTGTGTATCTTAACCTACATGTTTATTCGTAAAAGCTCAGAAGATTAACATGGTGTATGAAAATAGAACTGTCAAGAAACGTACACCAGAGAATGTTGTATGCAAGTGATGGTTTCGAATTCACATCTAGTTCAGATTTTATTTGCGATACAATCTTTTCTGTGATAATGTTGAATTTTATTTAGGTAAAACAAGTGGGCCCCTTCAAAATATCAAATTTGTTGATTTGTTGAAAATATAAACAGGATGTTCATAAAATCAGATGTGGAATCATCTGCGACTGAAAGATAAACTTAAGTCACTATCTTCCATCGTCAAGATAACCTCTTGTGGGGTATTCATGTTGAAAAGGGAAACATTCTCAATTGAATATTGATAGAAAGATTTTTCTGTGAATTGAAAAATCCACGATTAAAATGAAGTTATTTTTTGTGAATGTCTAACAGAAAACAACTACTTCCGCTAAAGCCACGTGGACATTGAACTACATCTGATAGATATTCTAAGTACTCACCAGAAACCAAAAAATTTTAAATTGAAAATTTGCATTTTCATTCAGATAGTTATTTGATTTTCTATTCCAGTCTTAATTAAGAACTCATAAAGATGAATGAGGCAAAGAAGAATGTTTTCCAAAAGAGAGTACTCACCAGAAACCATTCGTAACATTGACACAGGAGAGACATCGCATTCACTAGGTCTTCAATACATTTCTGTCGACGAAAATCTATTTCACGCTTCCACGATCATCAGGAAGACCGGAAGAAATGGGAAACACATTTTCAAGAAGCAATCTCACTTTGCAAAGATGGAAAAAGTTAAAATCATTTCTTTTGGAGAGACACTTTGAAATTAGTGTTTTCTTCTTTGCCTCATTCATCTTTATGAGTTCTTAATTAAGACTGGAATAGAAAATCAAATAACTATCTGAATGAAAATGCGAATTTTCAATTTCAAATTTTTTCTTTTGAGTTAGGGCCTCTTCAGAATATCTATCAGATGTAGTTCAATGTCCAGCGTGGCTTTAGCCGGAGAAGTAATTGTTTCCTGTTAGACATTTACAAAAAATAACTTCATTTTAATGGTGGATTTTTCAATTCACAGAAAAATCTTTCTATCAATATTCAATTGAGAATGTTTTCAACATGAATACCCCACAAGAGGTTATCTTGACGATGGAAGATGGTGACTAAAGTTTATCTTTCAGTCGCAGATGATTCCACATCTGATTTTATGAACATCCTGTTTATATTTTCAATAAATCAGTCTATCATACCCCATGACAGGTTTTAATGTCAGAAAACACTAATTTCAAAGTGTCTCTCCAAAAGAAATGATTCTAACTTTTTCCATCTTTGCAAAGTGAGATTGCTTCTTGAAAATGTGTTTCCCATTTCTTCCGGTCTTCCTGATGATCGTGGAAGCGTGAAATAGATTTTCGTCGTCAGAAATGTATTGAAGACCTTGTGAATGCGATGTCTCTCCTGCGTCAATGTTACGAATGATTTCTGGTGAGTACTCTCTTTTGGAAAACATTCTTCTTTGCCTCATTCATCTTTATGAGTTCTTAATTAAGACTGGAATAGAAAATCAAATAACTATCTGAATGAAAATGCAAATTTTCAAATTCAAATTTTTTCTTTTGAGTTAGGGCCTCTTCAGAATATCTATCAGATGTAGTTCAATGTCCAGCGTGGCTTCAGCCGGGGAAGTAGTTGTTTTCTGTTAGACATTCACAAAAAATAACTTCATTTTAATCGTGGATTTTTCAATTCACTGAAAAATCTTACTATCAATATTCAATTGAGAATGTTTTCCTTTTCATCAAATTTGTATTAAAAAAATTCATAAAATTTGGTGTCCTTCCTCAACTTTTTTCATTAAACACTGCAGAAACTTATTTCATAGATGAAGTATGTATATACATATCATATACACCAATTTTTTGACTATCTATCATCAAAATGTAATCGATTCAAGGAAACAATGGATTATTTTTGCAATGGCGGAAACGCTTCGTGCCAAAAAATATGACGTCTATCCCTTATGGGACCTTTAAGTCGCATTTTCCTAAAATTTCAACTTTGAGATTACATAGGCTTCATGCAAAGTCGAAAGTAACCTTTATTCCTGACTTTGAAGTCCATTTTCCTTATCTTGGGATTTCAGACCATTTCACATTGTGGTCACGTGATGAAATACAAATTTGTTATGGGATGTTTCTTCATGCGATATGTCTATGCGTTCCGTTTTCTGGTTGGACTGGAATCGTGGATAATAAATGTATATTGTTGTTATACGATATTCTGAGCAGAAATACTAAAATGATCATTTTAATCACTAATACGGAGAAAAAATTAACATTATTTTCTACTTCTTATTGATGGTAAAACCAAGTATCTCTATCTCGCCTATACCTGGTTACTCAAAGGAAACGATATATATTACAAAACCCCGTACTAAGTATTTATTCTGAAATTGTACATCAAATATCAGTGGTATTGAAAATTGTACGTGATGATTGTATTCAGTGCACATGTTGCCATAATAATATCCATGATAATGTTATCTCAGTGCGATCCGCATAGCCTGAAAGTACTCTTAGAACGCTAACTCTACAGAATACCGTGCTAGGAAATATCCAATTCAATTTGTTTGCCAATTGTGACTACCTCTCAGAAAATCAAGATATGATTTGCTTAAAAACTTAAATTCGACATTTCCGGACGCCGCAATGATTAGTGATGGAATTTTCGAAGTCATCGTTCCAATACATCAATCTTTTATTATTTTACTATTTGCTTTCGTTTTCTTGCACTTTATTCAATACATTTTTTTAACCATTTGCTTCAGCTGGACCAACTTCATTGAATTTCATTTTGTCGAATCATTGAAAACGTCACGGCAGTAGTTTACCGCTGGCGACAGACGAAGCTTGTTGAACGCAGCTTATCTATGCATTCATTCTGTTCATTCTGTCAATCCATCCATTACCGGCATAACCTAACATTACCCTGTCCTGTATTGCCTCCGTCGTTGATTAACACTTATTTGCTTTGATATTTTATTCATGAAAATGGACGATGAATGTTTTGAAATAGTTGGCGTCATTAAAAGACATGGAGCAGCACATAGTAGAATATTGTTATGCACCACATAAGTGGGAACATGGTGGCTCTGAACTTTGTACTTTGGGAAGTGTAGGTTCGGATTATATTCCCATTCCCATGATCAATAGTAGTTGATGGTATACCTGTATGGTTTATTAATTCTATTCGAATTTCTACTTGGCATTTCATAGATTTCTAAAATTCAGCTCCAAAATAAATTATTTGATGAGAGTTAATTGTATCATGTCATCCTCATCCGAATCGATTTGGGCTTCAATATCTGATAATAGACCAAGTTACTATGAGGAATTCATTTTTGGTAACTTTGACTTCATTGTAGAATTCAGTCTTAGTAGACAAACATTGTAGTAATCTTGCCCTCATTGTGGATTAATAGGTATAAACTGGGATAAAAAATGCCTAGGCAACTCAATTGGTGCCAAAATAGGTAATTTAGAGTGTATAGTAGACCTGTTTACCGACTTGTTCATTCCCTGACTATGTGAACATACATGAGGTAATAATTAGTTTAATATTTATAAGACAGTTCAAGTATTTTGGTTATTTTGGAAGTTCAAGAATTTTGAACATATTTTGCTGGTCACCTTCAGGTGAAATTCAACCTAATAAATAACTATTTCGACCCATGAGGCTTTACGAAGGTATATTTGAAGTTCATAACAGTTATTTCATGCTATGCATTACGCCTATTGAGTTTATGGTTTTTGAAGGCGATCTGGTGGTCTCAGTTACGGTTTTTATAACTCGAATTATAACTTTGGAGTTAGTAGTTAAAGGTAGAATATTTGGTCAGAAATAGGTAAATTCGGTCTTCTTCAAACCATTATACCCCTCTGCTTGGTATGATTTTCCTATAATGTTAGTTGGGTAGGTTTTAATTACAATATTTGATACTGGACAGTGGTTGCATTTATGTCCACACAGAGACAGACAGATAGGGCCGTCTTCAGACAAGCAGACAGACCGAGCTGTTTACACTACCTTTGAAACTTTGTTTCGTGACGCTTCTGAGTAAATGATTTATATGCCATGAAAGGGGAAGGTGCTTTCCACAGTAAATACAATAGGTTTCGAGAGAATAGGACACAATGAGTAGTCTGAATTTCAAATTGTCGACGTTTCGACGTTTATTTGGAGTCTTTATCAAGGCTTTTCAATGGGTTGTGTCCTATTCCCGCTACCTCGAAACCTATTTCTAATTGAAGGACGCTAACACTACAGAAAGTAAATACAATATTAAATTAACTGGTAGATTCAAACTTGATTATGGCAATGTCTCACAAAGTATTATAGATATATTTTTGTTCACAGAACAAGGTTTTCGGTCCGACAGTCATACTCATGTATAACACCACTACAAATATTTATTCTTCGGGTAAATCGGTATCACCACAGCAATAACTCCATATTACCAAATCAATACGAGTATTTACACTGCTGGTAAATCGGTATTACCACAACAATATTCTGAGATTACAAATATTAATACTATAACTCCAGTTTTAGCAACAATATATAGCCCTGTAATTTTGGGTTAAAGGTTATCGAGATCTTTCGGATTTCTCAAATGAGATTTGCTATAATCACCTTACGGTGAGAATTCAGAAAGTAATTTTTCTAGGTTGTCGCAATTAACTTTTCCTTCCGAATTGAACCATTCTTACTCTCGAACATATACTTTCCACGTTTCACTCGTTATTCGCTGAGCTTTACGTTCAAACTAACTCCAACTTTGTTACTTCACGCCGCTCCTTGTTCTAGGCCCATCTGATAATAATTCAATTTTTGAAATGAGTTATATTCTTCGACAGATGTTTTCGTTCGGTGATTTCCCTCACCTCAACCAACTGTTTTATTTTTCTTTGTTTTAACTACTGGGCCTGGATACAGACTATGAGGCATCAAAGTCATTTCCGTAAAAATTAAAATATAATTCACTTAGTGAAGCAACAAAAAAAAAAGGATATTTACAAAATCACCTTCAAGAATAATAATCTGATAAATCCCGGTATCGGGGCTATTTTATTATGTAAATCAGAACAATGGGAAGCAAGTATTTTATTTTATATATTATATATTTTATATATATTGGTCGTTGTTCTAATTTGGTTATTCCCTGGATTCAAACACCGGTGAAAAATGGTTATTGACCTAAATGCGCAATTCGAAATGAATTAATATTTTTGTCAATTGTTTTCTTTCGGCGATTTTCCTGAACTCAAACAACTAATAACACAATTCTATAGTTATCTGTGCGACCAATTGCAGCGGGTTATGTGGCCATTATTTATATGGCGACAAGATGTTACTTTATATTCCCACGGCTAATTTACTTAGAACAAGAGACTCGTGTGGGAACCCCAATAGATTCACATAGTGTGATGTTAAATATTATTATTTTGTGAGCATTTTTTTTATTTTTGGACGCCACTCAGTTAAACACAAAACTAGAAAATAATCTTCTACAACTGAGAACTTGTAGATTGAAACGTATACATAAATTATAGACAATTTCAAAAATACTCTGTGGATGGGTTCATTTAGTAATTGAACTCTGGTTGCTTATAATATCCACTGTATTTCTAATCATCACAATAATGTGGTATCCCACATTATAAAAATCACATATAGATATTTAAGTAAAAAAGGTTTTTGATATTTTCTCTACTGATCAATCATTGGGTTACGTTTCGAAGTATAGTATCGATACAGGCGTCTCCTCGAATTTAAAATAAGGTTGATATGTGAACATCAACTTTATAAAAACAACGGTATCGGTACTATAATCATTTATACAATTTAACATTGCTGAGGAGGTTTATCAATGAGTGAAGTTATGTAATATAGGTCTCTGTACTTCCGTAGAAACTATATGACAACAAAAATATGGGTATTTCCCAACTTTGAAATATTACACATTGTTGCATTATCAATTATGTTTATACCTGTGAAAAAAATCAACACAATGGAGTTGAATCAAATTTTTAGTGAATAAATCAGCACACAATGTGAATAGACAATGGAATTAAATATCGATAAGGCCATTTGTATCAACAACGTAATGTGTACCAGCACTCCAACTCAAAACGAGTTACAAAAAATATTCCAGAACAGTCTGACCTTAATAATCCTGGTGTAGTAATAAGTATACACCGAAATCAGCCCTTTGGTAGGACTCATCAGCATTCTGAGTCGTCTATACGTGACCTCCTGATAGTCTTGAACTATGAATTAATTTCCTGTAGGTACCATTATCAATTGACCGTTACCAGAAACCTAGAACCAGGGACCAAGAACCCTTTAATTTTAATACGATTTGTACCTGACCAATATATAACATATTTGTACTTTCTGGTTTCGTAGCTCTAGACTTGATTATCAAAGTTTGTTTAAATATTCTTGATCCTACTGTATAACAAAGTAAACGAGCTTAGAATCGAAATTGTTTGAGGTTAAAAAACATGGGAGTTCATACCAATGAGATATTGAAATATTCACTGTAAAATTATTTCTGTGGATTGGATGAATTTCTTACCTTCATTCAAAGAAGGGTGTTCCAAATATATAGAGAAATTCACACTTTGAATCCATTAATCATCAAAGTTGGCATTGATAACTCGTGGTGTAAATCTCGTGCAGAACCATAATCATTTCCAATCTCGTGTCTCTTATAGTTACCATCAAAAATAAGATAATGGATCAAATCATAACCACTGTAAACTGTATTCAAATTTACAATTGTTTTTCTCAAAACTACTACCAGAAGGGAAAAACTACATGGTTGGCTTCGCCATCATTTCCATAGCGAAAAGAGAACCCTTTTTCCGGAAATCTCCTTCACTTCAATGTTCTCACTCGAGAACCGGAAATCCAAATTCCGTGGGTAATTTAAATTTACCTCTCAACCTTCCTTTTCATATTCGAATAACTCATTCCAATCTATTGAGAAGGAAAAGGATAGTATATTTAATGACAATACCTATAGTCTCGATCAGCTGTTTTGACGTCATGTGGTCGTCATACCTTGTCAGTTACACCTACGACCAGTTTCCTAGAAAACTCATCGATAGGCAACCATTGATACTCGCCTCACTAATGCTGGTGGCCCATAATCGTCTAACAAACGAATTGATATCCTGTCATCATTTTTTAAATAAGTATACCATACAATAAAGAGAATTATACAAAATACAGGGCCCTTTATATTTACTTTATACAAAAATAGATTAACAATTCGAGATATCTTTTCTAAACAACGAGAATAATAAAAATTATATATTTATATGTATTAGTAATTTATATACAACTTGTTACTTATACTGCTTCGCAGTGTAAACGTTACACAATTACCAATTTATTCTGAACCTGCGATGGTTAAAATAATAATTATTGTCGAGAAAAAATGAATACTTGTTCTGGAGAAAATTATTTACACTTTACCAAATTTATTGTTCGAAAGATATCGTAAATAATTTACTTTTAGCACCACCAAATTGCTGGGAGTTTCAAAATAGTAGAATTAACTTGCACTTTAATGAAAAAAATTAAATAAATGAAAAAGAAAATTCACACTTCGCTAACCAAAATATTTCGGGAGGATTAATTTTGAACAAAATGAAATAAACTTATAGACGCTGCAGTCTTATGACGTAAAATATGAATAGCTCTGCAAATAAAATGTTTACGGTGCCTCAGCACACGAGGAAACCTCCTCAAAAATGATACATATATCTTCACTTACGGATCCAACGCTTCTGTAGAACACTGCCCTCGGCAAGTACGAGGTTTACGCTCACAAAGCAAGAACAAGTGAGCGATGCTAATTTCATGCTGCCTTTTATATGTTTCAAATCTACGACAAATTGGGATAAAAAAACTACTAAGAAAGGAGCTCTTTCTGTCCTTTTTGGGATAAGAACAGAGCACTTTTTGTCCGTTAATCTGAGAACTTGACCGGGATACTAGGGTTTTTTTTTCTTCGCGAGTTGAACTCCTTTCACCCGTTTAACAAAAACCAGCCAAAAAGCTTTTCTCCCTTTTTGTATGATATGAAAAAACACAGCTCTTGTTTTATGCCGGAAGTTACTTCCAGTAGCTTTAGATATTTACATTTATTGTCTTAACTAGGAATAGAACTTATTTCCACACCGAAATTAATATTAATCTCAAATAGTCAGGGACGTACCAAAGTTATGTTACACTTTCTTTGGCCGTTTTTAGTGAAATGCTCTGTTACAATATTATAGTAAGATTGTTTCAGTGAAATTGAGTCCATTGAGCTTGATTGATTATCCATTTTCTAATCCAATCCAATAGTCGATTTTTCCCGATCGCAATATATCGCTGGTAGATCGCAGGTATACAGTAGATATCAAATGGGACCAAGAACACTACCCTGGAGCACATCCGCTTCTATTCTTCCCAAGTCCGAGTATTTATCTCATTTCTATACTCTACATAATATCTGATATGTTAAAATTCTCTCCAATGATAGTTGTAGACATTTTCACAGAAAGCACTTCCTAGTTTTTTCTTTGGTTGTGGTTATGTCGAACCGTGGTTTTGGCGTTGACTGAAGAATCTTCCACAAGTTGTTCCAGCATACCCAGTTCTTTGCAAAATACGTAGGGAAAATCTATAAAAAGATTAATATACAAAGAATAATTGTTTTCTCGTTCCTGCTCTGTCAAACTTTCTCGATTTGCACCTCAACCAGGGCCGGATTAAAAGGTGTGGAGGCCCTAGCGCAACAAAGGAGTGGAGGTCCCCTAATTATTTTTAAAACAAGTTTTTTTTATTTATTGCGGAACAAATCAAATTATTTCGACACGAGCATATGTAGGTATAATAAAATATAAGAACTAAATTAAATTACAGCGTTAACGAATGGATTCTTGCGAGCTTTTTTCGACGAAAAATCATTGATGATTTCGGTCAAATCCAGCATCCGGAGAAAATCATTCTCAGTGCTAAGAAGCGCTATCTTTGATAGGCGGCTTTGTCTCATCGTAATTCTCCTATTTCTTTCATTTTGGAAAATGAGCGCTTTCCAGTGCAATTTGACATTCTCAGTTGTAATATCACAAGAGAGTGAAAATAATTCGACAGATTTTCGAAAACTTGTTGCCAGGCAATAGATGAGAGAGACCAACTGGCTCGAGTGGCTATTGCCAACAAGTTTGAGAAATAAATCTAGATAATTATTTTCTACTATATCGAACTCTCGTGTGGTATTCTTTAGATTATTTTTTGATGTTACGATCATAAACACATTTCCTTGCAAAATTATATAATGTACTAAACCAATTTTGATTCATTTCACACTTTTCATGCGAATTGATGACAGACGTCGAATTAAAAATATAGGTTGTCAGACAATAAAAACAAAATACCTCAAATTATTCCCGCGACAATTTTCTAGGTGGAATATTCCCACTATTCATTGGCCAAAACGTATATGAATTATTTGAGTTGAACGTTTCCATTGGTTTCTAGCAATATCAAAAAATTATCAATGTAATTTCAATGTTTGAGAATGTAACTCTGAAATTTTGGTTTTCAAGAATTTGATAGTAGAACATCTTAGATAGTCCTTTTTCAGAAGGATTTACATTTGTCGCGGAATGTCATCCTTCTCTTAGACTCACACTTTCAGATTTCGGGGATTTCTCTGCTACAAGCGCGCCACTCAGCGGACACTTGTCAACACCAATAAATAGGAAAAACAGGTATAGACGGGCAAAGTGTTTGTAGAATCGGCAGAAAAATAGTCAACATAATTTGAACTTTTGTTCTATTATGGAATGCGCACAGGGCTCTTATAAATAATTTGATGCAATCATATCCATAAATTGAAATATTATTTTCTTTTGCTTATGATTATTGAATTTCATTGTGTATCTAGATCGCTTGTGTCATTCGAAGAATACATCGACAGAAAATCCTTCATTTAATAAAAAAAAAATATATTTTTTTTAATTCAATTGTTCTTGTTTTTACAGCTAATTTCGATACGATATAATATTTTGTATAATGGTATGATGTTTTACTTGGTGATTGTTTCTCGCAAATGAATCATGTGTATGATTCATCAGATCGAAGATTGATATTAACCATGGATTTTGATAAGAATACGAAACATGTTTTTGAATGTTTAAAACGAAAAATGAGAGGAAAAAGTGGGAGAACTGCTCTTTCGTTGTCAGATTTTTTATATATAATTTTGCATATCTTTCGGTATTTATTAGGAAATTTCACCTAAAAATTTATATTGTGGAGGCCCCTATCTTGTGGAGGCCCCGGTGCTGCAGCCCCGTTTGCCCCCCTCTTAATCCGGCTCTGACCTCAACAAAAAAGTTTCCATCAACTTAAATGCTAAAGTACATTGTATTTGAAGAACAGGGTGTTGAGAATAGGTTCTTGTCTTGAAAATTCCAAACATCTCAATTGGCATATTTTGAGAAATAGATCGATAATTAGCTTTCGAAGTTTGACAGATCATAAGCCAGATAATGCTCATTCCTTATTTGTCAAAGCTGTGAAGTTAATCCTAAGATTTCCGCAAATATTTCCAGAATCTGAATGATTATTAACTAGGTGAAAGTTAATAACTTTTTCGATCAGCAAGGAGAGGACTATCAAATGTTGCAATTCCCATAGTTTTTTCAGATAATATTGGACATGCTCTTTCCAACGAATACTTCAGTATAATTCTAACATTTATGATAAAATTCAAAATATCAGTAGCTAGTTAAAATACAATATTATATCCATTAAACAATATCTAAAAATGAAAACAAAATCTGTGACGAAACATACAAATAATCGTTTACTGATCCAATAATATACCATGGAATCTTTATTGGATTTTGACAGGTCACGTAATGCAATCCTTCTTATTGCAGATTTCATCTGAAGTCTGAAAAAAGAGTTTTTTCATTTTGTTCCCATCTGAAAGATATTACATGTAACAGATTATAAATGAATGTTCTGATTGAATTTCCAGGAATGCGTTTGCCATCAGAGAGTGACTCTGCAACTAAAACTACGCGATTTCCAAAAACAATTATTGAGGTAGTCAGGGGGCTATATCATAATACCAGGTTCAATAATGAGATCAGAACATGAAAAAAATTTGGTGGAAGTATCAGTCTGAATCGAATTACAAGTTGTGTTATAATTGATTTAATAAAAAAAAATATATTAGTTTTTTGATGAACACAGTCCTTTCCAAAAATGCACATATATGGATAATAAAAGAATATTTATGCAGTTTTTGGTCAATTCTTGAGTTTTCTGGATTTATCCGATTGAAGATGATAATCTGAGGCATACAAGTTCACTACACATTTATTAGAGACACTGTGGAATCCATTAAAATTTCACTATATCCATCCACTGCATTTTGAGGAAGATAGTGTTCCTTATTTTTCCTGAAACGTAAATATCACTTCAGAATTTTCAGTCCCATAATAATTTTTCACCTAAGCATCTCTCTAAAAGTGATGGTTACCGATTTGAAGTATTCTTTTCGCTTATTAAAAAATATCAGAACTCTACCTAATATTTAAAACTTTCACTTTGTAAATCATAATATGAAAATAGCAAGGCATGTGAGTATAAATCAAGTGATCGAGGATGCCGAACTACTAGAAATGAGTGTGGATGGTATCCAAGACAAAAACGATGTTATAATAATCAATACGTTCGACATTTTGAAGTACAGATTGGCTACATTCCAGGGCGGTTTTATTTTTATTATATGAGAACAATATTGACAAACTATGATGAAACATCCACGTCTCTAAGTATACAGATACTATCTTTGTTGTGAATAAATCATCTGAGACTTTGGATAGAAAATGTAAAGAACTGATTAAGTCCTTGGCATATGTTTCCACAAGGCTCCATTCTAGAGTCGGTTTGATTTTTGCAAAATGTGTGTCGTATTGACAAATTTTGCTGAAACATCCAAATCGATATACAGGATGATTCGAAAGTACTTTGACAAACTTTGGGAGGTGATTCCTCACAATATTCTAATATGAATTGTTCAAATAAATATATGTCCGGAAACGTTTCCTTTCCAAGATACAGGGTGTTGAAGTTTTATTTTAATTTTCGTTTTTTACAAATAACTTTCGAAATACTGACCTTAATTAAACGAAAATTGGTAGTGAGAGGTTTTTGAAATGTCAAATTCGAACCTGATGTCATTATTGCTCTTACTCGTAGGGGGCGCCACCCACACGTCTTTTTATTTTTTGAAGATTCATAACTTTTTTGAGCGTACTTCTAGCACATTTTTCCGTGAAAAAATCAATTTCTTCATCATATCTTCGTAAAAAAACTACTCTTGTTGAAAGTTGCTATAAGCAACCGTTTTCTAGATATTTGGACTTGAAAATTTCAAGTCTATTATTTGATAATCGATGCGTGTTGAAGTTATTACCACTATTTTGCATTTTTCACAAGAAGGCTCAGGAAATGAATTTGACATTTAAGTAAGAACTTTTGGTAATTACATAGTATGTGACAATTAAACGTTTTGTTGTTTTCTTGAAGTTTCTGTAAGTTTAAAAAAAACAGTAATTTTGAAAAAATGGAGTATTTAAACAATAATACTCATTTAGCCGATATGCATTTTGTTTATGGCCTTGCGGATGACAATGCGCGCGAAGCATGACGTATTTACCAGGAGCGATTTCCTACTCGAGAACTGCCTTCAGCTCCAACATTAACCAGTCTCCACCGTCGTTTGGCAGAAACAGGTAGTTCTAAGGGGGTAGCTGATATTATTGGAAGACCACGAGCAGTCCGAACCCCAGAATTGAAAGAAGCTGTTTTGAACGCTCTCGAGGAGAATCCAGAAACAGTACAGAAATAATTCTACTCGGACCACAGTTTGAAAAATTATCCACGATCAACAATTTGATCCATACCATATTCAAAGGGTACAAGCTCTTTTGCCACGAGACTTCACCCAACGCATTACTATGTGTCAGTAGTTTTTGAGAAAATTGGCTGGAAATCCTCAATTTTTAAGATATGTACTCCTCACGGACGAGGCAAACTTCTACCGAAATGCTATCACAAACTCTCATAACAACCATGTTTGGGCTCTGGAAAATCTGCACGCAGTTAGTGAAAGACATTGTCAGTATCAATTTTCTGTAAATGTATGGGGGGCAATAATTGATAATTACTTGATAGATCCTTTCTTTCTTCCGTTCCGACTGAATGGCGCAACTTACAGATACTTTTTAGAAAATGAATTTCCGGGGCTACTTCAGAATGTACCAATAGAAATTCGTATTCGCATGTGGTTTATGCATGATGGGGCTCCGGCCCATTTTAGCGTTGTAGCCAGGGAATTCCTTAACACTGTCTATCCAAATCGATTGATCGGTAGGGATATAGAAGAACCTAACTAGGCGTGGGCACCAGGGTCCCCAGATCTAAACCCGCTAGATTTTAATTTTTGGCGACAATTGACGTCACTAGTTTATAAAACTCCAGTAGCGAACGGGGAAGATCTAAGAAACCGAATAGTAGACGTCTGTGAAACAATAAGAAACACACCAATAATTTTTGAGCGGGTACGAGATTCAATGACTAGAAGACTGAATGCCTGTATTTTTGCTGAAGGTGGACACTTCGAACAATTTATTTGAATACAATTTATTTTCCTTTATTTTATTTTATTCTACATATTCAAAATTTCTTGAAATAAAATGTTGATATTTCTTGCAAATTTTATTAAAACAAATACAGATTTTGCACCCTTGATACAAAAATAACTATTTCAAACAAGTAAAAATGAATAGAATAGGTGGCGCCCCCTAAAAAAAAACCACTTACTCAAACGTCAAATTCATTTCCTATGCATTCTTGTGAAAAATGCAAAATAATGGTAATAACTTCAACACGCATTGATTATCAAATAATCGACTTGAAAATTTCAAGTCCAAATATCTAGAAAACGGTTGCTTATAACGACTTGTAACGGGTGTAGCTTTTTTACGTAGATATGATAGAGGAACTCAAAAATGTGCTAGAAGTACGCTCAAAAAGTTATGAATCTTCAAAAAATAAAAAGACGTGTAGGTGGCGCCCCTTACGAGTAAGAGCGATAAAAACATCAGGTTCGAATTCGACTCCTCAAAAACCTCTCAATACCAATTTTCGTTTAATTAAGGTCAGTATTTCGAAAATTAAAATAAAACTTCAACATCCTGTATCTTGGAAACGAAGCGTTTTCGGACATATATTTATTCGGACAATTCATATCAGAATATTGTGAGGAATCACGTCCTGAAGTTTGTCAAAGTACTTTTGAATCACCCTGTATAGGCCGAATAACAATGCAACCGCAGTTTCAAACTGTTGAACTTCAAAACATTCTATTTATCAGAGGGGCAATTGCATATAAATTGCACTATGTGGACCAATTTGCCCGATTCCAACACTGCGGCGCCACGAGCAAAGGTGCTCCAACTCCATACACCATATTTTGACACATAAATCGAAGTCAAAAATGATTGCAGCTAAGTCTAAGAAACCTGTGTGCGTTATATCGACAATTTAGGGTTTGTTATAAATGAAAAAACGAATCGCCTTGACAAAGGTCAGATAATTTGACATCCGCAATGATCTAATTTCACTTTGTTGGCCACATGGCAAAAAAGTTACACTTTCATGACATGAATACGTCAAAAAAGACTACTTACACAGCTAACGGCACAAAAACTATGATGCGTGCCACGCGTGTGCTGCATAGTAGCTATTCGCTTTGTATGAAGGTACCTCCATATACCTGCAGGTTCCGACTTCTATTATTTCAAATCATTATCAATTACCAGCCCCAGGTCTGAAGAGAACGTCGAACCAAACAAACGACTAAAACGAGTTACGGTGGATCAGCCGAGACGTTCTGTGGATGACTCCGAGTTATCGGTCGTCGAGGCCGGTTTTGTGTTTGGTTGGTCGTTACCTCTGGTCATTAGAAAGTGTCGCCTGGACTACCGGACGTGGAGAGCGTCATTTGTCAACACGGCCAGCTACAAAGGATGTTCTCGTTAGTTTGAGGCGGGGAAGATCGATAGTCCCGTTTATATTCTTTGAGAAGTCGAGAGAACGTCTGGGATTTATTGGGAATTTCATGCAGCCTATTATTGGTCGTTTTTTCCATTTTTTTTATAGATGCTGCTGTAACAACTACTAGACCACTAACGATAGAGAGACCATGTAGTATTTTGCCGTTCCACATTTGTGAGAAATCCACCTTATCGATAGTCTAGAGGAGATTACATTTCTGAGAAATATCGTGATTCATTTTCCTATACGAAACACAAAGTTCAATCAAAATCAACTTTTAATGTCGAAAGTGGATCAATAAGGCTTTTGATACCGTCAGCCACCCATAGTCTAGTAGAGAAGTGAGTTTCAAAAATCGTTCCAAGTCTTCTGAAAATATGAGCGACGGCTCATTCGATTCGGGATGTCATTCCAAAAAATTTTATTATTTCCCGCCGAAGGAAATTCGATATTTCTTCAACAACCAACAAAAAATAAAATAAAAACAGCCTTAGTTTTCATCAGTAGCTCAAGAACTATTTCATGATAAAGAAAATAAAAACACAGTTTCTTGAAGAAGAGGAAATGTCCCATGAAAAAATCCCATTTCTCGGACCTGTATCTCAATTATTTATAATTTAAATAGGGCACCACACACCTCTCGAGAGAGCACAATGCACATACGATATTTTTTTATACTATCAAATATGAAAAGGGAAACATTCTCAATTAAATATCGATAGAAATATTTTTTTGTGAATTGAAAAATCCACGATTAAAATAAAGTTATTTTTTGTGAATGTCTAACAGAAAACAACTACTTCCCCTGCTAAAGCCACGCTGGACATTGAACTACATCTGATAGATATTCTGAAAAGGCCCTAACTCAAAAGAAAAGAAAAAATCTGGAATTGAAAATTTGCATTTTCCTTCAGTTAGTTATTTGATTTTCTATTCCAGTCTGGAGTGAGGAGAAATAAAGTTAATGAAAATTGAGGCATTGCAGACACATTTTTAAATTATAGAAAAACCATCATCGAGAAGCGACCTTTGGATTTCGAATCCATTCTCTAACCATCTGAGCTATCGAGGCCTCAGATGCCACTGCATTTCGAGGATATCGCTTACCTCTAGAATTTAATATTAGTTGTTGTGGGCATGGATTAAGAAGGTAAGAGATCTCATGTACTATCAGTGACCATCAAAATATTTCAAATTAAAAATAGTTTTTGAATTCCTTGTTCCATTTGTGACAAAAAAATTACTGTTCCTTTTTTTCGTATGGGGCGCCTTTTTTATGCAAAAAATGGAACATCTCAACGCGTATTTTTTATTTCTTTATTACATTATCAATACAATAACGTTAAACCAGAACAATAACAGAAAATAACAGCAATAAATAAATAGGCGCAAAGCTACAACAAATGTTCAAAATGACCTTCCTCAGACGTGGTACAAGATTCAACTCTTCGCCTCAATGATTGTCGTGTTCGCGCAAATATTCCTGGTGTATTTCGTATTGTCTCGCAGCCGGCTATAATTCGATTCGTCAGGTCTTCAACATTTTCGACGGGAGTGGAATAAACTAATGATTTGAAAAAACTCCAAATTCAAAAATCTAGAGCCTTTAAATCCGGAGATCGAGCAGGCCCATGTTCCGTACTCCCTCTACCTATCCAACGATTTGGATATACTGTATCTGAATGATTACGTAAAATAATGCTAAGATGGACTGGTGCACCATCATGCATGAACCAGAAGTGTTGTCTCGGTTGTAGAGGAATTTCTTCAAGAAGAACAGGTTACTCTTCCTGTAGGAAATTGAGGTAAGAGTCGCCTGTTAGTCGTTGTGGGAGAAAATATGGACCGACTAAATAATCAAGTACCCCAAGCCATATATTTACTGAAAACTGATGGTGAAAATGAGCTTCAAAGATTCCATGTGGATCTTCCTCAGACCAGAGGTGATTGTTATGGAAATTTCGTATACACTGTCGTCCATAATTAGCCTCGTCATTAAACAAAACGGCATTTAAAAAATTAGGAAATTGAGCGATTTGATGAAGAATGCAATGGCAAAAAACTAGGCGTGGAAAAAAGTCTCTAGGTAGTAGAGCTTACACTCGTTGAATATGAAACGGATACAATTGCTGTTCTTTAAGAATTTTGAATACGGTGAAGTTGCTAACATTCAGTATGTTGGCAATTTTTCGAGTATTTGTTTCAGGTGACTCCGCAATTAACTCGAGAACTGCATCTTCTAGTTGCACAGTTCGTACTTCTCGAGGGCGCCCGCAGTCAGCTTTTTGTTTCTTAAATGTACCATTTTCGCGCAAACGTTGGTGAAGACTAGCAAATATTGTGTGATGGGGTACCCTACGTCCTGGATACAACTCAGCATACAATCGTCGAGCTTGCCGACCATTTCCGTTATTGCGACTATACAGTGCGCGTCAAAATTATGGAACAAATTCGATATTTCGCAAGCCATGTACTTTTGACAAAAACCCTGAAATAAGTCGATTTTCATTTTAAAATGCCGATTTTTTCATGTATATTCTAAAGAGGTTATGTCACTGGTTTTGACATAGTGACGTAATCGGTAATTTTTTTAAATTGGATACCTCATCTGGAAGGCTTTTCAATACTGCATTCAATGATAATAATTAATTAATTTTTGTGTACAGGGTGAACAAAAATTAATATTTTATTTCAATAAGAGAATAACTTTATATCCAACAAAATAGAACAGTTAAATGAGATGTTCGAAATGCCATCCACCAGTCTCTTGACAAAAAGCAAATCTACGGACACATTTCTCTTGCACATTGCGAATAACTTCCGGAGTAATTCTGTTAATTTCGATCCTAATTCGATTTCACAACTCTTGTAGATTTTGCGGCCTATCGACATAGACTTTCGATTTCAAATAACCCCGAAAGAAGAAATCCAGGGGCGTGAGATCTGGAGATCTTGGGGGCCACTCTATCGGTCCGCGTCTACCAATCCAACTCCTAGGGAAACAGTTATTCAAAAACTCGCGAACATCACGTGCATAGTGCGGGGGTGCACCATCTTGTTGCAAACAAATACTTTCATTTGGTGAGTTAGGATTGTTGGCGTTTGGAAAAATATCGGCAAGGCTAGGTATGAGTTCATTTCTTAAAAATTCCAAGTAACGCTCCCCTGTGAGATTCCTTCGGAAAAATGCAAGCCAATAATCCTGTCGTTTATTATCCCTGCCCAAACATTGACTTTCTGAGGGTATTGAGTATGCCCGTCCATCATCCAGTGAGGATTATCCCTACTCCAATATCTGTAATTCTGACGATTTACTGAACCATTTAGGCAAAACGTAGCCTCATCGGAAAACAGAATTTGTTTTATAAAACGTGGATTGCGGTTACACAAATCCTGCATTATTTCTCAGAACTCCACACGGCGATCGGGATCATCATCATTGAGTTGTTGATGTAGCTGTACTTTGTATGGATGGTACTTTTCTGCTTTTAGAATACGTAATACAGAACTCTGGGCAGTATTGTGAGGATTATTCTCTACACCCAATAGAACATCAAGTTTCACGTTTTCTTCTATTTTAGGACGTCCAGCATTCGGAATATGTTTGACATGACCAGTTTCTCTAAATTTTCTCTCAATCTTACTGACTGTTGAACGACTGATTGGTCTATTTGGATACTTCGCATTGAACAAGTCGCATACCTCTTGCTGAGTTCTGGTTCTATCTCCGCATCCAATAAAAATAAAAATTTCTTTGCGTTGGGTTTCACTTAAAGTAGCCATAGTTTACTTTAAGAACCTTTTCACTTAGAATTTGTGAGGAATATTTGTTAATATTTCAACTGACATTTATTTGACACTAACTTGCCTATTATGGCATTAATTTGTGATTGTCTTTTGTTTCCATTTTAGACTAGGGAATAGCTAACTATTAATATTTGGGATGGATCCATTGGTGTAGTAGAGCATTGACTCACTAGTCTGCCAGGGCAGTCTGAGGGATTAGAGCCTTGGCTCAAAAAAGTAAAATTTTGCATTTTTTAACACGCTTTTATTATCTTTACTTGTAACTAAATAACTCACAATGTAATGAGATCTTGGAAGTAAATATTCGCCCACTTCCAATCTTCCTAATAATTTGAAATTTGTCACACATGTCAAGGACCGATGACAATACAAAATTTCATAATCGTAATGTAATAATAATAAAAATATATTTTTTCAAACGCCAACAATCCTAACTCACCAAATGAAAGTATTTTGTTGCAACAGGATGGTGCACCCCCGCACTATGCACGTGATGTTCGCGAGTTTTTGAATAACTGTTTTCCTAGGAGGTTGGTTGGTAGACGCGGACCGATAGAGTGGCCCCTAAGATCTCCAGATCTTACGCACCTGGATTTTTTCTTGTGGTGTTATTTGAAATCGAAGGTCTATGAAGATAGGCCGCAAAATCTACAAGAGTTGAAAAATCAAATTAGGATCGAAATTAACAGAATTACTCCGGAAGTTATTCGCAATGTGCAAGAGAAATGTGTCCGTAGATTGGCTTATTGTCGAGAGACTGGTGGATGGCATTTCGAACATCTTATTTAACTGTTTTATTTTGTGTGATATAGAGTTATTCTCTTATTGAAATAGAATATTAATTTTTGTTCCCCTGTACAAACAAAAAATCTAATTAATTATTATCATTGAATGCAGTATTGAAAGGCCTTTCAGATGAGGTATCACAAGACATCTATTCCAATTTAAAAAAATTACCGATTACGTCACCATGTCAAAACCAGTGACATAACCTCTTTAGAATATATATAAAAAAATCGGCATTTTAAAATAAAAATCGACCTATTCTAGGATTTTTGTCAAACGTACATGGCTTGCGAAATATCGAATTTGTTCCATAATTTTGACGCGCACTGTAGACAAAATGCATGTCTGACAATTCCGCATTTGTATAATTTTGCATTCTTTTCGATAAAAGTAAAATTAATTACTTATCATTAATGTTATACCAAACTAAAAGCTTAAAAAAGAAGAAACGCTAATTTGACATTTCGTTGAAATATTCATATTCAACAGAATATTTACAGTAGCCTACTAGCGTCGCTATTAGATACTGTATTAAAGTAATGACTGATACGCGTTAAGATGTTTAATTTTTTTGCATAAAAACGGCGCCCTATCCAAAAAAAAGCAGGAGTGATTTTATGTCACAAATTCGAACGAGGAACTCAAAAATGATTTTTTATTTGGAATATCTCAGTGGCGTACCATTTTTTCTTAAAAAAAATTGAGATCATTACGAGTATGCGCGCCAATGATGAACATAAAATTCTCAATTGCATGTCAAAAAATTCGCAATAACTACCTCTTGAAACTCACCAAATTGCATTTGCATATCTAGACTGGTTTCAGAGCAATGAATAAATAGTAAGTTTTTATGGAAACCTTCAACACCCTGTATCTCGGAAAACGAAGCATTTGCGGACAAAAGTTATATACAAACTGTCATTATTTTTTCATACAGAATTACCCCCTGAAGTTTGTCTCACTTATTCACTATCACCCTGTATTTTATGTTTTGGGAGATTATTGTCGGTACTTAACTTGTATTTACCGATAATGATCTTAGGTAGTAAGTATAAAACTGTTGACCTTGTATATTTAATTTTTTGTACAATCACCTTAAGAAGCTACTGTGCTAACGAAACATGTTGTGAATTTATTAAAATTCTGTGGACATCTAATCATGTGTGTTGTGATTTAAAATTACTATAGATTTCCATCGAGTAACGGCCGAGTCTATCGAAATCGAAATAAAAAGTAATGACATAGTCAAGAGACATTTTCGTACCCACAAAACTCATCATTGATATGGTCAATCTTCTAGACAGAGTCAATAAAGCAGTTTCCATGATTCTTCATATCTACTGTTACCACTAGCCAGAAACACTCAAAAAATGTTTTTCCATCAACATGAACATTTTATATCATATTTCCCCATGAAGAGAAACACAATAATTAGTTCGATAAATCTACCTTTTCTCCAGACCGTTGTCTAGCGGCGTGTTCTAAATTTAATTGAAGAGTAGCAAGCATTTTTTTGCCGTCCAATTTGCATTCTAATTGAGTAACAACATCAAAGTTCTAAAAGTAGGATCAAAAGCAATTCCATCCAATTCCTCGAAATAAAAAGCAATTTGTCGTGAAGTGGCCACATCACTGAAGCTACCTTTGAACGTCAGCACTCGGTAATAAATAAATGGTAGATTAATTCTCCTCATTTCCTTCACTTTGTTTTGTTGTTGTCGCATCCTGTGATGTGTAGACAGATGAAAGGTGTAATTCTGGGGAGTAAAACAAAACAAAGGCGACTGATGTTGCCTCATTTCGACTCTTTGGCTGTTTAATGAAGTCAGTAGTACAGTCACATTAAATGGAATGTGAAATGACATTGGTATTAGATGTGAGATATTCTTCTTATTAGTTTAACTCATTATAAATATAAATTCTCATAGCTATGGAATATTTGGATAATATTTTCTGATATCTCTAACACCCATGCTTTCATTTTGTGTCAATTCATTCATCATAATCATTCTTTTCATCCGATTCTGCAACGCAAAGGAGGGTAATGTGTTTATTATGTTGTATGTTTGTTCCTTTGTGCTCTAGATACCAAACGCGTGGGCCGATTTTGATGATCTTACGTCAATCGAATTGTCTTAATTTTGCAAGTGTCACTAAAAACATGACAATAATAATTGAAATTCAATATGGCGACAACCAGACGCCATATTGTGACAAAATTCCATATGGCCACAAGCAGCCGCCATATTGTGAAAAAGTTATAACGGCGTATAGCGTACATCAGTAATTGTTAATTTGCTCGTTAGTTGGTTTATTTGAAATTGAAAATTTTATGTTAATTATTGGCGCGCATACGGGTAATGATCTCAATTTTTTCAAAGAAAAAAATGGTACGCTACTGAGATATTTCAATTTTTTTATTTCCTCTTTCAATTTGTGATAAAAAATCTCTCTGGCATTTTTTCGTATGGGGCGCCGTTTTCATGCAAAAAAATAAAACATCGCGTATTTGTCATTACTTTAATACATTATCTAGTAGCGATGCTAGTAGGCTTACTGTCAACATTCTCTTAAATACGAATATTTCGACGAAATGTCAAATTAGCTTTTCTTCATTTTCAAGCTTTCAGTTTGGTGTAACATTAATGATAATGAGTAATTAATTTTTCTTTTATCGAAAAAAATGGAAAATTATACAAATGCGGAATTATCAGACATGCTGAAAAGGGAAACATTCTCAATTGAATATTGATAAAAAGATTTTTCTGTGAATTGAAAAATCCACGATTAAAATTAAGTTATTTTTTGTGAATGTCTAACAGAAAACAACTACTTCCCCGGCTAAAGCCACGCTGGACATTGAACTACATCTGATAGATATTCTGAAAAGGCCCCAACTCAAAAGAAAAAATCTGAAATTGAAAATTTGCATTTTCATTCAGATAGTTATTTGATTTTCTATTCCAGTCTTGATTAAGAACTCATAAAGATGAATGAGGCAAAGAAGAATTTTTTCCAAATCAATCAGACATGCATTTTGTCTATGGTCGAAGTAATGGAAATGGTCGGCAAGCTCGACGATTGTATGCTGAGTTGTATCCAGGACGTAGGGTACCCCATCACACAATATTCATCAAATCGCTCAAATTCCTAATTTTCTAAATAGCGTTTTGTTTACTGACGTAGATAATTTTGTACGACAGTGTATACGAAATTTTCATAACAATCACCTTTGGGCTGAGGAAAATCCACATAGAATCTTTGAAGCTCATTTTCAACATCAGGTTTCAGTAAATTTATGGCTTGGGGTACTTGATGATCATTTAATCGGTCCATATTTCTTTCCACAACGACTAACAGGCGACTCTCACCTTAATTTCCTACAGAAAGAGCTACCTGTTCTCCTTGAGGAAACTCTCAGCTGAGACAGCAATTCTGGTTCATGCATAATGGTGCACCAGTCTAATTTAGCATTAGTGTACGTAATAACTTAGATACAGTATATCCAAATCGTTGGTTAGCCAGGGGAGGTACGGAATTATTGAAATACTCTATTAAGTAATTAAGAACTTATCTGGTATTATGAGGGGGTGCTCCATTTTATTGGAAGTAAATTAGCCGTTTAACTGTTAAAGGTAGATCATTAAGATGATCCCCGGAAAATAGAATAATGTTGATAAAATTTGGGTTAACTCTTTGATTTTGAAGCAGCCAATCACAAAACAATACCCGTCTATCGCCATTGTCATTATACAAATGTTGATGTAACTGATATTTGAATGCTCGATATCCGTGCTTTTCAGTATTTTTCTTGCTGTGACTTATCTGCATTTCTTGACTAATTTATCTTAGGGAAACTGTTTTATCAACCTCAACCATAGTAGAAACGTTAATCCCAGTCTCTTCATTTATGATAAACCTCTGTTCCGCCTCCCGAATTCCTTCTTCCTTATAACGATTCTCAACATACGGAAAATACTGATGGGCTGGATGTTGCCGATTGGGATATATCTGAGCATTTGACTCAGCAGCATTTCTTGAATTCCTATGACATTCTCCAGATATTAATAATATATCCACTTTTTCACTTTGAGTATACATTATTTTGAAGAAAAATTGAACTGAAATTTAACGATAATTAAGAAACTTTCAATGTCTGCTCATGAAGATTATATCACTGTCATTGCCTAAGTGGGTGTTATATCATTGCTATCCATGGCACACTTGACAAAAGTGAATAAATCATTATCCAGTGTTTTCCTTGGTAATATTTGATTTATGTTCTTATTTTTAATCCAATCGCAAATAAATTAGTATCGTTAGATTCGTCAGAAAATATTTTTTCGAAAGAACTTCTCAAAAAATGGCCGCCATTCGAAAAATAACAGTTACATACAAAAATGTAATTTTGCCAACTTGTCTTATTCCTATCATACTAGTCATTAAAACTTTGCGATTGTAATTTTCTGACATCACCTGAGGTCCTCAGATGCAATATTAAAGTGACTCTAAAAAAATTAAGTAGTCGTAAAAACTTAAAAATGTCACATTCTGATTCAGAATTGTCCCAGAAAACCAAAAATGTTACATATATATATATATATATATATATATATATATATATATATATTGAAGAAGGGTAGTCTCGTGACTGGACTAGTTCAAAATAACTATGAATTTGAAATAAACTTTGTAGAAAGGATATTCCTTGAGGTTGCAGTCAAATTTAATGGCCAATGAGAAAAGAAAAACTCTTTCTTATTTAGTCGAGCTTTCGAAAATGTTTATTTTCATTATCAAGACAGTAAGGTGAGGTTAAGTGAAGACAGCGATCTAATCACCATTTTGTGATTGAATGATGTGAAAACTACCTCAATCATAAAATGGTGATTAGATCGCTGTCTTCACTTAACCTCACCTTACTGTCTTAATAATGAAAATAAACATTTTCGAAAGCTCGACTAAATAAGAAAGAGTTTTTCTTTTCTCATTGGCCATTAAATTTGACTGCAACCTCAAGGAATATCCTTTCTACAAAGTTTATTTCAAATTCATAGTTATTTTATATATATATATATATATATATATATATATATATATATATATATATATATATATATATAGTTATGATTGGTTGGTTATTGATTTTTAGTTTATATATATTCTTGTGAATTTATTTCACAGATTTTAATTTCTGAATCCCTATCATAACAAATGAAAACTCCGGATATGTTATCGTACCATTCCCTTTTCATACTTTTTTCCAATCCTATCCCAGCTCAGTCAGGTACGCCTATGAACATGAGTCAGCTCCTTCTCAGAAATCGGCTCTGTGATCTGTATTGTCGACTTAGCACTAACGATTCGATGAGAAATGCTGTTCAGTGGGGGAAAAGTGTGGTAAGATAAAACACAGATTGCAGAAAATACACAACTAGTTGTTTTTATTCAGATAGAAACCCTTAAACTGCCCTACTCTGCGATAAATACCTTATAATAAAAAGAAACAATAATATGAAATGGTGCAACATGAATATGAGTGATGATTATTAATAAGAAGAATATTTAAAATTATGGTCAGTCCTTTAACATGGAATTTTGATAAATGTTCAGCCAAAACAATGTACACAGTGGATCAGACACTCAGAGTTATTGGATAGATATACGAAAAGTTTCACTTTGGTGAATTCGCTGATTAGAATACCTTGTTGCTCCTTTTTCCTGTGATGTTTCCAGCCCGTGAACGTTCTTTCGGAATTGCAATGACAGCTTACGTGCGTTCTTTCATGGATTTCTCGTCTATGCCAGGTAAGTGAACATTTTTGATATCTTATTTCTCCCAGTTTCAGGAATTTCTCTCGTTCGGGAATCTTTTAACCAGTTTTTTCTTGAATTGTCTATTAATATCTCTTCCAAATTTTCATACGTGGCTTCCTTTTTGTCACTTTTTTCAATCTCCCCCAAACTTGTTATCCTCTCTCATGGCAACACACATCTTTTTTCTTTTCTCACAGATTTTTGAATTTTGTGTCACTTCCTACCTACTTATTTGTTATTCTAATTATTACTAATTATTTTATGAATGAAAGCTAATTCTAAATCTTACAAACTATTCACAAATTGGTATAAAATAAAATTTTTACAATTTCTGCTATCACATCTTTCATATATCATCACTTTTTCCACACAAACTCTCTCGATATCCCAATGGTGGGTTTCCTGTTGATGTCATACAGGATGTTCAAAACTTATATATCAGTTGATGTTACTTTAAATTCAATGTTTTCTATCAATTTGAATTTTTACATGATTTTATTGTGGATTTTCATTAGTATTTCGTTGGTCACATACTTCTGATGATAGGACTACTTCAGGACTACCCTCTTGATACATATGCACCGACTAGAGCATAGTATAAGTAGTGAAAGGGTAAAGAAAATTGCAGAACAACATAGCATTATCGACAATAACTAAAATACCTAATTATAATAATTATTATTATGAGTTTAATTATTTCACAACATTTCCCAACATAAAATATATATATATATATATATATATATATATATATTATTATGTAATGATGATATAACAAATTATTTTGTTATTATTTCGCCCCAGACTTTGGGTGCCAATTGTTATGTAATGATGATTTGCAAATAATAATAGTTGTTGTAATAATATGAAGATTGCTAATAATTTTCTCTATTCTTCGTGAGCCAAATTGTTATGATATAGATAAGTATTTTGGCCCTGTATAATATTGCAATGATGTAATAATAATTGCTAGCTAACGTCACTGTTCTCTCGTCACTTTGCTGCCAATTGTTATCACTTCCCTACCACAGCTAAGCACAGTTGGTACGCCTCTTGTCTCAGATAGCCGGTTCAGGAAATTGAGCCACTAGCCACCGCTTGATATGTCAAATTTCAATTTATTCGATGGTCATAAGTATGATTGTTGATCATTGTAGAAAACAAACGACAAAGTATCAAAAAGCAATTATTTCCTTTATTCAGGAATACTTAATTTTACCTGGCCTACGAAAGATAACTTACTCCAAGGTGAATCTACAAATATTCATGGATAATCATGAGAAAAGTTCATTGGTAAAATATACACAACCTCACTTTTACCTTGAAAGTGAAAATTTCTTTAATAGTTCGAAATTAAATGATATGAAGTTCTTCTGATGGAATATGAGTTATTAGTGAAGTTGTTCAGTTCTTGATGTGCACTAGGAATGTTTATACCTGTCTGGAACTGTCGCTGTTCAATACACACCAGGATTTGGATTCCCTTCCACTCCAATGCTATCAGGAACTCCAATACCAAATAGAAGGAACCATACAAATTCAGCAATCATCTTTGGATACTTGTATATGGTGTACAAATAAGGTAATGTTGGTTTTCCGCTCATAATGTTGAAATTATTCAATTTTTCTTTCTCCCAAAATATAACGTGGCATTCGTTTTAAATTTATTTTCGGTCTCTCTAGTGGCTTTGTTTTTCGTTCCTCGGATACCATTTTTCCTCCTTCCTTTCGATTTGAATTTTTGAATTCGCGCACTATATTGTCACATTTTCACTGTTTGGGGCTATTTGTCAAAACTTATATATACAACTATTTTTCCATTCTTATTAACTATGTACCAATTTCAGTAATAATTGCCTCTGACACTCTCTCGTTCTTATTCCATCACAATTTCAAATTCTACATGTGACCATCTATTCCCTGATTGGCTATTGTCATCAAGAAGTTTGCTGTTCTACCATTGGCTACTTTTAGTTAGCTACAATTTCATATACTGTATGTTTCAAATTTATATATTTGTAGATCATATTTTATTTAGGAAAATTTTGTAAATCTAGACTTTTTGTTGTCTTTTGAAGAATTATGGGTTGTAATCATTCTGACAGTGTATGAAATTGATTGTGTTATATAATTTGGATATTTCTAGCTATTCATATTATACATAGGCTCATGAAGGAAATAGAATTTCAAAAATTATTTAAAAACAATCTCTTGAAACTGATAGCTATTAAATAATTATTCTTTTTGTGGGTTTTTACTTTTTTAAATATATAACTGGTTTTTCATAACATAACTATATATATATATATATATATATATATATATATATATATAATATATATAAATATATATTTCAAATTATTCACCTAAATAATACCGTAAAAGTAAGCAAACCTTAGGACAAGGTGGTGTGCGACCACGGCTATCCTCTGAAAATCACTACAAGCCATTTCTTGGAAGTTCCTCGTATATAATAGTATCCAAGTTTATCAATTAGAATATAGTGATCAAATGCCTTGCAAGGTCATGGAAAATACCCATTGGATATTTGCGATCATTCCACTTACTTGTTACAGTAGGGAGAAAATTTCATCTACTGTTCTCAGATTGACCGGAAGCCGAATAGATAATCTGTCAAAATATGGATTTTTCTGAAGTGAGTCATAAGCAGTATCACTCTGATAATTTCAGTTTTTCAGAATTGGTGTGATAATTTAAGTTTGAAATGAGTCAGGAAAGGTTCCATTGGAAAACGACGAGTTGAGTAAAAATTTTGATGGTTTGGTCAATGAATTCACATTATTTTCAAGTGTCATTGGAATTTCATCAATACCCGTTGATTTCTCCTTTCTTCCTGGAAATTATTACCGATTTTTTCACCCCTCTCTGTTATTGGTGTGAAAAAAATAAGTTCACGAAATTAATTTGTTTTGTATTCATATTTTTCGAGTTCCGTTCTACTATCAGTATACGTAGCTATGCAGAATGTTGGGCTGAAGTGTTGCAATTCAAAGCATACTGGCTTTTTTCTGAATAGAATCCTACAACGCCAGAATGTCTTTGGGTACCCTTGTAATTTTTCAACTTCTGTATAGGAGCTCCACATGCTGCTAAAAATGTCTCCGCTTTGAGAACAACGTGTATATCTCATGATCATTCTTGCGTTGTACATAAAAAAATTTAATGTCGTCGGATCACTTACAATTAAAGAGTCATGGAAATTATAACGAATGTTCTCGATGAAATGGACTAAAATGTTCTGGTTGTATTAAGTGAAGGAAGGCTCGTAGCTGCATAGGCAGAGAATTACGAATTTCACCGTGAAATTACTTTATTGTTCTTGTTTATATTCCGTGCTTAGTTTTTATAAATTGAGAATTATTATAGCGGAAAACTTTCGAATGCGATTCTAGATAATGTGGTAGAAGTCTCGGTTGCTTAGAACTAATGGGTAAGTATTTTTCATTATGCGAAATAATGGGAAATTATGGATTTTTCCAATTTATTTTTTCGAAAGAAAATAATAATTTCATACTCTGTCATGAATTATCTTAATGGTATTTGCATGATAATCAGAAAAAACTTCCAGTGATGCGAGAAAAAGGGAGTCGAGACAAGATTATAATTTTTCGATGATTGACGCTATGAGATTTTTTTTGTGGAATAATTCGCTGAAATATATAAATACTTTTTTATATAACCTGGAATGAAAGAATATTTAATGTAATTGAGAATTAAAAACGTTCCATTCCTCAAGATAGGTAACTATAAATAAGTTGATCGAATATTTATAAAAAAACAACTACTTCCCTGGCTAATGCCTCGTGAGACGTTCAATTACGATGGATAATCGTGCATAATTCCATTCTTTCCTATAGTTTGGTATTGAGTTTTGGAGCACTTCTGTTGAATCTACCTCCACATTAATTGTACAAAAGAGAGCAATCAGAACAGTTTTCAATCTGAGTTATCGTAAGTCATGTAGAAATCATTTTGTGTAGCACAAAATATTCACACTTATCCAGGGTGGGGACTTTAACTGAAACTAATTAGCTAGAGCCTCAGTATAAAATATGTGGAAAAAACGCAAAAACATTTCAATTTAGATTTTTTGTAGGCTTTTCAGTCATATATAAAAAATTACCCCTTTTAAAGGGTGAAACCTAATCCCACTAATTTTTTTTAAAACGAAAGCAGACATAGGCAATACTACTCTTATCCTGGACAAAAAAAATATTGAAAAAGATAATAGAATGATGAGTGATAATAATTCCTATCAAGTTTTAATTAAGGACCCTACCACCAAAATACAAAACAAGAATGATAAAAGAGTGAAAGAACTTTTCGAAAATAGCTGCATCGATCAAAAATGTAAACTGAAAATAGTGTGTTTCCTACAATGTATTTTTCACCAAAAATACACGAAGAAAATATACTGATTTTCAGTTTTATAGGTTTCTCTAGGCATAAGATGTCTAGATATCTTGTTAATGATTCTTTCGAATTTTCCAATTCCATTCGTAACAAAACAATTCCTGAAAATGACATATTCATTTCTTCAGATGTAATATCTCTTTTCATCAACATTCCAGTTGACATTACAATAGAAATAATAAAAAAACGTTGGAATACAATTTCTGATTTCACCACGTTATGCCTAGATGAGTTTTTGAATCATGTATAGATTCCAGTTATTTCAATTACAATGGAATTTAATACAAACAGAAATATGGTTTGGTAATGGATAATTTCATGTCACCTATCTGCCCTGATCTCATTATTATCAGATCTACAACAACAATGCCTGGACAAGCTATTTTTCCAGTTCCCTTTTTCAAGAAGTATGTTGACGATATTTCTACAGCAATCCTTAATAAAATAAATCCAAAATTCTGGACGTGTTCCAGAGTTTCCACTCTTCCACTGTCTTACTTTTAGAGGAAGAAAATGAATAAATGCCTTAGGTTTCCTGAACAAAAATGTGATATAAACTCATAAAAACGCAGCGTGTTGAAAGTAGCGTGGTATCACGAACTGTTTCAGAGAGGTTTCTCAACTATTTTTCATAACATAATGTCGAACATAAAATAAATATCATTGAATATTTGAAAACCAGAGCGCTGAGAATTTTAAACCCACAATACCATGAAAAATATTGAATAAATGAAAAATCCTTTGAGAAACTATTCTCCTTCACTAATCAAAAAATTTCTCCAGGTTAATAAACGTTCCCACAGAACTAATAATGTGACAATAAAATATTGCAAAATATGTATGTGGAGACTATTTCTGAAAGACCAGAAGATGACGATCGGGGAAGCGTGAAATAGATTTCTGTCGACAAAAATGTATTGAAGACCTAGTGAATGCGATGACTATCTTGCGTCATTGTTACAAATGGGTTCTGGTGAGTACTCTCTTTTGGAAAACATTCTTCTTTTTCTCATTCATATATATGAGTTCTCAATTGAGACTGGAATAGAAAATCAAATAACTATCTGAATTAAAATGCAAATTTTCAATTTCAGATATAGTCTTTTGAGTTAGGGTCCCTTCAGAATATTAATCAGATGTGGTTCAATGTCCAGCGTGGCTTTAGCCGGGAAAGCAGCTGTTAGACTTTCACAAAGGGTAACATAATTTTTATCGTGGATTTTTCAATTCACAGAAAAATATTTCCATTCAATATTCAATTGAGAATTTTTCCCTTTTGGCTGTAATATTCAGTAGTTTCCATATTATTATTTGCAATTGAATTGTCATTTTCACCAAGAGCTTTGATTTTGTTCACATGGCTTGTATTCCCATATTGTTTGACACATTTCCACAAGTTCTTGGGACTGTCTTTATTTTGATACACTATAATTCACTTTTGTTATTCTTATGAATTCTTTGACTGTGATACTGTATTTTTTATATCCAGTCGTGTATTGAATGACGCTTGGATTTCTTCTAGCTTCTATGTACAACTTTACTATGGTCTTCAGTGACCCAATCTTCCTTTTTTCGGTTATTTTAATTCGTTTAGTACAATCATTTATTGAAATTTTCAATTTATCAATAGAGGTTTCAGTCGCTTCTTCTACTTTTCTTTCTGAATAAATTCCTAGCCAGTTTCGATATTTACTCCAATAATCCAAATATCTTAGGGATGATGATTGACTAAAATGCTGTGAAGTTGATGTTTGACCAAGATCTATTGGTGACACACTGAAGGTTGGGTTATTCTCAATCCCGTTCAAAAGTATTTTCAGTTTTGATCTTGAGGTGTATCTTCGTGTATTTATTCAAGGTAACCATTGTATATATTTCCAAGCTAGGAGAAAATTCATTAATACGGCGGATACTTTGCCTTACTTCCTATATTCACTGCAAAATCATATTATAACTTTCCACTTCCTATTCTCCTAGCTCTCTATAGTGTATCGCTTGAAGAAAAATGTGTTGAATATCAGGCGGAGCAAGTCTCTCATGAATAGTATATAGTCAAAGGCAACCGCACACTACAAATATGTTGGAGGCCAAATTTCTTTGTGGTTTCAACACAATCTGAAATCGAAGACGGTTTTTTCCACCCAGCTTTCCACGATATAACAAATTTTCCTTCCAACAGCCGATATTTTGAAACTAGTAGTCCGGTTTGCCCATCTTTGAACTAAGCTGAGATATTCATAAAAAGTATTTTTGTGTCATCAATTTACGATATATATATATATATATATATATATATATATATATATATATATGATATAATTTTAGCTTTACCAACAAATGGTATAACAGAAATTTTGGATACTTTTAATAGCTACGACCCATTCATACAATTCACAATCGAAACAGAAGACTTAGATCTCTCAGTACCTTTTCTTGATACAAAACTTATCCGATTGGTTGATAACACAATATTGATTGATTGGTATAGAAAACCATGCAGTTCAGGAAGGTATTTGAATTTCTTTTCTTATCACAAATTTTAAAAATTTTTAAAAAAAAAAAAATTTTTTCCAAAAAAATTTGAACAAACTTCAAGAACTTTTCTTACAAAATTCTTATCCACCATCTTTAGTTAAAAAAATATTATTTAGCACATCCTTAACAGAAGTTGATAATACCATAAGACAAAATAACAATTCTCATAATGAACGTGTTACTGATATGAATCAAGTTTCAATTTTTTATGCTTCGTTACCTTATATAAAAGAAATAACACCTAAACTGACCAGAATTTTTAAACCTTTTGAAAACATCAAAATTGCAAATAGAACAGTCACTACAATAAGACAAATATATTCAAAAGTAAAAGACAAAATTCCTCTTTATCACTTACTAATGTTATTTATAGTATCCCTTGTCATGATTGCGATAAGAATTATATTGGCCAAACAAAAAGATTATTGAAGGATAGAATCATTTCTCATAAGAGTGATAGTAGACTACATCCTGAGAGATGTGCTTTAGCTAAACATGTCAATGATTGTGACCACCAAATGAACTACCTTTCAACAACTGTTCTTGCAAGAGAATCACATCTTTTTTACTTTCACTCGACATAAAACACCAAGAAGTCTTTCTTAGAAATGGCTTTTATCTATCAAGAGAATGACTCCATCAATAAAAAAACAGATATAAACCATCTGAGTGAAATTTATTCTTTTTTACTTTCACTCGACATAAAACACCAAGAAGTCAGAGTTTCTGAACGTGGTGATTCTAACCTAAACTGAATTTGAATTGTTCTACGATGAGAAGTGTCATTGTCAGATTAGTAACTGTCAGTTCCGAGAATGAATATCTGAATGTTGTTTCTATGTACAAGAATTTGTCTTTTCATTCAGAAATGTAATTTCAAATTAATTATCCAAAAGCTAGAAGTCATTTTCTATTAATAATGTATCTTATATACCATTATGTACTTATATGTAAACATCCTCAAGATAGATGTAAGTACTCATATAATTTGTTTTTACAGTTCTTATATGCACAATTTTTTCCATTTGTAGTCTCCCTGATGATGGAATAAACGATTCCGGAAGCTTGGAAAAACTTCAAAGAGTTTTCTTTTACATTGCTGCAGACCTTACTATTAGTTTTACTCTATATATATATATAATTGATTCAACCAATGCTTATTGGAATTTTTAGTATTGTTACTGTTAACTAAATGCTTTTTGATGCGAGCGACAAAATATTTGGTGCACCTTACCAATAGCTACACAAGGAAAAAATATTTACTTCCTGCTCAGAAAAAATCAACTTTGCGATGTTAAAACCAATCGCAAATATTGAATATTTTTTTCATCTGCTGATAGTGCTAAGAATACAAAGAAAACGTTAAAAAGTAAGCTTCAACCATCATATTCCGTGCCATTCAGAATTCGATGTTTTCATTTCCACGACAGAATGTCGTGTCTGGTTGTCTTTAGGAGCACTGGCATCTTATCGTATTTTTTCCGTCAGCGCTATTAATAATGCACGGCAAACTTTGGCAGATATTTCGAACAAGTTTATTGTGTTCGTGCTCGTACTCTTGCAAGTTCGTGAATTTTGCCCCAGTTTACTGATTGATTAATTTTTGAGTGACGGGTGTATTGAAGCTTTGCTAAAAAACGTTATGAAAAAAATGAAAACGAGCGAAAATCACTGGGAGTCATCAAGAATTTCCTGCTGGAAATATAATGAACAATTACACTTTGCAAGAATTGTTTATTTGCTTCTCAGACCATTTTTAAAGAAGATGTATATTTCGCGCCTCTTAGGTCTTTCATCAAGTGTTTATGTGATTATAATGAACAAATTGAAAAACACGCGGAAGCGGCTAAGTTGAAAAATCGAAAACTGCACTTTGGTTCAATCTTAAGCTTCCAAATTTTGCATGGAGCTTCTTTAGGGGCCAGAAAACCTAACTTCCAAAGGAAAGACTTTTTGGTCAATTTTTCACCCCTTCCCACCCCTTTGAATTTCCTCTATTTTCTCTATTTCCACTGTTTCATCGTTGGCCTGACGATAAAACACGACGGTTTTCCGTCATACAGTGCTTCTCAAAAGTCCTCTCCCCCCAAGTGGAATTTGGAAACTGAATATCAAAGGTTGTAAACTTCCCTACTAGTGATGATAGATGACGAAATCGTCAAAGATGACGTCACAAGGTCATTGTGACCAATAATTTTAAATGCAACCCTACGGCAAGCGACATCTCTTTTAAAACGTATCGAAAAAACCTATTCAATAATACTAATGTTTGTGTTTATGGCCGTTTCAATGGCTCATTAGTAAACATCAAAATTTAAATTCCATTCAGTATGATATTAATAACAGATTTAAGAATCAGTATCTACTCAGAGAAATTGCTCGAAGTGACCTCCATTCACTTCCTGACAGTGAAATATCCTATTTTTAAACTCTTCTCGTACTTTTGCAAATGTGTCTGCGGAAACAGCCCCACATTCTGCAACAATACGTTGTTTTAAAACGTCAATATTGTCAGGTTCAGTGGCGTTAATCTTCGATTTGAAGTACTCCCACAGAAAAAAATCCAAAGGTGTGAGTTCCGGTGATCGAGCTGGCCATTCCGTTGGACCTCGTCGTCCAAGCCATCTACCACGATACTCCTCATCCAAATACCGTCTTACTGCACCGTAATAGTGTGGAGGAGCACCATCCTGTTGGAATGTTATTTCCAAATTGCCGAATTCATCTGGATTATCTTTCAAAATTTCAAGGATCAATGGTTCTATTGCGATTTGCAACAGCTCCAGATAAACCTCACCAGTTGAATAAGCATTTAAAAAAAGAGGCCCAACGATGTGGTTTCCCAGGATACCTGCTCAAACATTCACCTTCTGGGGAAATTGGGTATGTGTTTCACGAAACAGGTGAGGATTTGTGTCACTCCAATACCCCACATTATGTGTATTTACATTTCCATTTAGATAGAAAGTACTTTCGTCACTAAAACAGATTATTTTGATATAGTCTGGCTTTTGGTTAATTTTAGTTTCCATATTTTCACAAAATTCTAGTCTTCGGTCTGGGTCGTCGTAGGAGAGTTGATGAACCATTTTGAATTTGTATGGATGAACACACCCTGTGTACTGTACTTCGACTGACTTCACAGATAGATGCAACGTGAGTTGTTGAAGAAGTAGGATTAACTATTACTTCTGCCAGTATATCAATTTTTTTCTCATCAGAAATCTGTGGTCTGCCAGATCATTCCGCATCATTAATACTACCCGTTGTTTCAAACTTACGAAGAAGCTCTCTTAAATAAGTCCTCGAAACGGGGCGATCATGAAACCTCTCATTAAAAATGCGTTTTGCTGCATGAATATTTTGTCCAGTTTCACCAAGAATCAGGATCGCTGCTACTTTATCACCTAAAGCACGTACCATTTCGCTTCTTGAAGCACTTAAACGTTCGGCTCACAACAGTTCAACAAATTATCAAAATGTACAAAAATATTAAAAGTACCAAAAGCTGCTAAAACAGTTGAACGTTCGATCAACAATACACAAATTATTAAATGTACAAAAACTTGGACAATTACTAAAACGTCGAATTAGGGATTTGGAATTTTAGTAATAACTGATTTAATTCATCACAGCTTTGCGTTTTTTGAAAGCGAGTTGCCAAAACTGCCATGAACACAAACAAAATTAGTATCATTGAATAGGTTTTTTCGATACCTTCTAAAAGAGGTGTCGCTTGTTGTAGGGTTCCATTTGAAATTATTGGTCACAATGGCCTTGTGACGTCATCTTTGACGATTTCGTCATCTATCATCACTTGTAGGGAAGTTTAAAACCTTTAATATTCAGTTTTCAATTTTCACTTGTTTATGTATAATCGTTCCAAAAATAAGAGGGGGGGAGCGGACTTTTGAGAAGCACTGTATAACTACACGTAATGTATGGGGGCTCTCACATTGCGTCATATGAAATATAAATTCGAAAAGGATGTTTCAGATCTGATATAATGCGCAATTTAGGGTTGAGTATGCTGAACGGCTTTTTCTTTATTTCATTGAAAAAGGCTGGATTAAAATAGTTTCCTCTAACAATATGAGCAATAGTAAGTGCTAGTTCTAGTGCCGTGAATTCCATTGATGTTCAAGTATAAATATTTTGTTGCAGAATCATATTTAGTTTCATTTTCACAGCTGCTTTGAGGAACTTCATATTGGACAACATTATGATTGGAATATCTGAATTTGTGTGATGTATTTCTACGATACAGATGTGGAAAAAATTTGCCACAATATGCGATTTCCAATGTGTTTGGATAGTGTCTATAGTCGACCAGGAGAAAATATAACAAATATTTGCCATGGAAAATCACATCCACATTTCTCAAACTTTTTAATAATTCGACTAATGGCGGATTGTGACAGAATTGGTCACTTTACAAATGCAATAATGAACAAATTGATTGTATCTTGAATCGAGTGACCCCCAAAATACAACTTTACAATTTGTATCTTTTCTTCTTTTGTGAACGTGCACAGTTTATAATTCGCAAGAACTTCTTTTATTTTCGATCGTTATGGGCTTAATACTAATGCGAGTGAGTGGACTGCGAGACTGGCACGTAAATGTGCTCGAGACAAGGAGTGCAGAACAGAAACGGTGGTCCAGTTGACTAATTGATTCTCCATTGCACATTTCCAATAAACAGATTGGCTCCAAAAGTCGAGACTTCTACGGAGCATAAACAAGGTAGGAGTTAGCAACATATCAAATAGTAGACTATTTGGACATATGATGAATATTAATTTAGTTTAGATCCTGGAATATATAAATAAAATGAAATAAGATAAAATGGACTGAAATTTAAATAAAATAAAATTGTAGAGTTATATATATATATATAATCTTGATTTGAATTAACTAGAGATAAGTGTGTGAATAGTAATATGATAATATAAACTTTATTGGCAATATAAATACAATTTAAGATGGTTACAATGAATAAAGTAAGCATAACGATAAGTGTAGAACACTTGTTTCGCAAAAAATAGGGAGTTTTAAGAAAATATATGATTAAATAAATGTACAAAAATAACTAGTTGAAAATTAAAAATAATTAAAATCTAGTATATGTAATGAAACAATATAGTTCGTATTCCTCACGATACAATAAATAAAATTATTCATAAATAACTAAATAAGAGCACAGGAATAGAAGTTAATGAAACACATATGACTGATGATTACAATAGTATACTGTGAGTAAAGGTGTTGAAAATAAATTCAAAATAAGATTTAAATGTGGACATAAGGGAATAAGAGAAGAATGAATTAAATAAATACACACAAGGATACATACATATATAGAGCTGGACTAAACAAGACATATTAGAACGTTACTAAAGTTTCGTAGTATAGGGTTTTAAAATTAAAAATCACATGACCATGTCGGGAACTTTTCCCCTAGGTTGACTGTGAATGAAGATCTTCAACTCTTTCTTATATAGAATCAAGGTATCAATTTTTTGTATATGGAGAGGTATGGAGTTATATTGGTATGACCACTGGCCAATAGATTTTTGCATTTGTGGGATTTTGTGATGGTGGTTTTTTTCGAGTTCGGTGATTACGATTAGGTAGGTTTGAATTAATAGGTTTTTCTCGGTGGTATTTTATATTGATATTATTATAAAAAAGCTGGCAAATATCGAATACATGTGCTTCATGAAATAGTTCTTCAGATGGATATTTATAGTCTTTGTACATAATCAGCTTGAGGAACCTTTTTTGCAGTATTTCCAGAGGATGAATATGTGTTTTCAATGCCCCTCCCCATCCGACTATACAATATCGCAAGTGGCTCTCAACTAATGCATGGTACAGTACTTTGAGCTGATGGAAAGGTAATATGTCTTTCAGATATTTGAACTTGTAGAGGATCATACGTAACTTATTACAGACATAGTTAATATGGGAATCCCATGTGAGATTCATATC
Source organism: Gonioctena quinquepunctata (assembly GCA_018342105.1). Taxonomy (NCBI): domain Eukaryota; kingdom Metazoa; phylum Arthropoda; class Insecta; order Coleoptera; family Chrysomelidae; genus Gonioctena; species Gonioctena quinquepunctata. Next base: position 643,246 of record JAFIRS010000346.1, read on the forward strand.
TATTATTACTCCCAGATATTTAAAAAAAAAATTGGCAGAATTATATACTGTTGACTCATTGTGGTAACCGTGAGACTATCGAATGATGGCGTGTTGGACCGATTACAGCTAAAAGGTGGGTAGTACGTTTTTTGCAGTTTGACAGTAAGTAATTTGTTTTCTAACCATTTTTTTATTGGAGGAAGGTCTGTCTCTACTGTGTTTTTCAATTCTTGTCAGGTGTCTGCTTTATGAAATATTGCGGTGTCATCAGCGAAACCTAGTATTTCTCCACCGCTCCTGATAGAGAACATGCCATTGATGTAAATATTGAAAAAGATTGGGCCCAAAACAGTCCCTTGAGGAACTCCATACTCAATTTGCATTTGATTGCTTTGCCCATCATCCACTCTGACAGACTGGAATCTACTGGCAAGATAATTTTCAAAAAGTTTTAAACAATTATTTCTGATGCCAATATCTTCCAATATCTGTAAGAGGAGACTATGGCTTACAGTGTCAAAAGCTTTAGACATATCAATAAATACACATATACTTGGCATGTTCCCATCCAGAGCAGAAGAAATCTTCGTAGTAAGTGCCAACAACGCGTCTTGGGTGGAGATATTCTATCTAAAACCATACTGCATACTCGATATTAGATTATATTTGGATATATAAGAAGCTAACCTTTTTTTTTAAATTTTTTCGAAAATTTTTGATAGATGCATTATTAGAGATATCGGTCTATAATTAGTGATCGCTGTCTCATCTCCTTTTTTGTAAACTGGTACTACTATTGATTCCTTAAGCGCTCTGGGCCAGATACCTTGTTCCATACACAAATTTATAATGTATGTAAGAGGTTCTAGAATATATGTAGAAATTATTTTAATAGTTTCTGCTCTGATATCGTCTACACCTGCAGATTTTTTTCACTGATGATGCTCTCAACTTCTTCATTATCGGTTGGTAATAACACAAACGAGTTCACAGAAACTGCTCTATGTGGTTTGTAATTAGGGTCGTTTTTCACTTTATTTGCCATTTTCTTACCTATTTGGGTGAAAAAAGTGTTGAATTCATTGGCTATTTGCTTTTTATCATATAGATAAAAGGAAAAAAGTTGATAAAATTAGACTTCGGGAACATATAAAATATAAGAGAAAGGTGATTCAATCAAGTAGTAAGGGATAGTATAAGGTGAGTCTTTGAGTGTGTGAATACGGTATACAATTGATTGAGGTTAGAGATTAGGCATTGCGATGGGGGGAGTATAGGATACTCAAAAACTTTTTACCGCGTTCCTAGTATGTTGTGGATGGATTCACGTGTTTGGGACATTGATGCATTTTTTCTGTTCTTTTCTTAGTTTTGAGGGGGATTTGATATTTTTAATGATTTCGGGTAAATAGTTGTAGAATTTTGGGTTGAGCTATTTTAAGCTTGTTTGTCCTATGGCTTTGAACATGGTCTCTGGTATTGTAATTATGTTCATTTTTTTATAGGTTAGATTGAAATGTATGTTGTTTAATGTTACAGTTCTTGAAAAATTATTGCCTTGGATCCAGGAGTCCGGTTTCAACATAAAGTTCGTCTGACGAGTAATCATTGTTTTTCCTGAAAATTACGTTTAAGATTTTCCTCTGAGTGGTTTCCAATTTCTCAAATATGGTTTCTCCAACTCCGCCCCAAGACATTATTCCATATGTAATATGGGATTCCACTAGCGAGTAGTATAATATCTTCAATTGGGACACAGTCAATATATCTCTGAGGGTTTTGAGCTTGAACATAAGGTGCTGGTTTTTTTTTATTATCAAGGCTATGTGTTTTTCCCATCTGAGATTGGAATCTATAATTACACCTAGGTATTTCATTTCCTTACATTATTTCATATCTATATTTTGATCTATATACAGATTGTGCAAGTTTGGAGAAGATGCTTTATTGGTGTGAAATGGTAGATATAAGGTCTTATCGAAGTTGATTGTTGGGAGCTTATTATCAAGCCATTGTTTGATTTTCTCGAAATCAGTTGCAACTATGTCTTTCAGAGATGTCCAATTTTCAGAGCAATAAAAAATTGCTGTATCATCAGCATATGTTGTTATTTTTCTGCAGCTCTGGACAGAGAATAGTCCGTTCAGGTATATATTGGATAATATTGGTCCTGTAATAGTACCTTGTGGTACGCCATACTCTATCACTCGGATTTCACTCAATGTATTGTTTATTTTTACGCTGTGGTGTCGGTTCGATAGGTATGATTTGAATAAGTTGAGTTGATGTCCCCTGGTTCCCATATCTTCCATTGATTCCAGTAGTAGAGTATGGCTTACAGTATCAAAGGCTCTCGATAAACCAATAAAAACACATAGTGATGGTCTACTCCTGTCCAAGCTGGAGTAAATTTCTGAAGTGAGGTTTCAAATTGCATTTTGGGCAGATATGCCTTCTCGGAATCCAAATTGTTTATCAGAGAATAGTTTATACTTTGTGAGGTACTCTGAGAGCCGTAGTTGCAAGATTTTTTCAAATACATTGGCAAAGTTGATTATCACCGAGATGGATCTGTAGTTGGTAACGTTTTTGTGGTTTCCGTTTTTGTATATTGGAAACACAATAGTATGTTTAAATTTTTCTGGAAATATTTGTTATATTATGTGCTGGTCGACTAAAGACACCATCCAACATCCAAACACATCGGAAATCGTATAATGCGGCAATTTTTTTCCATATCTGTATAATTCGCGTGCATCCGACAAACATGATATAGAACTCTTTTGTCCTCTTCTTCGTGATAGCAAGACAAATTATAGTCATGAGACTCTTTAATTCTACCGTTTTTACCTTCATACACGTAACACTGGTCGTAATTCAGTTTCACCGTTGTTTTTTCGCACAATATGACTAATTCATGATTCCTTGACCAGTCCTCTATTAAAAATTCTACAAATTTTTCTTCAACTTCTGTACTTTGTTGAAATTTTGCAGAATTTGTGGAACGTTTGATGTTTCGAATATTGTGCCTGGTATCATCTTCTCTCTGACGATATTCATAATCTTTCATACTTGGAATGTTGTATTTATCAAGAATTATGTGATTTTTTAAGTGTTACAAATATTATTACAAATAGTACAGAATTAACATTATTAGTGAGGTAGTAAATATAGAGGTTGCGCGAAACACTTAACTTAAGGGCGTCCGACAAAAGAATTTCCCAAATTTTTTTTTCGGATAAGGTTAGTACTTGATTTTGAACATTTTGATTATTCGGTCCTGAAAAAATCAGCTGTGAGGGAATTAATTTTATGACATAACTTACCCATGTTAGCGGTGTCCAACGCGTCAAATGACCGAATATATTTTTCCAACCCAATGTCTTTCGTTTTTTTGATGAAAAAACTTGCGATCAACAGAAAAAACTATATTTAGGTCGTTAATATTTTTCACGCATCAAATCCATGAGTTTGAAGTGGTTCCCCCAAAAAACGCCCCGCTACCGATAATTTTGTTATGAAATAAGTTGTCTGACTAGATATAAAGAACACGTATACAAAGTCTCAACGGTGAGGTAATCACAAATTTCTATAGGCCTCGGCTCCAGGACTATCACTTCCATATTTGCTTATTTGTCATCATATCAAGTGTCATACTAAAGAAAAAATATATAATTACCGCTCGTTCAATCAACTGAAAATTATATGCGATGGTTTTTACCGCCTTCAATCTACATAGTGCATAATTTTTGATGTACTGATAGGAATACATAATTCAGAACAGGGGAATAATAAGGTAATGCTTTTACATACATGTTTCTACGTGTGATGTCGAATATTCTGAAAGCATTTGGTGATTAATGATAATGACTCAGTTAACACTACTGATTTATTACATGGAAATGACGTTTTCTGGTCTATAAATCAATTCACATTTCACTGATTATATAGATCATGAGTTGAAAATTCCATAATGTGAATCCATATTCAGAGTCAGTCGAAGTTAATGAAAATTGTACGTGGCGTATATATCAGTATCCAAAAAATATATTAGATTTTTTTTTACGGAATTACGTTTTTTTTCTCATTTCAGTCTCCAATCTTCTATGTTATGCATTGTTCCATTCCTTAGGTACCTATCCAAAAATCCCCACGCCCTTTAAGATTCATTTTTCATAACTTCATCAAATAAAAATTGGAAATTCCAAGATCCTACTACAGAAAAGGTAAGTACTTGCTCTGAAAATTATACAAAAATCATTATTGAAACCTCAATACCAATTCAGACTATTTTCTGTAAGTTGAATGTTGCCATTATTTGTAAATGGAAGTACTTAGTCCTCATTATTCAAATTATCATTATTATAACAGATATACTGTTTAGTATTCGTTATTGAGAATACTGTAACGAACCTAGGCCGGACCTGTCGCCTCACGCGTTGCCATCGACAACGATGATGTCATCCCCGGAGATATTCGAGAACAATCCAGTCGCTCTGCCGCGGAAAACAACGGTCAATATTGGAAATAACTGGAACATGCTGGTCGCCAACTGCCAGAATTCGAAAGATCGGGAATTCTGTAACGGAGATAAATAGGCAACCCTCAAGATGGCACAGGAGTCTGACTCTCAGTCTGAACGAGCCCATACGATCGAGCTATACAGTGGCGAAGTAATATAAATTAAGTTGTAGATTTAAGTGTGAAATAAATTAGTAAAACCAAGTTAAGTTTATTTACGTTACAATACAAAAAACAGAATGAACAACTAGTGGGATTCCGGAAAATGGAAGCATCAGATTTGCATTTTGAAAGAGCTATATATCTTGCTTATTCAACATGGAATAATACGACAACATGGAAAAGTGCTCACGAGATTTAGATTTAGATGAAAAGTATCCTTAACATACTTTGTCGTACATTTTTTTCAATTTACTTGGCTACCGCTCCGACTATTACTTACATGCTGCGGTCCATAAAAGACTATTAAACGCCCCTCTTACATAAATAGCTATTCCAGGGATATGAGCAGGTATGGACTGGGTAACCCAATGGAATTTTTTTTGTTCATATTATTATTTTATACCTATTGTCACCGCTGTACTTAACTTGTTGAAAAAATATTTTATTTTCATATCCTTTCCTATATACTTTGTCTCAAATCATTACGTAAACAAAACAATATGTTGTAGGAGTTGTCAATTGAAAACCATAAAATTGATTACACACAAAATGTATTTTCTTATGACTTTCCATGCTAATATGAAAAGAAAGAGAGCAGTTACGAATGTAACCCAAGGAAAGCAGGCAAGATTTAGATCCAGCACGTAAAGCCAGCTTTAGACAGGTGGAGAACAAGAGTTGTGGCATTTTCAAGAGCAAGAGATAATCAGAGATAACGTTGAGAAGAGCTAATACGAGAATTAGTCTAGACAGAATCCTACAGAGAAGAAGTCATCAAGTATTGATCAAAATGCAAAATTGTGATGAACGAGAAGTCGATTCAAGGTGGTGAGAAGAGTTGTTTACAGCACACTGAAAAGCAGAAGGAAATGCAAACTCACCAAACTGGGACTGGAAAATTCATGAAGACGAAGAAATAGAATCAGAGTTTCAGTATGTATTGCAAACCACTGTTGAAAGATAACTGATTGAAAGCTTTCTACCTCGTGGATTGAACTATAGTGAAGCAGTTGGTCAACTGAACGTACTTTTTGCCAGGAACGATTTTCTTACAGAAATAATTCTGGCCAGTTTATATGACGAAGTAGTGACTCAACTGAGATCAATAGGAACTCTTTATCCTTCAGATGAATTTCTGAAAATTTGAGGAAGGTAACACAGCATGAACGCTTTCAGAGGAAAGGATCAATCTTGCTATAAAACTAGCTCCGGGATAGGGAAGGAACTGCCTAAGAATCAGAAAATATCCGATAGAAACAAACACCAAGTTGAAGAGAGAATTAGAGATATACAGTGCTTCTCAAAAGTCCTCTCCCCCCCTCTTATTTTTGGAACGATTATACATAAACAAGTGAAGTTTGGAAACTGAATATTAAAGGTTGTGAACTTCCCTACTAGTGATGATAGATGTCGTCACAAGGCCATTGTGACCAATAATTTTAAATGGAACCCTACGGCAAGCGACACCTCTTTTGGAAGGTATCGAAAAAACCTATTCAGTGATACTAATTTTGTTTGTGTTTATGGCAGTTTTAATGGCTCATTAGTAAACATTAAAATTTAAATTCTATTCAGTATGATATTAATTACAGATTTAAAAATCAGTATCAACATGAAGAAATTTCTCGAAGTGACCTCCATTTACTTCCTGACAGTAAAATATCCTATTTTTGAACTCTTCTCGTACTTTTGCAAATGTGTCTACGGAAACAGCCTAACATTCTGCAACAATACGTTGTTTTAAAACGTCAATATTGTCAGGTTCAGTGGCGTGAACCTTCGATTTGAGGTACCCCCACGGAAAAAAATCCAAAGGTGTGAGGTCTGGTGATCGAGCTGGCCATTCCGTTGAACCTCGTCCTCCAATCCATCTACCACGATAATCCTCATCCAAATACCGTCTTACTGCACCGTAATAGTGTGGAGGAGCACCATCCTATTGGAATGTTATTTCCAAATTGCCGAATTCATCTGGATTATCTTCCAAAATTTCAAGGATTAACGGTTCTATTGCTTTTTGCAACAGCTCCAGATAAACCTCACCAGTTGAATTAGTATTTTAAAAAAAAGCCCAACGATGTGGTTGCCCAGGATACCTGCCCAAATATTCACCTTCTGGGAAAATTGGGTATGTGTTTCACAAAACAGGTGAGGATTTGCGTCACTCCAATACCTCACATTCTGTGTATTTACATTTCCATTTAGATAGCAAGTACTTTCGTCACTAAAACAAATTGTTTTGACATAGTCTGGCTGTTGGTTAATTTTAGTTTCCATATTTTCACAAAATTCTAGTCTTCGGTCTGGGTCGTCGTCTGACAGTTGATGAACCATTTTTAATTTGTATGGATGGAATTTTTATTTTTTTCAACACCCTGTGTACTGTTCTTGTACCGACTTCACAGGTAGATGCATCGTGAGTTGTTGAAGAAGTAGGATTAAGTATTACTTCTGCCAGTATATCAATTTTTTTCGCATCAGAAATTTGTTGTCTGCCAGATCGTTTCGCATCATCAATACTACCCGTTGTTTCAAACTTACGAAGAAGCTCTCTCAAATGAGTCCTCGAAACGGGCACTAGAGGAGAGGAGAGTCAGAATTGAGAGTTCCTCGTGTTACAAAATGAACTATACAAGACGAAACTGTAGAGGTTTCATTGCTCGACAAAAACATTATCATGAACTTTGACTTGATAATTGAAGTCCAGATATTTCTGACGAATAATCTGTTTACTGATACAAATCTTTGGAATCCTATCAGGAGTATTTTAATTCCAAACGTTCCTTTGCGTGTAGAAGTCAAGGCTACAATATCTGAAAGCCTGATTCGGGAACACGCATGATATCATGGTCATTAATGTCAACCCGGAACGACGAAGACTCAATCAAATACAAATTGGAAAATAATAAATTTCAAATAAAATACAACAGCATGAAACTTCTACATTTCCGTTCCTAGATTCATTAATATGCAATGAGTTCCAGAGTTTCAATAATCAAAAACGCATGACAAGTTAGTAGTTTGAACCATGAATTACTCGTTTTTTTTTATTTTGAATAAGAAAATTGAATGAAGTAATGATTAGGCTTTGTTATGTCTAATTTTACAAAATATTCGTCTTCTAGATATTTTTTGAACGATCACATAATAAATTATGTCCGCGGATTATCTGAAAAGATTGAAAGGATCGCCCATAGGTATGGTGTTAGCACAATATCCAAAACAACCAATACTTCGGAAACAATGCTGAACGTACAAAGAATTGTGTTTATAAAATATTTTACTCGGGTGGTGGAGGTTATATAGGAGAAACATGGTTTGAAAATATCAGAAAACATCCACAAATTTGATGGCGATCATGAGATAGAATGGAATGAAAGAAAACAATAAGAACCCAAATCAAGAATACAGGATGTTGACGGACACGTGTATAACGCCATTCTGTAACGAATTGTGGGTAGCGCCTCCCGCCTAATTTCAGGTGACCTGCTAAGAGAGAAACTTCGGTAATTGCCGAATGCAATGAACATTTCACTCGACATTTGAATATAAGGTAGAATGTTGAACTGATTGTATGGTAAATGTACACATCGCAGGTGCCTGAGATTGATATCCAATTTCGAAGTTAAGAAAACAACATTGTTATAACAACACAAACAGTGGGAAACATTCGCAATTGAATATTGTTCAGAAAAATAATATCATGACCATTGTAGTGATTCAGATTCAGAACACGTGAACTAAACCCTGTTACCAAGCAATATTTTTGCATGCATGGTCTACAAAGCGAACGAAATTTTGTTGGGTTCTACTGGTGTTTTCTGGCTGGCTTGTGAATGAGAGATCTTTATTAACAACTAATCAGAAAACAGTGCGCGATGTATATTGTCTTTGTCTTTAAAAAAATTTGCCATTCTATCAAAAAATTATGTATATTATATTAATATATCTAGTCCGAAAACGTCCGCACAGTAATTAGCGACTTCAGAATCCAACCATAATAGAAATTCACTCTTCTTATCTGCTACTCTCCAAAATACGCACGGAACAGCACGGTATTTAGTTTTAAGAGCCAGCAAAAGACAAATTAATTATCCTGCACGTACTGTTATCTGATTGGTTGCTAACTAGGATCCTCCATTCACCAGCCAATCAGAAAACACTAGTAGAATCTAACAAACTTTCGCTCGTAGACAGCTTTGTAAACCGTGCATGCGAGAATCTTGCTTGGCAACAGTGTTCAGTTCACGTGCTCTGAATGTCTGAATCACTACAATGGTCGTGATATTCCGGGCACCAGTGGCTGGTCAGGTTGGCGGGAGTATCATCACAAATAGTGACAGATACACCCGGCTGGATGATCTACACGAACGAGCAAATATTGCCACGATAACAGAGTTCATATACAAAATCTAATAAGTTTCCCAAAGAGCTAACGATGAGCGAATAAAATCTAGAAATGTTCTATGATCATAGATAAAACCACATTACCACCTGATTATCATGAATCGACATGGCCATGAAGCTTAGGTATTGGACCAGCAAATTCGGGACCCGGCTTCGATATCGAGAACTGCCTACAAATAAAGAAAACTTTGTGTTTTATTTAAATCAGTCAAGTATAAAAGGAAATTAACCTAGTTGCACAATTACTGCAAACTGGTTTCTTGGATTACCTTTCCCAGTGTACATTTTAAATAATTTTATTGCTAAAATCCACGATTATTTTCTATTGTTTTGAACAAAAGAAGGCAAATATTCGTATAAGCTTGCAGGAGACGAGTTCAGAAAATCTTAATTTTTAGCCGACGAAACCAAAAAGGAGCAGGTTCTCTATTCGACGCGTATATATTTTTTTTTATATATGATCCCGCACAACTTTTCACAGAATGGTTTTATTCCGATGATTCTTTCTTCATTGGATAGGGTATACTTCGAAGTTGGTCTGATTGCAGTTTGAACAAAAAAATCCATCCCTAAGGGTAGCAAAATGAAGGATATTGATCGTTCACCCTCTGAATTTTGGTCCATTAACCGTTTCTATCAGGCATAACTTTGTAGTGGGTTTTTCGATTTGGATGAAAGGGTATACCTCATAGTTGATCATATTTGAATTTGAGATGAAATGATCCACCCCTATGGGTAGAAAAATAGGGGATGATTGATTGTTCACTTGTGAACTTTGGCACACATATGTGGTTGACATTGACAGACCCTCCTACATCCGTCAAAATGATTACATTTTATGAAATGATGGAATTATATACAAAGTGATGAAATCAACTAACCAGTTTTTTCAAAATTAATTTATATTATTTAACAATAAATAGTTAAAATAGAAAATCATATTATTTAATAGTTAATATTTGAAGTAAGCTAGGTAAGTAGGTATTTTGGAAGTTATCAAAAATTGAGTAGGTCGTAATTAGTAGATTTCAGCAAGAAATAATTGAAAACTAAAAACTTTTTAACAAAAAATTAAACCGACGAAACAATCAACTGAAAAGCAAAAAATAAAATAAATGAAAATTGAGCTCCTAAACTAATGTGAGTAACTGATTTTGAGTCGGTGCCAAACAAACTAGCAATTGAATTAGGTCAAGCGTGAAATCATGGCAGCAAGATGCACGGCTGCGTTTTGATTACTTCTGTCAAAGTAATATAATGATCTTCGATAATTGTTTGCTTGGCGCCGACTCAAAATCAGTTACTCACATTAGTTTAGGAGCTCAATTATCATTTAGACTAAGAAGGTTTATTTTATTTTTTGCTTTTCAGTTGATTTTCTTGTCGGTTTAATTTTTTGTTAAAAACTTTTTATTATAACACTAACATCTAGTATATACAATGCATAACCTGCCAACACCGCAGGGGTTGCCCCTTCGTCCCCATTATGGAAGACAAGCAAGGCTCTCGGGTATCCCAAACCATCCCATGCCCAAATTTTTCGCCTTTTCATACCCAACCACCACAAGGATGAAAATGAAATTGTAAATAATATCTGTTGTATATAATAGGTTAAGTGACATGTACCTAGAGCAATTTAATAAATATATTTGGAATTGGAATGGAATTGGAGTCTTATCGGTGTCTGAAGCCAAGCAATATCGGGCGCGGCTAGCACTTGGATGGGTGAGCACCTGATAAGGAAGGTGCGCGTTAAAATGCCCCCAACCACTGTGGAGTAATAGCATATCCGCCGCTACAGGCGTCATATCAATGAGCACGAGATATGACGATAGATATGCCGTCCTTTGGAGGGAACTTCAAAGGGCGGTCCCGAATTCATAGATGTTGAAATCGTTGAAGAACCCTACCTCCCTACAACAGAAAATTCGACAAAATTTATGGTTGGGTGAAGTGTGCTCACCGGCGTCGGTTGCAGGAATAGGCCGACGTTAAATTGAGAGAAAGAAAAAGTTGTGATATTATTTTTCAAAGAAATATTCAATTGTGAATGTTTCCCACTGTTTGTGTTGTTTGTGTCTTACAAATGACTAATAATTATGATAAGTGCCTCAAAGCAGAGTATGAAGTCAACTAGTTCTGCTTTCACCAGTTTGGATATAACAAGGTTAGTTGTTTTCTCCACTTTGAAATTGAATATCTAGCTCAAGCAGCCTGCAATGTATATATTTACCACAAAATCAGTTCGACATTCTACCTTATTCAAATGTCGAGTTGAATGTTTATTGCATTCGACAATTGCCGGAGTTTTCCTCTGATCAGGTCACCCGAAATTAGGCGGGAGGCACTACCCAAAATTTTGTCGAATTCCACAAGGAGCAAGATATGTTTTGAATTATTTTTTTTTCAGATTTTTAACCACTGTAATTCGTTATAAAATGACATTATACACTTGCCATTCACGGGTGTGCAAGAGGTTGGATTACACAAGGAAATGTAGTGAGCGAGCTGGCTGGACAAGTGGATTCAAGCATCAAAATGTGCCTACACTAACATACCGGGTGTCCACGGGAGGTGGCTCGCCCCTATAACTTTTTTGTTTTCGGAGATAATGGAATGAAATTTGGAGAATCTGTTCAATGCATGAAACTGCATTCCTTGACAAGTAACTCAAATTCCGGATTCGCCGGAAGTGATATGAACGTTCGATTTTTAAATGGGACACCTGGTATATTCTCAGTTTTTTGTCTCCATATGACATTTAGAATACAACCATGTATCATTTGTTACTGTTTGTAACCATTTTTTTATTTTTTTTTCGAAATAAATTTTTATTCTAGACGGCTATGGATACTTTCAAATAACTTATTTCAGTTCTAAAATGTTTGTAAAAATACATCTTTACTGTTTTCGATCAAACCGTTTGATTTTAAAATTTGTATTACTATTTTTTTCAAATGGCAGCATGGTGGCTCGTCGCGTTAGAAAAAAAAAGCATTTCATTACGATCAATTTGATACCGCACTCTATTAGGTTGTAAGAACCTAACTTAAAAACTTAAAATACCATAACGTTAGAACTTTTCTAAAATGAAGCACCTGTTGAAAATGAAATAATTATATTGAAACTACCTATTTACATATCTTTAGGGTTCCAGATTTCCAGATGTTCAAAGTGACCTCCATCTTGTTGCTGTCAAAGGCGAACTTTTCTTATTGTTGCTCTTACAACGTTTCTCAACTGTCTTGGTGTAATTCTATGAATAGCTGCGCTTAATTTGTCCTCTAATTCATGTCGTGTGGCAGAAAAAACATCATAAACCTCGTTTTCAATAGATCCCCATAGAAAAAATCTAGAGGCGTTAGGTCGGGTGACCTGAAAAGTTTCCTAAAAAGGAATAATTAAAGGTATAAATTGAAAACAACCCTATTTTACCTCGCCGGCCACCTAACTGGACCCATATTTCCAATCCAGTTTTCGTTGTATGTTTCATACAGATATTCTTCAACTGCCCTCGAGTTGTGTGGTGGAGCACCATCTTGTTGATGAAATAATCCAACTCGATTTTAATGGAACTTCGTCCAAGAAATGCTCAATTTCCTGCGTTAGGAAACTTAGATATCTAGCCCCTGTCCCTTGAAATCCCAACCCAATAATCGAAACCAAACCGTTCCAATTGAAACCAAACCGTTCTTGGAAATTTCCTTCCTCCATCAAGTGTAAATTTGCGTCGGACCAATATCGCTTATCATTTCTGTTGAAATGTCCCAAATTAGTGAAACGGCTTTCGTCAGTATACAGAATTTTATATAGAAATGTGTCATCCTTCAAATATTTTCCACAGAACCAATTGCAATACGCAAGTCTCCTTGCATTATCGTTCTGGTACAGGTGCTGGTGTAGTTGATATTTAAATGAATCATATTAATGTTTTTTCAAAATGTTAGCTGCAGAAGACTTCGAAATGTCACATTCTCCCTGAGTGACGTATTAATATTTACTTGAACGTATGCCAGAACATCTATTTCTTCTTCTTCACTCACAACAAACGAATCGTTCCCATCATTATCAGGCTCATTTCGCATTTTTTCAATCAGTTTTGGAGAATAGTGCCGGGTCGGGTGACGCCGATCAGGATATCTCTGTGCGTAGAGACGTGCAGCATCGCTTGAATTTTGCCTACACTCTCCAGAAACGAATAACATATCAACTTTTTCAGTTCCTGTATAAATATTGTTATTTTCCATGATTTTCAAACAATGAAGTACACAATAACTACCTAATTGACTTTGTAGAAGAGATGTAAAATAATATGTCGACACATCAATTTTTACCCCAACAATTTAATGATTTTGTTTCAGTTGTGTTGGTCACAGGCTATTCGATTATTTAAATCTCATTTTAATCTCAATAAGATTCTTCATTAAACGAAAGCTCTAACGTTATATTTTCAGTTTTTTATCGAAAGTTTTCATACAACCTAATAGAGTGCGGTATCAAATTAATCGTAATAAAATGCTCTTTTTTTCTAACCTGACGATCCACCATGTTGCCTTTTGAAAAAAAAAATTAATGAAAATTTTAAAATCAAACGTCACATACCTGAAACATTTTGATCGAAAACAGTGGAGTTGTATTTTCACAAACATTTTAGAACTGAAATTAGTTATTTGAACGTATCCATAGCCCTCTAGAATTAAAATTTATTTCGAAAAAAAAAAAAAAACGGTTACAAACAGTAACAAATGATACATGGCTGTATTCTAAATGTCATATGGGGACAAAAAAAAACTGAAAATATACCAGGTGTCCATCAAAAAATCCAAAGTTTATGTCACTTCCGGTGAATCCGGAATTTGCATGGAGTTGAGTTACTTGTAAAAAAATGCAGTTTTATGCATTTAACAGATCCTCCAAATTTCATTCCATTATCTCCGAAAACAAAAAAGTTATAGGGGCGACACCCGGTATAAAAAGTGTCCAGTCGGCTGAACGGGGAAACCGAAGAGGCTATATCACCCTGTAAACGCCATATACAAGAATAGTTCATTCAAACATTGCGTTCTCTGATCATCCTGTGTGCGTAGTCATCTACAAAGGAAACAAGAACCTAAACGATTGCCATTTCATTATCCGCGATAGAAATTTCTCTTCTCTACAAAAGTCCACGGAGATGATTAACCCACCATATTAGTTTCAACGCTAAAAATATCTCATCGTCAATAATAATAATGCGATCGTTGATTGTCAGGACATGTACTAATCGTTGTGTTTCTTTGTACTTAGATAAAAACAAGATTGATATCTTGAGAGAATAAGATCAATAAGAATGACGGTAAGTTACTTTTCGTATAAGTGAATCGATAACATAACACTACGTCTGGGAATGTCAGAATGACTTTGGATTCCGCCGTACAACAGAGGCGCATCAATCCGTACTTTTTTTGAGGTTATTCTTTCGTTCAACTTGATCATTTTCAGACAATAGGGAACACGCATGATTTCATTTACATTTTTCTTTGCCTCAGTTCGGTCCTCATAATAACATTTTGTGAAAATAATTTATCAAATCCCAAATTTTTTTCGCAATTTCCAAGTTTAAAAGTGGTCCTCAATGGACTTCCTAAGTCCTGACGTCACAAGTAGGCAGAGCGAACTTTTCCAAACAAACCGATTTTAAACGTTAAAACGCCATAAGAAATTATTGATATGTTTATTGTTCCTGCTTCCGTTGGTAATAAGGATAATTGCGTACATTTTTGAGTATGTGTCAGTCAGGTAGGTAAGGTTTTTAATGAAAATTCAAGAATTGTTGTTCGTTGAGGTTATGTTATTTTTTCAATTGAAATATAGTTACTCATCATCTTTCAGATATAGAATGGCTTCAAAACATGTTTTAAAGTATCCTCTATAAATGAAGTCCTCGATAATGATAATAAAATCATTAAAAAGGGTAAAAATGCCTGAATTGGTTGGAAAGATTCGCTAAGCTCCACACACTTTTGACGTCAGACTTAGGTAGTCCATTCAAACTCGATTTGACCTTCACTTGAATAACTTCCCCCAAACACTAGCGCCAGTTGTGGTTGTTTCAGGAATATTGCTAGTCAGTTCTATTTCTTACAACCCAAACATAAATTCAAGATCACTTTCAATGTGATATTTCAGTAACAATTGAAAATACTAGCGGTGAAAAATTGAACTGTGTGGAGTAACGATGCATACGTCCACCAGAGGCACTAGGAGTGTTGAAAAATTTGGCGTTTTCAATTTCGAATTATGAAGAACATTACACATTTTTTCAATATCTAAGTTTGTTGCTGAGCTTACTAAGGGGTAGTCTCCATGTGCAATTCAAAATATTCTAGAAAGGGGGCACATGCGTTTTCCCTATTATAACAAAGTATTGATGAGAAGTATTTGTTCGTAAAATTTCCATTAGAAATGACGTTTTCGCAAAATGTGTCAAAAATGATGGTAGATACTAAGATGTCTAAAAACCGTGGTGTATTCACCTATACCTGTGAAATATTGGGACAAACCGGGGGACATCAGCACACTTGATAAAGGGAGTTAACTAGAGTTTCAGATGGCGTCGACGTAATTTCTTGTCATAATGAAGAATGTCACTGGGTCAGTTAAATGACTTGGAACTTCATGACCGTATAGCCTGAATGTTGAGAAATACACCAGTTCTTGTTTCATTTCAATTAAGCGAGTAGTGTTGAAGTTACGACAATTTTAGTTTCCGTTCTATTCAAATATTTCGGGCGAGCGCGCCATGTCTACGTGACGTCATTTTACAACGCAACGTTCTCACCGTACACTCAATCATTGCTTTGCCATCGGATGTTCGACCACAATAATGTTTTTAACTTAAGTTTTCATGTGGATCATTTTTACAATAGTGTTATAAGTATAATATTAGATATGGATGACGGTTTTGAATAAGGACAATCTGATAAATTGCCTGAAATAGACGGGTTGATGGTTGCCCACTATTTTCCAAATAACTCCGATTTCTTGGCCGCCGAGATGCGTGGAGTAAAAAAAAAGGATGCAACAGTGAGTATCACTTAATAACAAATCAATCTATCATACCCCATGACAGGTTTCAATGTCAGAAATCACTAATTTCAAAGTGTCTCTCCAAAAGAAATGATTCTAACTTTTTCCATCTTTGAAAAGTGAGATTGTTTCTTGAAAATATGTTTTCCATTTCTTCCGGTCTTCCTGATGATCGTGGAAGCGTGAAATAGATTTTCGTCGACAAAAATGTATTGAAGACCTAGTGAATGCGATGTCTCTCCTGCGTCAATGTTACGAATTATTTCTGGTGAGAACTCTCTTTTGGAAAACATTCA
Organism: Gonioctena quinquepunctata; assembly: GCA_018342105.1. Taxonomy (NCBI): domain Eukaryota; kingdom Metazoa; phylum Arthropoda; class Insecta; order Coleoptera; family Chrysomelidae; genus Gonioctena; species Gonioctena quinquepunctata. Next base: position 659,682 of record JAFIRS010000346.1, read on the forward strand.
TCTTTGCCTCATTCATCTCTATGAGTTCTTAATTGAGACTGGAATAGAAAATCAAATAACTATCTGAATGAAAATGCAAATTTTCAATTTCAGATTTTTTCTTTTGAGTTAGGGCCTTTTCAGAATATCTATCAGATGTCCAGCGTGGCTTTAGCCGGGGAAGTAGTTATTTTCTGTTAGACATTCACAAAAAATAACTTCATTCTAATCGTGGATTTTTCGATTCACAGAAGAGTCTTTCTATCAATATTCAATTGAGAATGTTTCCCTCTTCAACATTTTACATTTTATCATAAATCTTTTGATCCCTATAAGTACATATTTCTCAATACTAGTGTTTTACAAATGTACGTCATACGTCATATTGATACTATGAACATCTTACCTCTGACATAAAGTTCCTGAGAAGGAAGAATGCGTAGGTAGTTGTAACATGGTGGGATTTATTGAAAACAATACTGTGTTATTGTACCTACATAGTTTGGATCGTGACATTTTTTATTTTTTTAATATATAATGTAACAAAAAATTAACATAGTAAACCTAACCTGAACATTATGTACCAGAGGTACAAAACTTTTTTAAATTTGAACCTATGAAATATTTTTTTCATAAGTAGGTTTTTATTAGGATGCACGCAACTACACCTATTGAATATTATTGAGCTAAGATGAAAAACCTCTCATATTAATTTCCTCTTCAATGTGATCGTGGATAAGTGCCTTTTTATGTATTTCATTTTTTATATATTAGATCAACTTACGTTTATTCTATTTTAGATCGGCTAGATACAGCTTCGGCGACGACGCTATTGGATATGCAGAAATTGAAAGAGATATTTGTACAGTGAAATGCCGAATCACCCCAGAACATCATGATTTGCATCCCTTTCTTTCGACTTTTAGGTTCGGAAGCAACAATAAAAAACAACTTTTCGGGTGCATTAGTAGTTTTATTTAAACACTTTGGCACAATACACGATCTTCTAGTTTCTGGATTCGACATTTTTATTAATTTTCGACGCAAGCTTCATACACACAGCTCGGAAGCAGAGCATGCACTGACTGACCGTTGTAAAGTGACGTCACAGCGGTCGATGACTCGTCGCACGCCTGCTAAACAATGAAATATCTCGGAAACTATAAGACGTATCAAAAAAATATTTTTACGGTATTTTTTCATTTTTAATAGAGTGTATTGTAAGGTAAAAATCAAAAGTTGGTGATATTCTTCATTCAGTAAACTGCAATTACAGACCACACAGGATGTTTTTGTGATTTGTGTCTCTGATCCGTTTTGTGATAGTGCTTTTAGCGCCTTTGAGGTTATGTTAATTCGTTGTGAAATATTTTGAGGGGTGATTGATCGATGTAACATGTTTTAGAAAAACAAACTATTCAATGTACTAATGTCAGTGTTATATAGAATTTTCGAGAAGTGTTCCGAAATAATTCTAATTACGAACAATTGCAGTGCGTACCAATTTTGTAAGGTTCATTTTCTGTTGATACTGTTCCACCGATTTGTATTTTTGTCCCATGAATACAAATTCGAAGTCAGTGCTTGTTCAAAATGTATGTGGATAGTGGAAAAGGCCTAACAAATTCCATCAATTTTAATTAAGATGTGTTTTGAACGTTTCTTATTGCTGAAAGAGGAGGAAAAGGGGCTTTTCTTGATCTTTGAACCTTTGAAAGTATTTGAGAACGACGCGTTTTGACTTCAAATACGTGTGCATGGGGCAAAATTCGACGGAGCCGTATCAACAATTAATTTGGACAATCCCGCTTTGATTTTGTATTATTTTCTCTGTTTATGATATTGGAATTTGATTCCATTCAGACGTGTTTCGGCAAAGAACTTACATGTTTTGTATAATTTTCAGCAAATGACATGAATGTCTGTACTCCACAAAAACTTTTTTTTAATATTTTTTTTTTCAGAACAAAAATTTATACACATTGATGAATAAAAGGAATACCATAACTTTCTATAAGATTATGTGAAGTGTTGGATAAGCGTCCTCTGTTCAATTTGCAGTATTATCAATTAAAAAAATTACTTTTTTGTTGTTGCCTTGTGTGGCACTTGTTATTCTATTTTGAGGGGAGTCAATTCTTTCTCCTTCATTCTGGAAACAGCAAATAATCAGAAATTGAGTAAAAAATTCAATCTTATGGTTTTTATGCTTTTCGCAATGAATTTAAACTGAAATGTAGGATGAGAAAACGCTTCGGGTATTCTCGTATTTGCAAGATCAATAAAATAATTATGTTTTTGGGTAGAATTAAATATATTATGAAACTCATAATCAGTCAAAAAATTGATTTGGAGATTCCTTTGATTGAAACATGTACATGTTATATATATTTTCATGGTGATTACTGCATTTGTAATGAATTCGATGTGTTATCTCATTGACAATCAGTATGTGTATTCCATTATTTGTCATTATTGTCCATATTTATTTTGGAATATAAGTTGATTGTTAATCATGAATATACAATACAAGGGAAAATCCTTTCAACAAGTGATGATATCGTAATAGATAAATATGTATGTGCTAGTAATTCCAACAAGGAAAATATTTTGAGAAATTCGACATACATGATGGACCCACAATTACAAAGGACGTTTGCTCATTATAAATACCTTATGATGTAGCGGATAATGCTTTCATGAAGAGCTTTAAATTACATATAATTACTTAATTCAGCTTTCAATCCAATAAAATCGGGAGAGATGCAATCTTCCGCTTTCTGAAAAATATGGAGAACCTCTCAGCTTCTGGGCAAATTAAGAAGTGTTCACTATTTCAGCAGACAACACGACTATCTTATCGCATGAACCCAAACTACCTTCATAGTAAAATGACTCGTTCATGTATAAATTGATTCGTATCTTCTCTGAACTACCTTCGCTCATTGTAATAATTTTTTTCAACTTGTGATGGTAATTTATTCAGTAACTAGCAAATTAAATATTTGTATTATTACTTTTATATATTTTTTTCTATATCATATATATTTTGTACAGAAATTTTCTCATGAGATGACAATCTTTTGGCTAAAATTCTAAATATAGTGGATATTTTCGTCCAAAGAGCCATGGGTTCCTCTGTGACGATTCGGAATTCACTAGCCAAAATCAAGAAGTCTCCATAGAATGAAAAGTCCACGCTCATTTGTGAAATTCATGTGTTTATTGAAAAGTGATAATTATCCAAATAATAGTCATTAGCTTATCGATCTTAGGAGTGGGCCTTGTTCTTCCGAACAACTGCTTGGTTTAGATTACCTTCCTTCGATTATCTCATGCGGGGTGTTACTTGCTGAAAAATAAAAGAAGCTGATTTAGATTATTATTTTCTCTCCTCACCTATTCCGGAGAAGTCATTCTAAGATAGCTGGAAGCAGCCCAGACTGTCGCAGACCAGAATTCATCAATTTTTCAACTTCATCAACAGATTTTATGATATCTACAACGAACTCTCTGATTTTGTAGAGGTCAGAAGTTTGTTAGAGAGGTAATGCTACAGCAGAGATGGGCAGTGAATGGCTTGGTAATAGTTTGTATGAGAAGTTTAATGGAGCAACGTCATCAGGGATATTTTCCATTTCCCTCAATCCTCAAGTCAATTCATCGTCTATAGACATCAGTCCACTCTCTTACCTTTTCTCCTTCCTCCGTGGAAGTTTCCATGATTCCAAAAAAGCCGATTGAGAAAAAATAACTTAAAAAAAATTGCCAGGTAGACATAAAAAAAAAATCGAGCAGTCATCTGATTTCTGACTCTGACAGATGTAAACATTGTAGTATATTTCAAGTTTTTCATCTCATTTTCGCGCCAACTATTCTGTGCGGGATCTTGTTCGTAGAACTATAATCTTTGTTGAAGATCAATTCGCAATTTTTTGCATGAAAATATGCAATAAGCAATAATGTAATGTTGACAGAAAAAGAAAATTTCATAGGTTTGAAGTTTGACATTTAGCGTGACACAAACATTCCTCAAGCGCGCCATCTACTAATGAAGTTCTAAGCAGAATTCAACGCCATTCATTTGTTGTCCCCCAAAAATTCTAAACAAAATCGAATCAGTGAATACACCAGTGTTCTTAGGCATCTTGGTAGATACTCAGTAGTAATATCACAAGCGATGGATATTTTTGTGAGTATACTCTGACATTTTTGTGTCAATATTGTTGTAGAAATTCACGTGAACAAATTTCTTTAAAAATACCCCGACTGCGAAGCGAAATTTGGCCGATAGGTACTTTTGCAACAATATTGGCGAAAAAAATATCAAGTATACTCTACCAAAATATCCATAACAAGTGGTATATGACAATTATTATATACCACGCTAGCTATTACAAACATACACTCATATAATGGTGTTACTTTTCTACATTTTTTTCGAATTTCTTACAAGGAAGTGTTTCCGAAACGGTCGGATATAATTTTTTTATTCGACAATGCCTTGGACATCATTTGACGTTTCCAGAATTTTATCGTTTATTCAAAACCAAAACAACTCTATACCCTGAAAAGCTGACAACACGATAACGTAATTTGCATCACAAGCATACTATTGGTTCATGAAAGTCACCTGATACTGAGAAACAGAATCCTCACAACAGGAATATCTTGCTGAGAATACTGGACTGTTTTTTGTTAGAATGTCTACCCGAAACCTAGTGTCATGACTGATATTTCAGTTAGGACCACTAGTCTGGTTCACAAGAGCCATTTTCCGAAATTAGAGTTAATACCAACCGAAAATTATAATCGACGTATCATTCAATTCGTAATTGCATTGAGAAAATCTCCGGAACCAATATCTGAAGAAACAAATTGCAAAAGTATAAACAATTAACTAAAAAAAAAAGTTTGTGATGTTTTTTCCAAATATCTCGAAAAGTCCCTGAGATATCTGAAATTTGCAAAAAGAACCTTAAAGAGCAGAAAATTTCCTAGAAAAAAGTGCGACCTTCCGGAACTGTGCCGGCAATATTTATAATTTTAATTTAGCGGCGAAAAAAAGGAAGAAACGCGCGGCTTAGCTCCCGTGAGCGCCGACCGAATCTGACACCTGAAAAAAAAAATTAACCGAGTAAATACTAATATTAAGGGCTAAAAAAATTCAGGTATCATCTAGACATATCAATTAACAATAATCCGTCGGCAAAAAAATGTTACCTCTATTTTTCAATCAATTATGCCTTTGTTAATTAGAAAATTTTACTTGTGGAAAGTTATTATAGAAACATTGATAATTGTTGAACTAAAGCCTAGAATTTTTCAATACTCCTTGGAGATGTTCTTCGAATGCTTTAAAAAGATCCCCGTTGGGTTTTTTTTCCATTTTTCACTTTTTTATTAACAACGGCATAAAAAAATAAAAACGTAAATGAAGCAATTAAATATTTTTTTTTTGCAATTATCCCTATTAATTTGTTTTCTTATTGCTAAAATCAATATATTTTTTTCTCCAATTTCAACGCATATTGTTTGAAAAATTGTTTTAAACAAATGCATTATTTATAAAATTTAAAAAAAAAATTTTTTGGCAATTTTATCCATAAAGGAAATAATGTTTCTTAAAAAAAATTATTGGTAAAGAACGCCTTTGGTAATTACCAATTTTTGTTGTTGCTGAATATTAATATTAAGGAACCATTTTTTTTAATCATTATTTATATTGCTCTCTAATACTATTAAATAAACAATTTGTCATAAACAAATGAATTTCTCGATTATATTGTTTGTTAAATACTTCCAAAAATATTGAAATCAACCATGTATCGTTTGTTATGAAAAAATTCTGTTTTCTATTTTTTATATAATTTTTAATATTTTCGTGCACTTTGACTTATTAAAACAACTAATAAACTATTGACGATACGGCAAGAACAGTTCAAGTCTTTTTTATTCTCCGTTCAGCAGTTAACAACTAGAGCTTTGAACCAAAACTCTATATAAATTTCTCTAAAAAAATTTTGTTACTGCTTTTTAACTTAAATATCTTATAAACTATTAAAAATGCGACTGAAACCTTCCAAGTCTTTTTTAATCTCTGTTAATCAATAAACAAATTGAGCTCAAAACAGAAGCTTTAACTCTATTATTTGTTAACTTTTCTCCGATTATTCATAAACATATTTCCAAACGAAATTTTTTTGGCTTAAATTTCATATTTTTTATAATCTGATTATTACTTTTGAAATTTTGTAACTCATTACTCAGGTAATAAATTATACGAGAATAATGCATGATAATATTAATTTGATTTGAATGAGCCAATTTTCTAATGCCTGTCCATCTTTTGCCCACATATTTCAATTCATCAAATAATAGAGTTGAGCTCAATTTGTTCATTGATTAACGGAGAATAAACAAGACTTGAAAGGTTTTAGTCATATTTTTAATAGTTAATAAGATATTTAAGTTAAAAAGCCGTAAAAATTTTTTTTTGGAGAAAAGTTCATAAATAATTAGAAAAAACTTAATATATGATAGAGTTAGTGCTTCGGTTTGAAGCTCTATTTGTTAATTGCTGAACGGAGAATAGCTGTATGGGGTCGGCTTCAGAATAGCCCCAGGGTAAATCCTGCCTGTCGTAAGAGGCGACTAAAAGGATAACCGTAGGTGGAAGATGGTCTCATCGCCCGGTGAAATACCACCATATCGACTTTGTGTGCTGTGAAATGGATCATTCCATGTTTCAGTGTTCGGTCGATACTTTCCGGTCTCCCTCTTTCCTTTTCCCCAATTCCTCCTTTATTTTCAGGTGCATCCTTATAGTAATAATGATGAAGTCTCCTAGAGTAAAACACTCCGGAAGTAAAATACCTCTCCATTCGGATTTCCGGGCGAAAGGTACTCGAGGGGACTCAACATTAAAGATTAATTTTTGCAACATCCGTGGACTCAACAAGAACATCAATGACGTCCACCATCACCTACAGACGAAAAAACCGGATATTCTGGCTCTAACAGAAACACAAGTAAACTCGTCCACCAACAAGGTCCATATGCTTTGTCCTGGTTACGATCTCCATTCTCGATTCAGGTTCAAAGGTGGAGTCTGCCTTTACGCTAAGGCTAACCTTTCATGCCAGCGTGAAGAGAGTTTGGAACCGAAAGACTTTGATGTGATGTGGTTTAAGCTATCTGATACCAAAGTGACTAAGTTCCTCTGCTGCCTTTACCTATCACCTAATGAACCTTCATATAACAACCTCTTTGAGTTTTTATCACTCAAACTGGAATACATTCAGGAGAACCATCCAACAGCTGAAACCATAATCATGGGGGACTTTAATGTACATGGCTCAAATTCTCTAACAAAACAGATGATGCAGGTCGTCTAGCTGAGGCCTTCGCCATCACTCATGGTCTAGAACAACTGGTCGAGCTACCAACCCGCATCCCTGATGTCAACAACCAGTCTGCCAATACACTAGATCTTTTCCTCACCACCAATCCTGACCCGTATAGAATAGAAGTTTGTGCCCCACTTGGAAACTCTGATCACACCCTCATCTCCACAACATGCTCTTTCCATCTACCATCGAGCAGCACAATACCACCCCGTCTCATGTGGCATTACAATTCGGCCGACTGGGAAGGTCTTCGTATGTTTTTCTCAGCGTTTCCATGGAAGAGAGTTTGTTTCTCTTCAGTAGATCCAACACGATGTGCTGAGACAATTTCTGAAATCATCATGTTGGGGATGCAAACTTACATACCGAATACCGAAAGAAGAACATCATCCGATAAGACCTGGTTTAACAGAAACTGCTCTAGAGCTGTGGCTTCCAAACAGGCAGCATACCATCGATGGCAAAAAAATCCGGGACCTCAAACCAGAGCAGCATATGTTGAGGCTAGAGGCATATGCAAAGAGACAATAGAATGTTCAAAAGATGCTCATAATGCCAAAATAAGATCAAAACTTGTTGAATGTCCCAACGGATCCCGTTCATTTTGGTCTTTCGCCAAAGCTGTGGGAAGAAACTTCACTTCCAGCTCTTTTCCTCCCCTAACCAAAGAAGATGGAACACTAGCAACGACTGCCCAGGAAAAAGCAATATCTTTGCGCACCTATTTGCTGGAAATTCCACTCTGGATTCTTCGGGAAAACAACCCCCGAACATTACACCTATTGACAGTCACATGCCCGAGATCACCTTTCGCCAACGTACTATCAGAAAGATTTTGCTGGGTCTCAACACCAACAAAGCCTGTGGATCTGACGGAATCCCGCCGATTGTTCTCAAGAAATGTGCCCCGAACTAACACCTGTTCTTTGCAAGTTATTCAACCACTCTTACAATTTGGGAGTATTTCCGTCCAATTGGAAAATTGCAAGAGTACAGCCAGTCCCTAAAAAAGGCAAAAAGACCCTACCTAGCAATTACAGACCTATCGCACTGCTATCTATTATTTCAAAGGTCATGGAAAAAGCCATCAACATCGAGCTCATGAAATATCTGGAAGACTCAGGAATTATCAATGATAGACAATATGGCTTCCGCCATCAGAGATCAACTGGTGACCTGCTCGCATACGTCTCACATATATGGCAGCTATCCATTGAAAGTATGGAGAAACTTTAGCTGTGGCATTAGATATCTCCAAGGCGTTCGATCGAGTTTGGCACCAGGGACTCCTCGCCAAGCTTCCATCTTATGGCTTGCCCCCTCAGCTGTGTTCTCTGCTTGCTAGTTTTCTCTCAAACAGGTCTCTCCATGTAGTGGTCGATGGAGTTTCATCTGACACTCTACTCATAAATGCTGGTGTTCCGCAAGGATCCATTCTAGCACCAACACTATTTTTACTTCACATCAACGACCTGTTGAAAGCGACTTCATGTCCCGTACACAGCTTTGCCGATGATAGTACCCTCCATACCGCTTTCTCTTCCAGGGCCCCTATATCAGCCCGTGAAACCAGAAATGAACGAGGAAGAAATGTTAACAATATAAATATGGACTTAGCAACAATTCTCGAATGGGGATCCAATAACTTGGTAGAATTCAATGCAAACAAAACACAAGCATGTCTTTTCTCTAGAAAAGCCGATCTCACTGTGCCTAACATAACTTTGTAGGGTAACCATACCACTGAAGTCATCCATATCGATGCTTGGTATTACTATCAGCAATAACCTTTCCTGGGAAAATCACGTGAGGTCCATTGCCAAAGTGCATCCCAAAACTTGGTTTTGTTTCGTGCCAAGAGCTATTTCACCTCCAGTCAGCTGCTTATGATCTATAAGGCACAGATCCGACCTGTCCTGGAATACTGTTCCCATATTTGGAGTGCGGCACCTAAACATATCCTGAAGCTATTGGATTCTGTCCAAAAAAGGGCAATTCGTCTCGTCGGTGATGCCTCGCTTACAAACTCGCTCACTTGTCTGGAACACCGTAGAAAAGTTGGCGATTTGTCTCTATTTTATAGATATTTTCATGGGCGATGCTCTTCTGAAATATCAACAATTGTTCCTCCTTTGGCAGTCTCTTCGAGATTAACCCGTCAAGTTCAGTCTTCACACCCCTTCGTGGTCACTTTGGAGACCTGCAGAACATCACTTTCCAAAGACTCATTCATCCAACGAACTGCCTAGGGAGGTGTTCCCCGAGGCATACAATCTCCAGAAATTTAAGAAGAACACCAACTCCTACCTTCTTTCCCTTGGTTCCCACGATGTTTTCTAACGAACTCCAAAGACTTGAAGTGTTCTTGCCGTATCGTCAATAGTTTATGACTTATTTTAATAAAAATGACGAAAAGCTGGAAGAATACGATAAGTCAATGTTTTTAAATTAAGGATATCCCTTTTCGTGGAACCAAAAAAAAAAAAAAAAGCACAAAAATAAATGAAAAATTTAAAACAACATTTTTTCATAACAAACCAGACATGGTTGATTTCAGTATTTTTGGAAGTATTTATGAAACAACATAAACAAAAAATTCATTTATTTATAAACAATTAAAAATTAGAGAGCAATATAAAAAAAAGGTTCCACAATATTAATATTTAGCAATAAAAAAAATTGTTAATTACCAAAGGCGATTTTTACCAATAATTTTTTTTTTAGGAAACGATATTTTTTCAAATCATTATTTTTTTATGGATTAGATTGCCAAAATTTTTTTAAAAAAATTTTGGTGTTTAGTTAATTGTTTACAACTTTTGCAATTTGTGTCTCCAGATATTGGTTCCGAACCAAGATTTTCTCAATGCAATTACGAATCGATTGACACCCCGATCATAATTTTTGGTTGGTCTTTAATTTCGGAAAATGGCTCTTGTGAACCAGACACACTAAGAATTCAACCAAGTTTATTAGGTATATTTTTAGCTACCGTTATCAAATGTGTTAAGTTGTAGATACGACCTACTTATTCCCATAACTGAATTATTTAAGGACAGCAGTAACAGCGTATCAGCAAAACTTATTCTGTTATCGTCACCAAACCTCTTTTTTCCGTGTAAGCAAAAAATTCATATATTTCTAAAGTATAATTTCCATTTTCATGCCAAAACTTGGGTATCATTATTGAATAGCGACTGCTGAACTAAATGAACTATACATTTTGAAAGCCAGTGAAAAAATAACACCGATGGCGTTAATGCAACTATAAAACGTAAATATCTCAAAACTGTGAAACTGTTAGATACGACTCTTTACGTAATTAGTGCTAAGAAAAGGTGTGACTTTTGAGGCAATACTCGAACTTTTCTCCATCTCTCTTCTTTATACAGATAGCGTTTCCCGAACACCACATCCATAAAATAGCACCGTAACATTGGTAACACATTTCTTGTCCCCTTTCTTGATGTTTCAGCTCCAGAGTGTGACTGATTACCTGTGAGGTTTCCGGAATCTGTCTTCATGGCAATCACAGTCCGACGTTCCGCTGCCTTTTTTTCAAAAGCTCGGAATTCGAATCTAAATACGAATGAAGACATTAAAAGTTTGGAGTAACTTTGCGGTTTTCAATTTCAACGTGAAGATGGTCGACTGACTACGACACACTTTTTAATGTTTTTTTTTCAAATCATTCAATTCCGCCAGAGCTAAGAGTACGTGTGTGGTCTGATTATCGGAAGACTCCCATGAAAGTTATGGGTTACAGTGGACGAGTTTATACCATCACAGTAAGAAATCTCGAAACATATTACAATGAAATCAACTGACGAACTGATATTTCTCATGCTTTCCTAATGATAAAATAAGGAAATGTGGGGAAATTAGATCAGAACTCCACGACTTTTTAATAATCCAATCTCTGGTTGTTACCTCCATTCGAGAACAATCTCTCCTGATATTATTATGAGAATGGGGGAATCAAAATAATCTCTTGTTTGCTACTTTTTATTTTCTCTTATTTCATCAGCAAAGAAGCCTAGCGTAAATTGCCTTGAAGATCACTTTATGAAAGCCGAAACGTCAGTAGACATCGCCCCAAGAAAATTAACAATTTACTTTAATCAGGACAGTTTCACCAGAAACGACACCAACTTGGGTATTTCAAAAGGAACACCTTCTATATTTTTACTTGTTTTGATTCTAGGGACGATTCTGAGTACAATCACATAGTTCTGAGAAAAAAAATTGGTACATTTTATTTTCAGAAGCATCTTTATTGTTGCATCTAGAGTGCGTTGGACCCACTTCAAGCAATCTGATAGACATGAATGATTAGTGATATTATATGACAGTTTTTTGCGCCTAGTTGTAAAAATCAATTTTTTCCAATACTTACGTAAAAAATGTCTCATATTTGATGACTTTTGAATGTCAAAGGCAGGCAATTTTTGAACAGAGTGCAAAAAAAAAATCTGCACTGCGTGCAAAAAATTACAGACTTACGTTGTTTAAATACAGGTAAAACACAATACCAATCGTTTTTCATCAACCATATTACAATCATATTCCATCCATATTAATTTATCACAAGATTATTATTATTAGTAAAGTTGCTGTTATTCTGTATGTTAATTCCAAATGATGATTTTGGTTATACTAAATCAAATGCCTTCACTTTGGAATAATCAGTAGTGATACTATAAGTACTTCAAAATAATCAGGTTATACATCGATAACTTGTTGCATAATAACAAAGAGTGTCGTTGGACAGTTTAAATAATCTGACCGCGAAGCGGGAGGATTATTCTGTCAAACTGACACGATTTGAAATTATGAAGGAAGTTTGAGATGTATAACCGTATTTATTTTGAAGTACGTATTGTATTTCATACGATTATTTTTGAGTGAATTAAAATTAAAATTATTATATACTACGTTTTTTTCAACTGAGTTATTTTCTGCGCTGGAAACATGGCTACTGCTCATTGAAGTGCTGGAAATACCGAAGGTATTATTACTTGAACCTGTAGCTTTTTTAAAATTGGATCTCATCTTATTCATTATGTTTTGGTGATGTTGTTCATCTAACTTTGATAGAATTGCTATTACCATGTCCTGTTATTTTAATAAGTTCTTGTTCCGATACACCTGCTTTTGCCAATTGTGAAACAGCAGTGGCTCGGTGAGAATGATATGAAAATGTTTTGTTTGTCATATTCAAATTTGCCAATTCTGCAGACTTTTTGGTCCATTTACTAATTTCATGCACTCCAATTGGCATATTTTTGTACCAGCCAAGAGTTTTTTGTTTTCTCCAGTTAGGATTTACTGTCAAAAATAACCTATCTGTTTTAATATCGATATTTTATCCAGAAGTCTCACTGGACAACGACTTACTTCATTATGGTTGGGTACAAGCCATTTATTATTAGCACACGGTTTCGGTCCTCCCTGTGTGGTTTTGGTGAAAATAGGATTATATTGTATTCTATCAGTTGGAGTATCATCATTACCAGTTTTCTCTTGAAAATAATTAGTGAAGCATGACGCTCCTTCATTTCCTCCCCACGCAAGTTCTACAGAAGCAATTTTTTTTTTTTATTTGTAATCCTTCCGGTGTATTTTCATCCCACGCTTCTATCATTGCTATGTACTCGGTATTTCTGAATGTTGATGCACTAACCTTTCTATTGTCCGGTAACATTTGAAGTTCCCTTCTTTCTGAATTTCTTGCGATTCGTGCGGCTAAACATATGGGACTAGAGAATGGATCAATTACTCTATTGAACTCCTTCATATATATTTCTTGTATTTGTTTTGCCGTTACACTCCACATCGTTTCAACCACATTTTCTTCATAGTTTTCTCCATTACCTTTTCGCATATTGAAAGCCGAAGCTTTCAAAATGGTTGCTGTCATTTCAGTGGAAATTCATTCATTTAGTACATACTTTCTTTCACTACAAAACGTAAGAAATTGTTTCCATACGTACTATTTGTTTTCACTGTATTATGGGGATCAGTATTTTGTATACTTTCGTCTATTGCATTTAATGATAAATCTCCGAAATTTGATGGTCCTGTTAATTTGGGTATTGTTGTATATTGATGTCGATGTGGTTACTACGGAAATGAAATTATTATATAATTTTGGATTGGTGGAGCTACACTATGTATAATCAGGTATAATCAAAATAATACAAGGTAACTTAAGTACATTAAACGTTCTGATTGGTTGAAAATTAAACGAAAAAAAAATCACCTATATGTATGTTCTTGTTAACAGCTGAAGTTGATTATAACATAGAAATCTTCGACCACAGGGTTGACGACTTCATAGTTTCATACTTTCCTCCCAAAATACGCAATAATGACGATTTCTGATACCTTAGATATTTTTTTCTGAGAACACCAACTATGAAATGCATCATATTCTCTTTCGTATAGTAGTATGGTTTTCACTGATAGAAGTTCTGAGCTAACTGCTTCCGTTGACTCCATCACATCGGCAGGAATATCAGATGTATCACTAACATCACTTTCTTCATCCATAATTAAAGCGACATTTTATAAATTATCTGATTACGGTTATACAGTAATGGTGACTTTAATGATTGAAATTGTTACTACACTACACCCTGACAACCTAATATTTGTTCTAATTTTTCCTGGTAGGTATGTCACTGTCACTGCCACTATTTGATTATTTTTTTCGCATAGTTTTCTCCTAGTTTACTGTAATGAATATTGAATTGACTCACGATTTCATTTTTAAAATTTATATTTTTTTTATTAAATTATATGGATTACATTTTTTTCTTGGTTTCTAGTTTAGGAATAAAAAACTCGCATAAATATTGATTTAACAGAAAACATTTTCTGAACATAATGGAAGAACATTTAATCATCCAAAATCAGATCTTCTGAATTTTTCGCGTCCGACAAACCGTTTGGGAGATATATGACAAAACGCCCCCTATCACGTGGAAAAAAAATATCTACTGTAGCCTCATGTTTTATGGCGGCCATTTCCCCCTTTCATACTGAACTACATGACTTGTCTGTAGAATACGCCCACACCCGGTATATTCTATCATCGGTTATTATTTTTTTAATCTTAGTGAGATTGAAACCTGAGTAGGTACTATATGTAACCTTGATTGTTTTTTCTCAATAGCTTAGTGAACATTTGTATTTTCAGAAATGTTTGAACTGTATTCAGGGGACTATGATAGGATATAACAAATTTTTTCGAAAGTCGCGTTGTTGTGACGTCCTCAATGGATAGTATTTCTGTGAAATCTACCCAAAAAAACTGCATGAAAGTAAAGTATTTCACTTCCACGTAATAAGTGGAAAAGAACGATCAGTCGTTGACGCAAGAACTGGTCATGATCCAGTATTCATAATTATGGGACATTCCTCAAGACTACTTAATCATATATATCAATCATCGACTGATAGCAAACAGTAATGAGGAAACGGACGATAATACTGCATTAATTGGGAACTTTGAGCTCGATAAGCATCATTTGGTGGATTTTATAAATTCGGAAATCAGGCTTTCTACCTTCGATTTCAAATTATCGTAACTAATTGAAACCAAACGTCCAAAGAAGGTGTTTTTTTTGCCACAGAATATTCAAGAAATGTTTACAATTTTCATGTATTTATGGACTTGGAGCACCTTTGTATGTGGCGCCGCAGTGGCGGAATCGGGCGACTGACTCTGGATGGCGCAAATCATCCGTATTTGCCCCTGTGATAAATAGAGGGTTTTTAAAGTGCAACAGTTTAAATTTGTTTGTTACAAACGTGAAAACTGCAGCTGCATTGTGATTTGGCATGTATTGGTTCTCAGTTATTAATAATTTCGCAAAAATATTCGAACAAGTACTCAAGAAAAGATTAATTGCATTTCTGGATAAGATCCAAATACTATCCAGTAATCAATATGGATTCTTGCAAAATCACAACACTGAAGATGCCATCATGAGCTTTGTTGAAAAAACAGTAGAAGCCTTGGACAAATCAGATTAGTGCCCAGCGATCTTTCTTGATTTGGCCAAGGCCACATAACAAACTGTTCGGGGGGTTATCGCTAGATCTATTTGAGAACAACATAAAAAACAGAACACATAAAATAGAGACAGGAGGTATACTGAGCTCTGAATCGGCAGTTGAGACAGGAGTGCCGCAAAGTACAGTATTGGGACCCATATTGTTCCTTTTATACATAAACAGTATTGCAAAAATCAATAACTTCAAAGGTCAAATGGTCTGTTATGCTGACGATATAGCAATTATTTTTACTGGAAAGAATTGGGATGAAGTAAAAACTACTTCTGAAATAGGTTTGAAAAATATAAAAATCTGGTTGAATAACAACTTATTAAGCCTTGATGTTGTAAAACCAAAATTTATCACATTTTCACCCACGAGAAGTGACCAACCCAACTTAACTATTGAATTACATCTCCCCAAATGTTTAATTTTAGACGGATGTAGCTGCCCCAACCTTGGTGTCATGATTGATCAGTACGTCAGATGGTCCAACCACATGACATACGTAATAAAACGGCAAATAACCCTGATTCACAAATTCAACCTACTGAGAGACATTCTATCAAAAAAAAATTGAATCATGTTATACAACTCTTTGGTTGAATCTACTTCGAGATATTGCATTACAATTTGGGGAGGTGCATTCACAACTACATCACAAAACCTTCAATCAACCCAGAATACTCCACTCAAATTGCCTCTGAATTTATTATTTCCTGAATAACCATATATGAATCCATACTGTTCTCTGATTGACATTACACTATTGATATCGATTCTTCCCCAACACTCAACTCATTACTACAAATCTCTATTCTCCTTTATTATTCTCATATTCCAATTACTCCTGTATCTTGTTTACTCATTTTTACTGTCTGAAGCGGACAACGACACAACAAGTACGTGTGCCTAGGTCTCCTTCAGACAAATATGTACTGATTATGTGTTATGCCTGATCGTAGAAACATATTTGATTTGATTTGATAACCTTTGAATTAAATTGAGCCCTGGTTTCGAAAATTGCCCTAGTATTGAATAAAATGCAGATTGAGACGAGTAGTCTGCAAACCGCATTCAACCGACTGACACGTGCACTGCGAATATGTAATTCGACTGTAATCGTAGTGTTTACATGTAGTTTATTGTCAACTTGAGAAGTGTTTTATATTCGTGATGGGTCAAGTGGTGGTTGCAATTGGGTTTTTACCCATTTCAAGTAACATCGTTCTCGAAAATCAGTCTGTGAAAAACGGAACCACATTGGTGCGTTTGGGTCATGTGTGTTGGGTGCGAGAAGTAAAAACATTTGGTTATTCCAGCATACATCCGAAAGTGATTAGCCAAGCAGCAGCTACAACAAATCAGTACTCTGTCGTATTTCTTTCTTGAAAAAAAAAATCCGAAACTTTAGGTGACCTAGGAGTGCCGCAAGGATCCGCCTTGGGCCATGTTTTGGTCATATATTATATAAATGACATCAGTTCAATTATACGTGATGGTTGGACAGTTTAGCTGTACGCGGATTATTATTTCTTCATTGTCTCCAATGACCTCAAAACTCTGGGTTGAGGTCACTTTTTGAGTGGTTTAGCCAGAACTTCTCATATTCAAATGCTGTTAAGACTTCTTATTTACGGTTTCACACACCCCAGAATAAACAAGATCTCGACCTTACTATTCAGGTGGGGAGAGAGAGTGTGAGTAGAGCTACAAGCACTGAATTCTTGGGCTTAACTCTTGATCAGAATCTATCTTGGAATAAACATTTTGATCAGCTGTATTCTAAACTGAACAGCCTCTGTTTTATGATAAGAGTTCATTACGGCATTTGCTTTCGGGGTTCATCATCTAGCACCCACGCTATTTTTGTTGCTCAAAAACGTATAATTAGGTGAATATTAGGTCTATCTCCGACTACATCCTGTAGAGATCAGCTCGAAAAATTGGGAATTATGACTCTGTATAGTATTCTTGTATATGCACTATCAAGTTTTTATCTTTGAACAAGGCGGATTATCTGAGGAATAATGACGTTCACCATCATCTCTCTCATCACACCAGATAATCTTGGTCTGCATGTTTTTAACATACTACCTGGACATGTACGTGATTGTTAGTCATTCAATAACTTCAAAAAGCAACTGAAACATTTTTTGGTTCAGGGTGAGTTTTATTACTTGAATGAATACATGTCCCATGGTAGTGTATAATCTGATATTTCAAGATGATATTGTGGTGTCTATTTTTTTATGTAGGTAGGTACCTAATTAGTTATCCTTAGTAGTTAATCTACACTGACGGATTACATACATTGATATTTGTATTTGAACCAGCTCAGTACTAACAGGAGAAAGGCCTCATGATGACGATGCATTAACAAAAATGCATGGATTAAGGCGTACGTTCTAAAAAGCACAAAATGAAATATTCAAAAAACCTTTTTAAAGGCAAGCTTGCATTCAAAAATAAAAAATAATTGCTTTCGATGTGTGACATAGGTCATTCCGTGAGTTATAAATGTTGAATAACCTACATCGCACATCCAAAGCAATTATTTTTTACTTTTTAGCGTAATTTAATAAAATTTTGTCTCCAAAAAGGTTTCTTCATTAATTATTTAATTTGTATTCACATAATTATTTTCTATGAATTCTTCTCCCACTGAAAAATTATTTATATTCGACCGGTAAATGTATTGGAATGCTATGCATTTCCCAAAGCGGTATTTACGACTGCTCTCATCCAATTCATTTTTATGTAAAATCTTCAGCTGGAGCTGATGGATTCGACGATAATAGCTTCCTGCGTTTTTTTTTGTTCCACTCCATCAATACCACGTCATGACTTTCACACTCTGAATAATTTCAATATGCCGTTCTACGCGCAGAAAATGTTCCATTCGCCTCGCCTCGATGCAAATGTTATCTTTAATTAGCTCGTATTTAGAAAAGTCTCGCACACGCCTACGAATTGATTGATTCCTGTAATCGATCTTTCGCCGGTCATCATCGGTATGCTGGAATGACCGATCCTCCGTGTTTTCTATTTGCTGTAATATAACTAGTCGCAGAATACCAAAAAGTGCACATCGTATTCTTACATAAAATAGTAGATTATGTTAATAGGAGTAGACGTGATCTTCTGTGTGATAAGCATGAAGGTTGACGGACGAGCTGTAGGTTGGGGAGACCACCAACCATGCGATTTCTTAAAGTTAAGTAGCATTTTCTTGAATAAAGCTAGAACAAGTGTTATCGTCGATCTTCATATGAGATAATAATGTTGTAATTTGTAAGTATGATTTCCGGCAGCGTTTACGCGGAAAAATCCCACAAATCTACTACTTAAGAAAAGACACAATTTGCCTTGTAACTTTTGCCTTTTTAGGGACTTGGAACTACCCTTCTAACAAACTAAGCCAATATCGTTCGCATCTTGCGTAGTTGCCATTATTTTTCACTCTACCTACAAGGTCTTGAACTTGATCATAAAAAAACACTATCCAGATTTTGCTGCTCTTTCACTAATTTCTTCCATTCAATTTCAGTTGATTTCAGCGACTATTTTCCTCATTATTTTTGAAGCAATCAAATGGCCGAAATTGCAAACTGGAGAACCAATCAGGTCAGTTTTATAGTTTTCGCTGTTTTATACTGATAAATTAACTCCTATATAAAATGTGTCATTTGAAGATGACTGTTTTGTCATTTTGACAGCGATAAAAAAGGAGCATCGTTTTTTATCACCGATAAAAACGCCTGTTCCTCTTAAGCGTCTACATCTAGTATGCTTACGTCACTTTAATGTCTGCCCTGTCAGTTATTTAAGTATTGTTGATAATTGATACTGAAACATTACAACATGAGTCGTTTTGGGGAAGTTTCGACTCAACAAATAACAAAAAATATAGGAAAAGCAATCCCGCAATCCACAAAAAATACTAAAGCGTCAATATGGAGACAATTCATGGAGTTTTGTCAAGTACGAAATTACGAACTGTCGAAAATAACTCCGTTACAAAAAGTAGCAAATATATTAAAGGATTGGGCCTATAATATGAAAAAGAGGAATTCAGAAGATTATAAAGAATATGCAGTTGAATCAATTTGGAATTCAACTGCGAAGATGATTCAAGAAAAATATTTCAATGAATACAATATTAAATTTGATCCTTGGGCCGTCATAACTTCCAAAGAAGCTCGTGATGCAAGAAATAGTAAACGGAAAGAATTACAAGTTATTCCAGAGAAAACAAAAGTAAGTTTTGTAGCATTGAACAAGAAAGATATAGTGAAAATGGCAAAATTGTGGAATAAAGACAACCCAGAGGGATTACAAAAAAGATTCTTTCATATAGCTTCTTATGAATAAGCTTGGAGGGGGAAACAAGCTGCAAACTGTAAAATTTATCATTTTAAAGAAGAAAAAAATCAAGATGGAACTTCAACAAGAAGATTCGAATACAATACAATATTTTCAAAGACGACACAGGGTGGGTCGAAAAAATTGGCAGACAGCAAATGGATAACAAAAAATAAAATGGATGAAGGTATTTGTCCCGTTGCATTGTTAAAATTACTGTTACAAAAAAGAAATGAAAACATAACATCTGAACGACTTTTTTTAACTCCAAATCCTTTTTGGAAAAACAAAAATTCTAAAGGTTGGTACAAAAATATTCCACTGGGTATTAATACGATTTCTACTCGGACCAAATATTCTGCAACTAAAATTGTACTCGACATTACAAATAATAAAATTACCAATCATTCTAACCGTGCTAGTACAGTTTCCCAGTTAGCCAAAGCAGGAGTAAGTGACCAACAACTTATAAAGATATACATATACATACTGTTCTTTATTTTGATACATAATTGTTTTACTCTTATGGATATATATAAATTTGTAAATATGGATAGGTGACATCTGAGCTCTACGCATGGTATAGTTACCACTTTGGTTTTGATTTACATCTAGTTCAATTTTGTTCCGTGCTTGGAGTTCTCTTGTCGTCGTTCCATGGCTAGGTTCGACAATTCAGTCTGACAGATGGTTGGCTCTTTATGTGCTGTCAATCACCGCCATTACATTTGTTGTTTTCCTCATGGCTTCGAATTATTTTGTATCGGCGGAAGTTTTCGGCCCTCCCAAGTTTAAGTATGGGACGCACCCCTGGAAAGGGGTATTCCCATTTTCCCAATTGGTCTACGTTATAAACATGGGAATTATATAAAAAAATTTAGTAACATTAACCTACAAAACTAATTTTTTGAATTTTTTCATCTCCATGTAAGTAGCACTTATCGTATCATATTACCCATGTAACTAAGTCTTTGTTCTTCTTTCATTGTAGAATACTTTTATATATGCTGAAGATGAACCTATAGAGGTTCGAAACATGTTCAATAATCGATGGTATTGACCTAATCGATTTTAATATTATATTGTGGAGACGACTTCGTGTTTTTCTTCTTCATAAAATTATACCACTCCACTTCGAGATACAATGGACTTCTACCACAGGTTACTTATAAAGATGACGGGACATCATCATCTTCTATTAAACCCTACCTCCAAATTGATCCTGAACATCACGAAAATCTTATTAGTTCCTTACGAGCCTCAAGTGAGAAAAATCAAAGTGAATATTCTACATGTGTGAATACCAGAGAAGAAAATTTTGAAATCAGTACACCAAACCAAACAATTTATAGCTACTGTGTATTTAATAACTGTTCATTTAAATAATTCAATTGTATCAATAAAGATAATTATTGTTGTTGTTCATTCATATAGTCGGTCGTTGATTTATCTTGCCAAAAAAACACTCGAGCTTTTCTTTCAAGGATAATTTTTTTTTTAACTCAAAATTTTTCCATCAGTAATTTTGCTCGAAAAACTGACATTTGACAAAATCACTCGACCTTCGGTCTCGCGATTTTGTCATGTCAGTTTCTCTCGTAAAATTACTGATTGGCAGAATTATTTCGTTACAAAAAGAAATTTATCCGATGAAAAAAAAAACCCTCTTGTGTCTTTACTGTTGATTAAACGTCTTCTCGCTGTTTTATACTGATAAAACCACTAGTAGATTCAGTATTGTTCGATATTCCTGTCAGAATTATATGTCAACATGAAATGCAAAATTGATCAAATAAGAGATTCTCAACTCACTATTACAGTGATTTGATATTTCAATTTGAATAAACCTTTTTCAGCGTGTTAAAAACCTCAGACTTTCAAGTAAGGCAATTGAAATCCGTTATTTTCATAACATCAACAACAATTCTCGTGGACTAGGGACAAGTGGAGAGCGCACAATCGATCAAAAGACCAGTCGCCTAACTGCTAAGGCGTATGATTGCGAAGCCAGAGGTCGGCAGTTCGAGCCCCGGCGACTTCAAAATTTATTTTTCAAATTTAACTTTTTTATTTTTCAACAACACCACACAAATCCAACAGCGAAAACATTTTTTACATATCTTATCACCTCATCTCAATTTAAAACACCCCAAAAACTAACACAGAATCCTCTCGTCATTTCGAGGTGAAAAGTTGCTATCAAGGTATGTCCTAAAATGCATCCCCTCTCAGATACAGGGTGTCAGAAGTACGAAAAAATCAAGATTCAATTTGTTTTTCTGAAGGGAAAAATTTGAAACCTGGTACACTAATCAAAGTTTATCAATATGCTAATTTGAAGTTGTAATTTTTTATTTTAGTAAACCAGTGGCGTAGTTACGATGGTAAGTGGTCATATGTTCCTCCATATTTTCTTGGGACAAGTGAATGGACAAATGAGCGTTTGACATCAGTTCTGCTCATCGATACCAACCTAAAAGTCATGAAATTCCATGTGCCTAAAGATGGAGGTTTCTGAGATAATTGAGTGCAATAATCGCATAATGCTAATCTCTTACAACATATCGGAATATGTGTCAACCTCCAGAACATTTTTTAATGTTGGGAGAATCGGTGAGTCAGAATGAGACCGATAACTCCATTTTTTCATTCATTATATTATTTGATCGGATCGATGTCGCGGATTCACTGATATGCCACCATACTTTCTCGCATATGATTGTTTTGACAAATCAACTGACAAACAAATCCAACCTCAAATTCATAATACTTAGAATTGTTGCGAAAAACTGAAGATAAGTACTCTCAATTTGTTGAGGTTTATGTTGGGGTATCATTATCGAAGCCATTTCTGGTTGAATTATCTAGGAAAATATTATCAAATCAACAGGTTTTTGATGAAGAAAAACAATTATTGTGTACTATTATCTACTTTTATTTTTGTGGTCGCGAAAATATGTAGATATTTTTTTTTGAAACCAATATCGTTTTTCGGATGAAATTTGATATTGTTCAAATAGGTAGCAAGTCTTATTTTAACCAGTTTTTCGAAGATGTTTGCTTCATGTGTGATCAGAAAAATGGGTAGAAATTTTTTCGAATGTAGGTTCGACAGTTGATGTTTCAAGGGTTGATGGGAAAATCGCGTATTCTATACAATTATTGAAAATGAATATTAGTGGGTGTGCTATGCAAGGACTGATTAATTTGAGAGTAGGTTTTATATTGTCGTTCACTACAGTCTTTCCGTTTTTTTATTCGAAAATAATCGTTTCTATCCCTTCTACGTTTGTGGGTTCAAAAACGAAAGAATTAGCTATGAAGGGTCTCTTGACGTGTAGTTTCAATCTCCTATTATATGATTAGCCACTGATCTACCAATTTTGCTGAATTCCTTATTGAAAATATGTAAATATGTGAATGTAAAAGTAT
Organism: Gonioctena quinquepunctata; assembly: GCA_018342105.1. NCBI lineage: Eukaryota > Metazoa > Arthropoda > Insecta > Coleoptera > Chrysomelidae > Gonioctena > Gonioctena quinquepunctata. The sequence continues at coordinate 682,928 of JAFIRS010000346.1, forward strand.
GTATTTCCTGTTTTTATTTTGACGGTATAATATCGTTCTCAATAGCATCTTGATATTCCATAATATATGTTTCGCTGGATATACTACTTACCGAGTAGTAGGTAGCCAACCAACCCGTTATACAGGGTGTTAGTGAATAAGTGCGACAAGCTTCAGGGCGTGATTCTGCATGAAAAAATAATGACAGTTTGATATTTAACTTTTGTGTGCAAATGCTTCGTTTTCCGAGATACGGGGTGTTAAAGTTTTACCTAAAACCTGACTCTTTATGTATTGCTCTGACACCGGTCAAGATCTGCAAATGAAATTCTGTGAGTTTTACGAGATAGTCATTGCGCATTTTTTGACATGCAATTGAGAATTTTATGTTCATCATTGGCGCGCATACGGGTAATGAGCTCATTTTTTTTAAAGAAAAAAATGGTACGCCACTGAGATATTCCAAATTAAAAATCATTTTTGAATTTTATATTCAATTTGTGACAGAAAATCTCTCTTGTCTTTTTTCCGTATGGGGCGCTGTTTTTATCCAAAAAATAAAACATCTTAACGCTTATTTCTCATTACTTTATTTTTATTACATTATTTTATGCAGAAAAATTGAACATCCCAACGCGTATTTGTCATTACTTCAATATATTAGCTAATTGCGATGCTAGTAGGCTACTGGCAACATTCTGTTGAATACGAATATTTTAACGAAATATTAAATTAGCGTTTCTTCATTTTTAAGCTTTTAGTTTGGTATAACATTTCTGAAAATAAGTGATTAATTTTTCTTATATCGAAAAGAATGGAAAATTATACAAATGCGAAATTGTTAGACATGCATTTTGTCTATGGTCGAAGTAATGGAAATGGTCGGCAAGCTCGACGATTGTATGCTGAGTTGTAACCAGGACGTAGGGTACCCCATCAAACAATATTGGCTCGTCTTCACCAACGTTTGCGCGAAAATGAAACATTTAAGAAACAAACGGGGGACTGCCGGCGCCCTCGAGAAGTACGAACTGTGCAACTAAAAGAAGCAGATCTCGATTTAATTGCGGAGTCACCTGAATGCTAGCAACTTCACTGTATTTGAAATTATTAAAGAACAGCAATTGTATCCATTTCATATTCAACGTGTACAAGCTCTACTACCTAGAGACTTTTTTCTGCGCCCAGTTTTTTGCCATTGGATTCTTTATCAAATCGCTCAAATTCCTAATTTTTTAAATGGCGTTTTGTTTACTGACGAGGCTAATTTTGGACGACACTGTATACAAAATTTCCATAACAATCACCATCAGTTTATTTAATCGGTCCATATTTCCTTCCACAACGACCAACAGGTGATTCTTACTTCAATTTCCTTCAGGAAGAGTTACCTGTTCTTCTTGAAGAAATTCCTCTACAGCTGAGACAACACTTCTGGTTCATACATGATTTTAGCACCATTGTGCGTAATCACTTAGATCTAGAATATCCAAATCGTTGGATGGGTAGGGGAGGTACGGAATATTGGCCTGCTCGATCTCCGGATTTGAGTCCTCTAGATTTTCTTATGTCATTAGTGTATTCCACTCCCGTCGAAAATGTTGAAGACCTGAGGAATCGAATTATAGCCGGCTGTGAGACAATAAGAAATACACCAGGAATATTTGCGCGAATACGACAATCAATGAGGCGAAGAGTTGAATCTTGTATCACGTCTGAGGAAGAACATTTATTATAGCCTTGCACCTGATTATTTATAAGTGTTATTTTCTGTTATTGTTCTGGTTTAACGTTATTGTATTAGATAGTTCTTGAAAATGTATTGAAGAAATGAAAAATGCGCGTTAAATTGTTTGATTTTTTGCATAAAAACGTCGCCCCATACGAAAAGAGACAGGAGAGATTTTTTGTCACAAATTGAACGAGGAGTTCAAAAATGATTTTTTATTAAAAATATCTCAGTGGCGTATCATTTTTTCTTTAAAAAAATTGATATAATTACCCATATGCGCGCCAACGATGAACATACAATTTTTAATTGCATGTCAAAAAAAGCGCAATCACTACCTCTTGAAACTCACCAAATTTCATTCGCATATCTCGACCTGTTTCAGAGCAATGAATAAATAGTCAGTTTTTAAGAAAAACTTAACACACCGTATCTCGGAAAACGAATCATGTGCGTACAAAAGTTATATAGCAAACTGTCATTATTTTTACATGCAGAATCACCCCCTTAAATTTGTCGCCCTAACACCCTGTATATCTATACCGTTTTATTTCATATACGATCATAGCTAGTTCATATCTTCGAATTATTAAAGAGAATTGAAAGATCATTATCCACATGAACTGCAAGTCTATTGGAATGTCGTCTAATTTTTATTTAATCCCATATGCGGTACTGAAATTCTTAACAATTATTTCGTACCTTGTTAGCGAGTTGTGGGGTAAATTGAGTATTTTATTGGATTTCGTTGATTGCATTGCTCATTGCGAGTTTCCTACTGAAATTATAATAAAACATATAATTCAATGTTGCAGAAACTTTTAACGAGTTGTCAAGTTCTTGTACCGAATGGTGAATACTTAATGGTAATTGGCAATCATGGATCATATTGAAGAATTTCACGAGTCTAGTAAGAAAACCGTCGCAGTCTGATTGAAAGTTGCAGAACCAGTACTGAAACGAATATTCCAAATACTTCCTGATTTATCCAAATTCCAAAGTCCATCCACAAGACGTTATGATTTTTTTACAAGCGTTTATTTAGTTTCACCTGTTCAGGTGTCTGTCTGGAATCAAATTTTGCAAGTTAAATTTGCCCCACTTCTAATGGTCCCATTGATTTGAAATTTGGCAGGTGTACATAATTCCGGCGACGATGCATTATGAAATTTATCAGGAAAAAAAAAGAAAATGGCGGCTCCAATATGGCAGTCAATTTTTGTGATTATGGTCCGATTCTATTCAAAATTTGTATCTAGGTGTTTTCGGGGTCGGAGATTATGATTTAAATAGAGCTCAGATCATCAATATCTGTTCGTTCATTATTGATATTACCTTTATTTTTATTGATATGTGCCATTTCTAAAAAAAGTCTTTTAGATAAGACACTTTCAAAATCTAAAATTTCTGAATTATTATAATCGATACGATGATCTTCGTCAATAGAATGACTGGATGGAGCACAAGATCTTATAAACCTTTTATGACAATCAATACATGGTATCTTATAAATAATATTTGATTGGAATTCCTTTGGTATTGGTGTTTTTAATTCAGTATGGAGATTGGAAATTGTTTTTATATTAGTTTTTGCTATTTTTATATTAATTTTATTGAGGACTTTGAATAATTTTGGAGTCAGATTTTGAATATGAGGTAAACTTTTATGAGTTATTCTATATATGTTGTTATTATTTGGTGAATTTAGAATTGGAGGGATGTTATATGAAGAAGTACTAAAAATAATTTTATTAACTATAGAATTTGGGTATTAATTTTCGAGAACTATGATTTTTAGTTCATTCAAACACTCTATTCTCAAAGAGGGATGGGTTAATTTCTCCACTCTTGTTTTCATATTAGTAATAACATTAATTTTAATATTGTTTGGGTGATATGAATGGTAATTTATCAGTCTATTACTATTGATGGGTTTTCTGTACCACCTTGTGATCAATTTGTTTTCTTCTGTTCTAATTAGTAGAAAAAGAAAACAATAACTCAGTTCCATTCCTAGACATGAAACTAATTAGAACAGAAGATAACAAATTGATCACAAGGTGGTACAGAAAACCCATCAATAGTAATAGACTAATGAATTACCATTCATATCACCCAAACAATAATAAAATCAATGTTATTACTAATATGAAAATAAGAGTGGAGAAATTAACCCATCCCTCTTTGAGACTAGAGTGTTTGAATGAACTGAAAATCATACTTCTCGAAAATTCATACCCAAATTCTTTAGTTAATGAAATTATTTTTAGTACTTCTTCACATAACATTTCTCCAATTCTAAATTCACCAAATAATAACAACATAAATAGAATAACTTATAAAAGTTTACCTCATATTGAAAATCTGACTCCAAAATTAATTAAAGTCCTCAATAACAATAATATAAAGAGAGCAAAAACTAATATAATTACAATTTCCAATCTCCATACTAAATCAAAAACATCAATCCCAAAGGAATTCCAATCAAATATTATTTATAAGATACCATGTATTGATTGTCATAAAGTTTACATTGGTCAAACAAAATAATCATTAAAAGATAGAATCACAGGCCACAAAAGTGATTGTGGAAGGTTTATAAGATCTTATGCTCTATCCAGTCATTTTATTAACAAGATCAACGTATCGACTATAATAATTCAGAAATTTTAGATTTTGAAAGTGCCCTATCTAAAAGACTTTTTTTAGAAATGGTACATATCAATAAAAATAAAGATAATATCATCAATAAACGAACAGATATTGATGATCTGAGCTCTATTTATACTTATATTTTTCACAAAAAAAAAGAACTGAATCCAAATAATAATCTTCTTTAATAATTTTTTTTTTATTGGTGCCCCTTTTTACCCATTTAAAGCACGCCTCAGCGTGTTTAAATCGAACTTTAAAAAACGCGCGTTTTTTAAAGGTAACCATGACAACATCAACAAATCGAGAAACGTGAAGTCTAAATGACAAATTTTTGATTATTGATCTGACAGGAGTACCTTGTAACGTCAGATAAAATATTACTAACAATTCGTTCATTTATATGTGCTCCTCCATCCATTTGATGAACTTTTCATATTCTTTTTTATATATATCACTGGATTTTCGCGGTATTAACCGCGATTCTGTCTCACTATTCAAAAAATCGATATTAGAATCATTCATTTTTGAGCTCTGGTGACAACAAATATTGATCTTTGGTAACAAATTGCAAATGAATGTTTTTCTCATTTCCATGACAACGAAAGGTATACTGATGTCACATCACGAATTCAACCTTCTTGCATTATTAGTTCTTATTTCTATTTTTTGTAGTAATAATACAAGTATATATGATTTCAAAGTGCACCAATAAAAAAAAAACGTAAAGTATTCGTGGATAACTGGTCTTAAAAACACTTGCTCTATTTCGAGCACTCCGGCTGCGCCGTCGTGCTCGAAAAATCGCGCGTGTTTTAAAGCCCTTTTTATCCACTTATACTTTAATATACTATTTTTCCATCTGTATATATATTTTAACAATTTGTAAAAAGTCATTGACACTGTCTAAAAATTTTTCCTTCATGAAAGAAACTTTTAATGTCACTCTTTATGACTAATTTTCAATATTTTCATGTTAGTAAGTATAATTGTTAATAATATTATTCTGTTATTAATCACACATATTGTAGAGAAGTCTTGATAAAGAATAAACATTATCGAAAGCTTGACTGAAAAAACGAAGAATATTCATTGAATCGAACCTACCTGACTGCTTCCCAAATAAAAATAATTCCCCTATATATATATATATATATATATTCTTTATATCAAGTTTTATGTGGACAATCTCTGAACATTATCTCTTTTAAGTATTTTTTTCTGTGGCTAAGATGATTTTAGTGTCATTGTAGTTAAAATCTTGGTTTGTTGATTTTTTGTGCTGTTGATGCGTTTTTCGTATACTCAAGTCCATTTATTCTGTTATCAGATGTTGGAAAGTTTGACCAATATACACCTTTTTTGACACTATGACATTTAAATCTTTAAGACCCCAAAAATTTTAGCCACAGAAAAAAACACCCAAAAAAGAGAAATGGTAACATAAAACTCAACCAAAATACATTGAATGATCAAACTGATATAGGAAACCTCAGTAAAATATACCACAAAATCATTAAGTATATGTTTTCAGATTCTTCCGCCTACCCATTTTTCATACTGATTCCTTTACATAATTTTCTGTACTCATTTCATCCCCTATGAAAATCATAATCACCATCATGTTATTCAAAACAGAGATAATAGATACTATTGTCCATGAAAATAAAAAATCTACCTTCACATAATTTCAAAACTGAAAAAATAGATGGAAGCACAAACATACCACAATACCACAGAATATATTACAAATATATAAAAACAAAATAGTGACAAAAAATGTCAATTGTCAAATTAAAAACATTCTTCTTCCTACCCAACCTCAAAACGAAAGAACCACATGCTAAGACCTTGTATCTACCAAAAAAAGATTGTTATTGTCCGTTCGTTCTTTTATCATATGAAATTTATTTCCAAAATGGAGGAAACAAAATTGAAAATAAAGGTTAATAATAACAGTATCTGATGAAGCTGTGAGTAGTCAGGCGAAACGTTATAATATATAATATGGAAAATGAAAGTTCATTCGTTTTTTTCCAATCCTACCACGAACTAATGCCCAAAAATAAAATCCAATAATAAACAAATAAATGGTTCAATATCCTAGGAAGAATATATATATATATATATATATATATATATATATATATATATATATATATATATATATATATATATATATTATATATATATATATATATATATATATATATATATATATATATATATATATATATATATATATATATATCTATACGGGGCCTGTGGCTCAGTGGCACCAGCGTCGGTCTTGTGTCAACTGTTTCCACCTGGCGCGGGTTCGATTCCCGCAGCTGGTGAAACATTTTTTCAAGGTCCCAAGAGTGGTTTCGGATCCCACTATAAAAGGTAAGGTCCCCGTGATCTTAACTCGTACAAGTTTTCATTAACTTCTGAGGGTTGGTCAAACAACTAAGAAAGCGGTCAAAAACAATTTTACAAAAACAATATATATAACTTTGAATTTGAAATAAACTTAGTAGAAAGGATATTCCTTGGGGTTGCAGATTTAATGGCCGGTGGAAAGAGAAAAACTCTTTCTTATTTTGTCAAGCTTTCGAAAATGTTTATTTTCATTATCAAGACAGTAAGGTGAGGAAAAGTGAAGACAGCGAACTAATCATCATTGTGTGGTGAGTATTTTTTTCGTTTTGTTAAAAAACTTAACACTATAAAGCACTACTAGTTATATAGATAAAATTGAACAAATGTAAAAGCACATATTGTTTAAGAACAAAATCTAAAAACAATTTAAAATTTGACAGGACAAGTACCACATGGTTGAAGCATGACTTTTTTTCAGTCATGCTTCAACCTGAAATATATTATTTTTTTACTCTGTAAATACTGAATTTCAAGAGTAATTCCAAGCTGTTACTCCATTGGTTGCGTTACGAAAAATGTTCCGGAGAGAGAGCATACAAAACTTGTTAACAAATTCTGCCCTGACACCAAATTATTTTTCTTATGGTCTCTGTGAGTGCTAAAATTTTAAGAAAATCATTAAAGAAAATCACAAGTTGTTTGCCAGATTATGAGTAACAGATTCAAAATATTGCCAAGCCAGAATACCTATTTTATATTCGCGGCAAGCATTTGAATGTGTTACTCTTAGAATAACCTAGGTCAAACAATTGAAGAAAATTTTTTTTGTATAAAATATTTTCTTATTTTTTTTCAAATAATTTTCATTTTATTCTTTCTAGACATTTATGAAATCCGTCATCTCATTAAATTCTGACAAAAATTGATAATCTACGACTCCAAACAACCCACAAACCATTTTTGAATGAAATCGGGTCATAATAACAAAACACATCGCCATCCTGAAGCCGCCATCTTGACTTCATGAATTTCGTCTAAGGAATCATGAAGTCCGACTCCAAAAGCTCCCACACACCAATTTTGAATGGGATCGGACCATAATCACAAAAGTCGTCGCCATCTTGAATTCATGCATTCTGACGAAGAAATCATGATGTCCACCCAAAAACCCCACAAATTTTGTCCGATATATTGGAGCCGCCATATTTTTTTGGTGAAAATTCCATAATGCATTGTCACTGGAATTAGGAACACCTGCCAAATTTCACGTTATTTGGACAACTAGAAGTAGGTTGAAATTCACTTACAAGATTTGAACTAAACACATACATATTATGTGAAATTAAATAAATGCTTGTGAGAACATTTCATTCTGTTGCTCGATCGGCCAGAATTTCTGTAGCCAGCTCTCAGACATGAGAAATGATTTGTTCTGGGACGAATATTCGCCACAAACAAATAATTTTTCAATTTCGTAGACATTTTTTTTTAAAGCTGCCCGAGCTGGGGTTTGAACACCTGTTGCTACATTGGTATGGTTGTTTTTTCCGAAAAAAAGCCATACAAAACTCATGCACCACTCTTGCTCAGGCAGTCAATGATTTTTCTTATGTTTGCTGTCAGTACTGATATTTTTAAAACATTTAATGCTGTAACTCGATTGGCCAGGTTTTCTGCAGCCCGGCTCTTGGCCTATTATAAATTGCTCTCAGATATCGACAATGTTTCATATTTCTTCAAGTGTTTCACTTGATTCTGATAGAAATTATTAAAACATGGCTTGTCATCTAACTGTCGAATAATTACCGAGTCCCGAAATGTTGCGTTGGCTAGGCGGCGCCACTGTTTTGCACATAGCCAATAGTCGATTCTATTACATTCGTCATAAATCTTTATCAATAAATCCAGTCAGTGGTAAGGAAAAATTCTGCATTCCCCAAATCCATGAATGCCATCCTTTAGAGAGATCATTGATGACCACAAAGTCCAACTAAACGCAGGACAAACACCGCATCGAGCCATAGAAAAAAAAGTCGAATAGTCGAATGCGATAAAACTTATCGGATCGATCTAATACCAATGTTGGCTTTTCAGGAACACAGCTTCTTTGCACCGATAAACTCTTATTGGATTACGGGAAAATACGGGTTGTGAGTCGTTCCACGGAGCGAATTTGTAAAAATAAAAATCTCCAAGTGCTACCCTAGAGCTTTGCGTCAGCCGCCAATATTGGTCGGAATGGAATTATATCGGTTTGGTCAATATCATTTTTTCGAACAATGGAAAATATAGCGATTTCCTTTCTTTCTTTACACTTAGAGTGTACACCAAGCAGCAATGAGAATTGACGTATTATATTTGTAGAGTAGAATGCAGGTGACCACAGGTATACAGGGTGAAGGATAGAACCGCTTAACTACGAGGGGCGACTCTTTGCGTGAAAATAATAAGTTCCAGTAAACAATGTTGAAATAACGAAAAAAACAGCTGAACAGGCAAAATCTGAAAGTTGGTATTCGAGATGACATGGATCAATTTGTTTTTTTTCAGATATTGGAACAATCGGTGGCGGTATTTTGGGAGTCCACCAACATATATACAGTGTGTCTCACTTCTCATGGGAACACCTCCGTATCTTCCGTAATTATTCCACGATCGTCAGATATATCAAGGATGAGTCTAAATCTGATGAGTTTACGTCACATCCGAATATCTACAAAATGAATCTCTAATACTAAAAACTGATACAAATAATGACTCGCAGGATACTTTTATGATCCCACAGCTCGCTCAGTTGGAGGAAAACCACGATGAAACCAATACACAAAATGTTCTAGATCCCCGTCTGTCCCAAATTCAATTTTAGCTGAAAATTCACCGATTCTTCCATCAAAAAATATAAGTCTTCTTCATCAAAACATTCAGTGCCTAAGAACCAGTATGAACGAATTGGAAAGACTACTAATGGACTATGAAATTAACTTCTGGTGTATTACTGAACATTGGTGTTGTGAAGAAGAACTCAAAGTTAGTGGTGTCAATGGTTTTAAACTAATATCAAATTTCTGCCGTGGAAGAGGTAGACACGTTGGTACGGCTATTTACTGCAAAGAGGGTATTGACGGTCACTTAAGAAAAGACATTTGTGACTTATCAGTTACTAATAATTTTGAATGTGCTGGCGCCGAATTTTATCTGGACAACTCCTTACACCTTATAGTTTGTATATATCGCCCCCCAAATGGGGATTTACCGTTGTTTTTTGAGAAATTGTCTGTCCTACTTTCCCTACTTTTGAGAAGTAACGGCTTGTTTATCATAGCAGGAGATTTTAATTTGAATGTAAGAGCAGAATCGAAAGAAAAATATGAATTCTTAGATATATCAAACTCCTCTGATGCTGTCCTAACCATTAATGAATACACTCGTGCTACAAACAGATCTAGAACGTGTATTGATAATATTATTGTCAGAAAGGAACTTAAATATACCTCAAATGTTATAGACACTTGCCTCTCAGACCATCGAGCCCAAGTCATAACTATCAAACAGCCTATATCGACCAGAAGCAAAAATTTCATTCATAAGAGAATATTCTCAGATAAAAATATTGAAAATTTCATATCAGAAATTGGACGACTCACCTGGCATGAGGTTTTGAGCGAAGCTGATACTAACTCGAAATGGAATATATTCTTAAGTAAATTTTGTGATCTTTTCAATTCGTTTTTTCACATTAAAAAAATCAAAAACAAGCCAAAGAAAAACGAAATTTGAATGTTCGATGAAGAAATCAAAAGAATGAAAGAAAAAGTTAGCACCTTGCAGATAATGGCTGTTGGTAATGAAAAATTCAAAAATATATATAATGAATACAGGGAATCCTACAGATTACTTCTAAATAAAACAAAAAGCGACTATTACAAAAATATGATCCAAGAAAGTGACAATAAATCAAAAACCACTTGGAATGTAATCAATATTCTCAATAATAAGACTGCAAGCAGCACAGCTGTTTTACCTGATGAGCATATGGACGGGATAAGCTCAGCAACTGATTTCAATGCGTATTTCGTGAATTCGGCACCCGTGTTGGTGAATCTAATATTAAGTAACAACAGAAAAATTACCTTGAATAAAATGAATCCCAACTCAATATTTCTGTATCCAGTAAAGGGAAGAGGAAATAATTCTAGCAAGCTGTAAACTGAAGAATAAAATGAGCAGTGGTATCGATAATATACCACCAAAAATTTTAAAAATGTGTATTTCGTCCTTAGTAGTAATACCCGTATACAAAAAAGGGGGAAAAATGACATGACTAACTACAGACCAATTAGCTTGTTATCAGCTTTTTCAAAGCTATTTGAAGTGATCATATCAATGAGAATTATTAGTTTCTTTAACGCACACCGTTTGCTCAATGATTTCTAGCATGGCTTTCTCAAAGAGCAAAGTACAGAAACGGCTTTGTTCAAGTTTATAGATAAAATTCATCACTTTATTGAACAAGACTCGTGTGCATGTGGTATTTTCCTCGACCTTAGTGAGGCGTTTGATTGTGTTGACCACTCCATTTTACTTCGAAACCTTTTCAATTATGGAATCAGAGGAAATGCCTTGGATCTCTTGAAATCTTACCTAACTAACAGGAAACAAAAACTATGTATTAGGAAACAAAATACTGAGTTCTTCTCGAGCTTTACTGAAATCGAAAAAGGCGTACCACAGGGAAGTGTGCTTGGTCCTTTACTTTTCATTACATATATATAAATGATTTCCCAGATATTTTCGAACAATCAAGCACTACAGTCGTGAGTTATGCAGACGATTTCAATGTCATTCTACCCATTAGCAGACACCTCACTCTGGAGAACTCAATTTTAAACAACTTTTCTAAAGTTTCAACATATTTTAGTACTAACATGTTATTATTAAACACCGCTAAAACAGACTGCATAATTTTTAAACTGTCCACAATAATATCACTTTCCCGGAGAATATTCAGCTCGGAAACGATAGTATATCTTTTTCAACCAGTACAAAACTGTATCTATATAGATGACAAATTAAACTATGGAATACATATTGAAAATCTCGCAAAAAAACTGGCAAGTAAATGTTATGCAATTAGAATTTTGAAAAGTCACTTATAATTAGATGGACTGAAAACGGCATATTATGGGATTGTTTATCCCTTTCTAAAATATGGAATATTAGTATGGGGAGGGAGTTCACAACTAGAACGAATTTTTATCATGCAAAAACGGATATTGAAGACTATGTTGAATATGAAATATACAGATTCTTGTCATAATACTTTCAGATGTATCAAAATGCTTACCGTTTATGCTATTTACATATATGTTTGTGTACTTTTTGTGTACAATAATGAAGCAAATTTCGAAGAAGACAGATTCAGACATGAGTATTCTACCAGGCAGAAATCCAATTTTATTGTTCCCAAGCATAGACTGACAAATACAGAGAAAGAACCACATTATGCATCCATTAAATTCTATAACAATTTACCGTTAATCATTAAAGAAGCTCGCCCAAGACAAATTTTTAAAAAACATGTTTTTGATCTGTTTTGTGACATCGAGCCATATACATCACAAGAATTCATGAATAAATAATTTTACTACAGCTGAATAAAATTTTCAATCTATCTTACACCTATGACTGTGATATATTTATATATTAATATTTTTTTTTTCAATACATGTAATTACTTTTACTAGGAAGGATTTCTAGTTATAAGTGACTTTTGTATTTTTTATATTTTTTATATTGTATATTATTGTCCGACTTGAGTTTTCAACTGTTTACATTGAAAGCTTCAAATAAATCTATCTATCTATCTATATATCTATCTTCTGGGTTTAATCTGAGTGACATACTCTGCGATGGATATATTGATTTTTGCGAAAAATAATATAAGGGGGCAAGATATGCTCCAAATTTTTACGGATTCGTACAAAAATATGTTTTTTTAATGAAGTATTGAACTTTATTTCTGAAAACATCACAAAATAAGGACTATGATATTGAAGAATATCTCAAAAAATATCATTTTTTTTTCTGTTCATTTTTATTCATTGAAGAAACAACGACTAGAGAAACTCAATGTAGAAATATTCCGCAATGAAACTGCATTATCAGTGATATTATCACTCGATATAACGTTCTACAGTTATAAACTCTGCAATTTTGACCCACTTCTAGACGTACGATTGATTTGAAATTTGGCAGGTGTACATAATTCCGGTAAAAATGCATTAAGAAATTTAAGTTTGAAAAAAAAAGACGGCTCCAATATGGCGGACGAGTTTTGTGATTATAGCCCGATTCGCTTCAAAATTGGTATCTGAGGGTTTTTGAGGTCAGAGATTATGATTCTCTTGTCAAAACTGAAAAATTCGAGATGGCGGCTCCAAAATGGTAGAGAGTTTTGTGATTATGGTCCGATTCTATTCAAAATTGGTATGTGGGGGTTATTGGGGTCCAATATTATGATTCTCTTGTGAAAATGGAAAAATTCCAGATAGCGGCTCCAAAATGGCGGACGAGTTTTGTGATTATGGTACAATTCTATTCGAAATTGGTATGTGGGGGTTTTTGGGGTCGGAGATTATGTTTGTATTCGACTCCTTTGGGCGCGATTTTGACCCACTTTAAACGGTCAGATTTCATTCAAACTCCGTAGATTTATCGAGGACCGATGACAATACACTAATTTGATAGGATTGTTTTATTTTTTAATTTGCAGAATAAGACTTGTTAATTTATATAACTTTCCATAAAAAACTAAAAAAACACGCATCTATAAATAAACCAAACTAAAAAGTAGGAAATAAATAATAGTTTAAAAAAACTGAAAAACACGCTTTTATAGAAAACCAAACTAAAAAAATATAAAATAAAAAAATAAAATATTTTATTTAAAAAAAACGTGGGGTGAATGGTATCAATAATTAGGTATATAGTACATTACACACCTAGGGCAGTAAAGTACAAAATGTCTCAGATCACAGGTAATTGTTGTTGGTTTTCTTATTTTCAATTCTTTCAGTTTGGTTTTCTTCAAAAGGGCGTTTTTTAGTTTTTTTTAACTATTATTCATTTACTTTTTAGCCCATTTGAATAAAAGCTTGTCTTTGAAAAGGTTTTTTTAATTAATTATTTTACTTCGATTATTCTTGCTCTTGTGCCATCTTCATGAGGGACATGTATATCAGTCATTTAATAAATTTCTTTGGATTATGCCATCCATTGACCTTTTGAGTTAACTACTGTTTGTTATGTTTTTCAACTGATCATAAACTGTGTCAGACCCAATCTCATAATTTATATTGCCAATTAAGATCTGTCAGCAGTGTAAATTACTTCAATTAGTGGAGTGACTCATTTTACACTTGTTTACAGATTTCTAGAGTTCATTAAATGTTGTTTGATGTTTATGCTGCGAATATTTTTTTCGCACTTGGTTGTTGATGTGATTTACTATCAATTTCTTGCTAGCGGAAATAACGAAATAATTTCAGACGTGCTATATAGTACGTTGTACGCTGGAAAATGGATGTGACAATGGAGTTTCGGATAAACAAAGAAATACAAAAAACGAGAGCGTTAATCCAAAAATGCAAACAGATGTTTGTTATCGGTGGTTATAAATTTGCTTTTCATGAAAGTTTAGTGAATAGTAAAAGGAGGAAGTGTACGAGAAGAAACTGTAAACCACATTTGAAAAGTTACAGTGGTAAATATACTCGTGGCAGTGGAATCAGTGTTAGAACACAATCACGAACTGGATTACAAGAAGGAATAACTAGGCAAGATAAGCAATTAAAAAAAAGGTTAATTTATCGGGAAAACCTATAAAAATGAAAAGACATGTAATAAATTCGAACGCTTTAAGTGAATCATTTAGACTAAAGATGTTTCAAGAACAAGGAAAAATTAATATCACGCTATTCAAAAATTACCAAAAGATATTTTTGGAATTTCTTAACTTGTTGAAAAGCTTGACATTGTTACTGACAGACCAGGAAGTTTTCTGTCAGAAATGTTCCTATAAACAATAAAGTATTTTTTCCTGTAAAACTGATTTGCAGCGCTTGGAAAATTCAGAGTAATCATATGCTGATGAATTTTTTCAGTACTATCCTAAACTGTTATGTTATAATGGAGAAGTCCGTGTTCATATAGTTCTTGAAAATGCCCACAAATCGTATGCAGTGGTGATTATTGAAAACATAATTGTCTTTGGATCCACACAATAATGGAAATCACATACATTATGATTTCATGGCCATGAACACAAAATATTTTCCAATGATCAAACAGAATTGAAAATTTACAAACTGCAATATACATCAATCAACTATTGCCTGCCAATACATCGAACTATGAATAAATGGAACAACGACATGTAATAATCGCCATGAAAACGGATGAGTTTGCTTCAATTTGTTTTTTTTTCCTGTTTCCGCTTCGAAATGATGGGATTGATACAACAAAACATAAATTTTGTTTGCATCAATTCCTATATATGGTTAATGGATTACTTTGAATCGAAATTACTTTTTTCGGTGAATACTCAATTAATCCAGTCAGTAGAGATATTGACTTAACAAAAATTTCAAAACAGCTGAAATTCTAGATTCAGGAATTTGGAAGTATGAAGTATCCATTAAGCCCTTTCTTTGCCATGCCACGGCAAAATAAAATAAAAACTCTGAATTTTTCATATTTTGAGCTGAAACCCCCGGGTATCAATTCTCGAAATCGTAGGAAACTTTTTTCCAGAGAGTTATTTCTACTTTCAAATTCTCTTGTGGAATATAAAACGTAGGAATAGTTATTCTTGGACGAGTTAGGAATTTGTTTCCAAAAGGAACTATACAGTGCTCGTCTAAAGTCCGTTCCCCCCCTACTAATTTTTGAACCACCCGGTATATCGCAACGAAATTTGGAGGGCTTGAATAGGAGATAAAAAGCTACTTTCTCATGAAAAAATCTCAGCTAAAAGTTTCAAAATGGCGGCTGAGCGCCATCTTCAATAATATTTTAATTATTCCATTTTTGAAATCTGCTCATAATTCTCAACAGTTTTCTCAATACACTTTACTCCCAAATTCAGTTGTTTTAGAAATATTAACGTTTGAAAAGTTTCATTCCGGTTAAAAATGAAGTATGGATTTTGGTCACTTCCGGTAAAACAAAACTAAACGTTGTTATTAATTTGTAGTTAAATCTCTTAATGAATTCGACTAATAAGAGGCGTGAAAGGAGTTTATTAAGGATAAACAGTACCGCTTACCGGAAAATCTCGAAGCCTACGAATGTGTTCTGTAAATTGACAATCAAAACAAATTAGTTAGCTGAAAAATTATAATTTATTTTTGAATAACACTTTCATTTAACCCCTACAATTATTTCATCAAGTGTTCAATGTGGCCTTAATCTTGACAATAAAGTGCCCTATTATAAATAACTCATCTCACGTTGATGGAAGTCTGGTCATCTATTTCTTTACATATATCTATTATTCTGCGTTCCAACTCTTCTATTGTTTGGCATTCACTGGCGTAGATTTTTGACTTCAGATACTTACAAAGAAAAACATCTAGATGTGTTAGATCCGGAGATCTTGGTGGCCATTCTGTACTTCCCCTGCAACATATCCATCGCCCAGGAAAGTTTGTATCGAGGAACTCTCTAGCCATGCGATCAAAATGGGGAGGTGCCTCATCCTGCTGAAATATTATTTCACGATTTTCAAACTCTTCCTGATTGTTTAATATAATTTGTCTTATTCGAGGTTCAATTTCAGTTTCTAAAACTCCTGTGAGATTGCCTTTGATGAAAATCGGTCCAACAACGCGATTGCCCAAAATCTACGCCCAAACATTCCCCATTTTAGGAAACTGTGTATGTCCCTCTCTGAAAATATGCGGATTAGTATCGCTTCAGTATCGTACATTCTGTTTGTTGACTTTTCTTATTCAATTGTTCTTGTAAACCACTCACAAAATTCCACCCTCCGCTCTGGATCATCCTCCGTGGGAGCATGCAGGATTTTCATTTTATAGGAATGAAACTTGTCTTTTTTTAGGACTCCGGACACTTTTTGAACTCACTCCACAGGATTCAGCAACTGCAGACGTCGACTGAGTCGAATTGATTACCATTTCAGCAATAATTTCTACCTATTTTTATTCTGATCTGATCTTGGAGCATCTTTCAGAGTACCAGTTGCTTGCAGCTTATTTTAAAGTTTGCGTAAATATGACTTCGAAATAGGATTCTCGGGAAATCTATCATTAAACATACGGACTGCTAGATGATAATTTCTTCCAGCTTCTCCAAATATCAAAATTGCTTCAAATTTATTGTTTAAACTACGAGTCATGATCACACTTTCCATAAAAGGATTTGGGAGCTCAACGGACTATTTGACAGTTAGCAGTTCAGTTTGACAGTAAATAAGATGTTACCGCGACAACATTTTTTTCCATGCAAACTTGATTGAAAGCAACATTAGTGTTTTTGGTTGGGTTTGAAATGACCAAAAGGTCATTTTTCAAACTTTATTATTTTGAAAAGATCAATTCAGGAGAAGCGTGTAGTAGAGAGAACTGTTGATAATTATGAAGCAGATTTCAAAAATGAAATAATATACGGGGATGTTCTATTCAAAACAAATATTGAAGATGGCGCTCAGCCGCCATTTTGAAACTTTTAGCTGTGATTTTTTCATGAAAAAGTAGGTTTTCATCTCTATTCAAGCCCTCTAAATTCGTTGCGATATACGGGTGGTTAAAAATTATAGGGTGGAACGGACTTTAGACAGCACTGTATAAGCGACGTATGTCGAATTTGGTTTCGTTAGAATTTACATTCAAACAATGACATTCTCAAAATGGTTTTACTGTTACCACTGTAAATTACGACTTTTAATGTGGTGGTTTATTGGTCAGGTAAGGTTTCTCGTACTGGTAGGAATTTTGAAATGGCTAAGAGACTTTGTGAGCGAGAAACAAACAACTGTTACCTATTTCAAAAGATATTATTATTTGAAATGATGAAGAAAGGCAAATGTACTAATACATTCTCCCGAATGGATTCTAATATACAAGACGTCTACGCTCTGGCAAAAGCTGCTCTTTCACTTTGGCCATACATATTATTATAACGAACAACCTTCTAGCATTTTCCATTTTCCCGATTTTGTCAAAAATGACAATTAAAAACAATCTAATAGGTATCAAGAAACAACACCAAGAATCGTGTTCAGCCATTCAATCTCACCAGTGAATTACATTTCTCCTAGTGAAAACTTGGAGAAAGTATTCCTACGATTTTGAAAGGAATGAACTCCTTCAATAAGTGTCAAGAATGGTAAAATCGAGTATTGAGAGAGAATATTTTCCTGCAAATTCAAGAATTGGGTCCCAGAAGTATTAGAGATATGGGAAAATGTTCAGCATAAAAGTTGTAGTTCCTTATTTTTTCTACTAAAATATTTCCATCAATTTTGCGATAAATCATGTCATTAGGAAGATAAACGCGACTTTCCACTCGTGGTCTGAAGCCCGTTTGGAAGAATCCCGCACGAAAACATGGGAAATTGACTCTCCGTCGTATTGGCTGAAATTTTATGTTATTGTAGGATGAGTCTTTAGAAGAAAGTGTGAGTTCAAATGATTTTGTATGTTTACTTTCTGAGATATAAGCGGCATAAGTTCGTAAAAACATCGTGTTGGGGTAGGATAGACAAAGAAAAAAACTTTTTTTTTATCGAAATAAGGCAAAGTAAGGATGAAAATGTATTGATCGGAACACATAAACATGTTCAATTATAATCTTATTGATGATAGTACATTAGGGTGTATACGGGTGAATACATTGTATTTTTTTCCAGCACTATTTTAAAACCAACAAGTTATATTTTGTTAAGATATCATAGTTTCAGTCTATTGTCTGTTTGAAATATATATTTTTTTGAATTTTTCCCCTATACTGAAATCAATTGACAGATCATTTTTTATTACAAAAAAAAGAATTAATTGCTACTGTCCATTGAATAAAATATAGGGTAACATTCTGATGAACTCAATTGTTCAATATTACCTTTCATTTAGATAAAGGGTGCGTTAATTTTTTTAGTCATTACAATGTTTTTATTGAATATCTAAAAAATTTCCGTGATTTGGACCATATTTCACTCACAATATTTTGAAAATGTTGACTATATATAGATAGTTTATCCACTTTGAATTGTTTCTAAATGCATTTTTGAAATTTACTGTATTATGATATATGGGGTAACCTATCGATTTAACAAATTCTAAGGAACCTTTCGAACATTCAATTCATATAAAACTTTTCGAAATCAATTTGTGATACTATTAACAACACAAACCACACTCAACAACAATTTGGAACTCAACAGTATAGACTCAAGAATTAGAATAACGATGTTGAAAGGGAAACATTCTCAATTGAATAACGTTCTAACATAAAAAGTAATTAATATTATGGAAATTAATATAACATATCAAATGAACCTGATGAAGCTATTGTATAGCGAAACACTCGTCATGCTTCAGTGAACCCTGAAGTAGTGAAAATATTATAGTGTGTTGTAGTAGTGAACTCTGAATCGAAATTGAAACTAATTAGTTATAAACAACATAAACAACAATTCACATAATTGAACTATCAAAAAACAAACAAAATCAAAACCTAAATTCAAATAATATTAATAATATTGTTATTTATTGGTCTATTTGCGCAATCTAAAACGTTGTTCAATAGTTCATGGCTGGGGTACTTTATTGTTTCTTGATGACGAGTATATCCTATGTACCAGAGTACGCTGCAAATATGGGAACACCATCTCACTGTTCTTGCTCCACTTTTGCAGGTACGGTAGTAGCCTAAAATACGTTCATTTGCAGGTGCATCAGGAAAAATACCAAAGGATATCCACAGTTGATACTTTATAGCATTCCTAAATCTGGACGCTATGCGGCAGCGTAATAGTCCAGGTTGAGGATTACGCATATCAATTTCAAATAGAAACAATAAAGTACCCTAGCCATAAACTATTGAGAAATGTTTTAGATTGTGCAAATAAACCAATCAATAACAATATCAATAATTTGATTTGAATTTGAGTTTTGGTTGTTTGTTTTTTGAGAGTTCCATCATACACGTTGTTGGGTTCTTTCTTCAGTTTTCTGAAAAAATTACTCCTCTCCTTGATCATTCTCTATATATCCGGTGTAATCGTTTCTTACCATAATTTGTTTTTGATAACTAAACGCTGGGGTTATGTCAGTGTAAATGTTTGGTGGCATTATTATAAATATATTAATATCTGTTCATTATAACATCAAGTTCATGTATATCTAGGGCATTTACACGTCATTTTTGATATTGCAGCTTTTTTGTAATTCTATTGAAATATCTTTGATATTATCTTTCAACCAACTAGTGAGGGTGATATAAAAACAAAATAATCAATTTTATGACACAATTTGAATAAATGACTGTATTTCAAAAAAAATCCTCATTAACATTTTCTGTTGTTTACTTTTCTCATTATAACGGTGGGTGCCGGAAAATAGTATAGCATAACCTCAAAACGACTTACTTTGAACTTGCCTTTGTTAGCTGATTTCGAGCTGTACTGTATTACGTAGCTAGTCCCGCAGTGGAAGTGGTTAATGAACCATTGGGCTCATTATTTCCATCAAAGTGAAAGTTGAAGTTGGCATTTTCGGTTCCTGATGTCGAGTAACCCCTTTTAGACGCAACAAAAGCTCGTGGTGAATTTCCCCATAGCTAGCAATCTGTTTCCGAACCAGTGCAGCCAATTATACAAGTTTTAACTCCCCAATAGACCTTAAAGTACACTATAAATTAACGAGTGAATCCCCGTCCTGTACCATTTTGTGTTTGGCTTTCTGCACACTGTGCCTTATTTTATCTCTGGAGATACGAGCATCTAGGCAAGTGGAGTAACCCCACATAAGACGGGTAGTGATAGGAAACCCTTAATTTTTTACTCAAATCAAAACAACGACAATATACCTGTTTTATTTTGATAGTTTCCAATGAAATGTCTCGTCACGACAATGGTATCCAAAGTATACTGTTTTCTATTTTAAAGTCATATTTCACCATCAAAACTTTTTTAGAAAAATCGAATTAAACGGTTTTCTTCACATAGAAGATTCAATATAAATTGAACCAGGAAATGGTAGATCTCAGGTGAAAAACAACTACTTTTCTGGCAAATACCACGCAGAACGTTGAATGATATTCACCTGAAAATCCATGCATACCTCCATATAAATGGACATTGAATGCAAATGTTTCTTTCTGATAAGCTCGATTATGTTTCATTCATGTCGTGTTCACCTAACAATCCGCATACCGGTTTCCGGCTTTTGGCCCTCATCAGTACGGAGT
Source organism: Gonioctena quinquepunctata (assembly GCA_018342105.1). Classification (NCBI taxonomy): domain Eukaryota; kingdom Metazoa; phylum Arthropoda; class Insecta; order Coleoptera; family Chrysomelidae; genus Gonioctena; species Gonioctena quinquepunctata. The sequence goes on from JAFIRS010000346.1 coordinate 704,139, forward strand.
AGTCAACCAGCCAAAGGTCCGAAGAGCTCTGGCTGAAGCGAGACACAACATAACCAAAACCATCATCGAGTCTATAACACCTATAGGTACGCCGGAAAAGAAAACTTTTAACTGGCGGTACCTAGTGACAGAAAAAACACTCGAAAATCCCCACCTTGATAGGTTTCTGAATAAAAGATTCCTTCTCAGTAGGAGTGGCAAGCCCGACTAGCATATAGTGAAAGATAAACGCCATGTGAAGTGGAATAAATAGAAAAATCGAATTAAACGGTTTTCTTCACATAAAAGATTCAATATAAATTGAACCAGAAAATGGTAGATCTCAGGTGAAAAACAACTACTTTCCTGGCAAATACCACGCAGAACGTTGAATGATATTCACATGAAAATCCATCTATACCTCCATATAAATGGACATTGAATGCAAATGTTTCTTTCTGATAAGCTCGATTATGTTTAATTTATGTCGTGTTCACCTAACAATCCGCATACCGGTTTCAGGCTTTTGGCCCTCATCAGTACGGAGTAGTCAACCAGCCAAAGGTCCGAAGAGCTCTGGCTGAAGCGAGACACAACATAACCAAAACCATCATCGAGTCTATAACACCTATAGGTACGCCGGAAAAGAAAACTTTTAACTGGCGGTACCTAGTGACAGAAAGAAACACTGAAAATCCCCACCTTGATAGGTTTCTGAATAAAGATTCCTTCTCAGTAGGAGTGGCAAGCCCGACTAGCATATAGTGAAAGATAAACGCCATGTGAAGTGGAATAAATAGAAAAATCGAATTAAACGGTTTTCTTCACATAAAAGATTCAATATAAATTGAACCAGAAAATGGTAGATCTCAGGTAAAAAACAACTACTTTCCTGGCAAATACCACGCAGAACGTTGAATGATATTCACCTGAAAATCCATGCATACCTCCATATAAATGGACATTGAATGCAAATGTTTCTTTCTGATAAGCTCGATTATGTTTAATTTATGTCGTGTTCACCTAACAATCCGCATACCGGTTTCAGGCTTTGGCCCTCATCAGTAGGGGAGTAGTCAACCAGCCAAAGGTCCGAAGAGCTCTGGCTGAAGCGAGACACAACATAACCAAAACCATCATCGAGTCTATAACACCTATAGGTACGCCGGAAAAGAAAACTTTTAACTGGCGGTACCTAGTGACAGAAAGAAACACTCCGAAAATCCCCCACCTTGATAGGTTTCTGAATAAAAGATTCCTTCTCAGTAGGAGTGGCAAGCCCGACTAGCATATAGTGAAAGATAAACGCCATGTGAAGTGGAATAAATAGAAAAATCGAATTAAACGGTTTTCTTCACATAAAAGATTCAATATAAATTGAACCAGAAAATGGCAGATCTCAGGTGAAAAACAACTACTTTCCTGGCAAATACCACGCAGAACGTTGAATGATATTCACATGAAAATCCATGCATACCTCCATATAAATGGACATTGAATGCAAATGTTTCTTTCTGATAAGCTCGATTATGTTTAATTTATGTCGTGTTCACCTAACAATCCGCATACCGGTTTCAGGCTTTTGGCCCTCATCAGTACGGAGTAGTCAACCAGCTAAAGGTCCGAAGAGCTCTGGCTGAAGCGAGACACAACATAACCAAAACCATCATCGAGTCTATAACACCTATAGGTACGCCGGAAAAGAAAACTTTCAACTGGCGGTACCTAGTGACAGAAAGAAACACTCCGAAAATCCCCCACCTTGATAGGTTTCTGAATAAAAGATTCCTTCTCAGTAGGAGTGGCAAGCCCGACTAGCATATAGTGAAAGATAAACGCCATGTGAAGTGGAATAAATAGAAAAATCGAATTAAACGGTTTTCTTCACATAAAAGATTCAATATAAATTGAACCAGAAAATGGTAGATCTCAGGTGAAAAACAACTACTTTCCTGGCAAATACCACGCAGAACGTTGAATGATATTCACATGAAAATCCATGCATACCTCCATATAAATGGACATTGAATGCAAATGTTTCTTTCTGATAAGCTCGATTATGTTTAATTTATGTCGTGTTCACCTAACAATCCGCATACCGGTTTCAGGCTTTTGGCCCTCATCAGTACGGTAGTCAACCAGCCAAAGGTCCGAAGAGCTCTGGCTGAAGCAAGACACAACATAACCAAAACCATCATCGAGTCTATAACACCTATAGGTACGCCGGAAAAGAAAACTTTTGACTGGCGGTACCTAGTGACAGAAAGAAAAACACTCCGAAAATCTCCCACCTCGATAGGTTTCTAAATAAAAGATTCCTTCTCAGTAGGAGTGGCAAGCCCGACTAGCATATAGTGAAAGATAAACGCCATGTGAAGTGGAATAAATAGAAAAATCGAATTAAACGGTTTTCTTCACATAAAAGATTCAATATAAATTGAACCAGAAAATGGTAGATCTCAGGTTGACTACTCCGTACTGATGAGGGCCAAAAGCCTGGAACCGGTATGCGGATTGTTAGGTGAACAGACATAAATTAAACATAATCGAGCTTATCAGAAAGAAACATTTGCATTCAATGTCCATTTATATGGAGGTATGCATGGATTTTCAGGTGAATATCATTCAACGTTCTGCGTGGTATTTGCCAGGAAAGTAGTTGTTCTTCATCTGAGATCTACCATTTTCTGGTTCAATTTATATTGAATCTTTTATGAAGAAAACCGTTTAATTCGGTTTTTTCTATTTATTCCACTTCACATGGCGTTTATCTTTCAAAACTTTTTTTATTGAGATAGGGATTACTTCAATGTCAAAGAAAAACTATTATCCTTTTGCAAACGTTTCGAAATTTATTGAACTCTTCATCGGGGTTCTGCCACAATGGAATTTTTGAAATTCACAAATAAAATAAAAAATTGTACTTGCCGATATGCAACATGCATTTAATATAAATGGTTTTATTGAAATATAAGGTTCTCGACAAATATAGTTTGAAAAGTTAAAATTGTGGAACACAAAATGAAAATACGGGAAAAATTACTATTTAAAAAACCACAGACAAACTTATACTGAGATTCGATTCGAAAAACATTAAACACATTTTTTGAAAAAAACGGTGAATACATTAAGCTAGCCATTCCTGATCTCCATATTCCTTCCGGTGTATGATTTTCTGTTGTTTGAATGTGTGGATTACTAAAGGGTATTTTCAGCAGAATAGGTTGAAGATCGAGATTCACCTGGTCAACATTTCTCTAGCATGTTCAACTAGAGCTATAGAATTGATTTATAGTATTTTTTTAATATCTCTTTAATGTTTCAAATACATTTTGTTCAATATTTCGTGAAATTTGCACATTGATTTCATATGCCACATAAGATTGAATCTCTGGAGGTGTTTTCGGTTTTTTGTACAGAAATTCCCGTTTTCTGATAATGTCTGAACAAGTTATTCTGGTTTCCAGAGAGATTTTGAAGGTACGCCATTTCATTATAGTTGATTTCAGTTTTCAGGCGCTTTGTTTTCCATTTTTAATCCTTTTATTAAAATTATGCATTTCCTACTCTCATTTGAAGGACACCATTATTTTCATGTATACATGTGAATGTTTTCAAAGTTAACAAACTTGCAACTGTCAAAATTTCATTTTGTTGGAATGTTTCTCTAGAAAAGTTCTATGGTCCAAATTCAATATCAGTCTCAGCAGTGCTTTTTGCTTATGATCCAGTAGCTAGTAGCCAGACAGCAATGTTATGATATACAGTGCTCGACTAAAGTCCGTTCCCCCCCGTATCGCAACATAATTTGGAGGGCTTAAAAGGAGATAAAAACCTACTCTTTATGACAAAATCACAGCTAAAAGTTTCTAAAATGGCGGCTGAGCGCCATCTTCAATATTTTTTTTAAAAATAGAATACCCCATATATTATTCCATTTTTGAAATCTGTTTATAATTCTCAACAGTTTTCTCTAGTACACTTTACTCCTGAATTCAATTGTTTTCGAAATATTAACGTTTGAAAAACGACATTTTGGTCATTTCAAACCCAACCAAAAACACTAATGTTGCTTTCAATCAAGTTTGCATTGGAAAAAATCTTTGTCGCGTTAACATCTTGTTGACTGTCAAATTGAACTGCTAACTGTCAAATAATAGTCTGTTGAGCTCCCAAATCCTTTTATGAAGAGTGTGATCATGGCTCGTAGTTTAAACAATAAAGTTGAAGCAATTTTGATATTTGGAGAAGCTGGAATAAATTATCATCTAGCAGTCCGTATGTTTGATGATAGATTTCCCGAGAATCCTATTTCGAGGTCATATTTGCGCAAACATTTAAATAAGCTCCATGCAACTGGTACGCTGAAAGATGCTCCAAGATCAGGAAGACCGCCTCTTTCAGAAAAAAAAAAAGGTAGAAACTGTTTCTGAAATGGTGATCAATCCGACTCAGTCTACGTCTGCAGTTACTGAATCCTGTGGAGTAAGTTCAAAAAGTGTCCAAGGAGTCCTGAAAAAATAAAAGTATCATCCCTATAAAATGAAAATCCTGCATGATCTCACGGAGGATGATCCAGACCGTAGGGTTGAATTTTGTGAGTGGTTAACAGAATAAGAAGAATGCACGTTTTTTCTTAATGGTAATGTCAACAAACAGAATGTACGATACTGGAGCGATACTAATCCGCATATTTTCAGAGAGGGACATACCCAGTTTCCTAAAAAGGTGAATGTTTGGGCCGGGATTTTGGGCAATCGCGTTGTTAGACCGATTTTCATCAGGGGCAATTTCACAGGAGTTCTTTACAGAAATCTTTTAGAAACTGAAATTGAACCTCAAATAAGACAAATTGTATCAAAAATCAGGAAGGGTTTGAAAATCGTGAAATCATATTTTAGCAGGATGGGGCACCTCCCCATTCCGATCGCATGGCTAGAGAGTTCCTCGATACAAACTTTCCTGGGCGATGGATAGGTCGCAGGGGAAGTACAAAATGGCCACCAAGGTCTCCGAATCTTACACCTCTAGATTTTTTCCTTTGGTGGTACCTGAAGTCAAAAATCTACGCCACTGAAAGTCAAGAAATAGAAGAGTTGGAACGCAGGATAATAGATACATGTGAAGAAATAGATGAACAGACTTTTATCAACGTGAGAGGAGCTATTTATAATAGGGTACTTTATTTACAAGATTGAGGAGGGGGCCACATTGAACACTTGATGAAATAATTGTTGGAGTCTAATAAAAGTGTTATTCAAAAATAAATTATAATTTTTTGGCTAACTAATTTCTTTTGAATGTGAATTTACCGAACACATTCGTAAAGGTAAGCGGTACTGTTTATCCTTAATAAACTTTCTCCACCCTTCTTATTAGTCGAATTCATTAAGAGATTCAACTACAAATTAATAACAACGTTTGATTAGCAAAATGTTTTACCGGAAGTGACCAAAATCCATACTTCATTTTGAACCGGAATGTCACTTTCCAAACGTTAATATTTCGAAAACAATTGAATTTAAGAGTGAAGTGTATTAGAGAAAACAGTGGAGAATCATGAGCAGATTTCTATTTAAAATGTTTATTGGAAATGACGCTCAGCCGCCATTTTGGAATTTTTAGCTGTGATTTTTTCATGAGAGAGTAGGTTTTCATCAAAGACAATTCCTACAATATTTTTTTTCAACTGAATTATGTAAATGATGTGTGAGATTGAGATCGAATTTTTAGGTAATCATTCATTCTGAGAGATATGCTTTGTTGTCTGTCCTTATCTCTGTCTCCCACAAATCTTACAATACAAATTTAGTTTAGTTCTAATTGAGGTAGAACGTTGAAATTTGCATTATGGCATTTTTATCTCCAAAAAGGGGGCAACTCCAAAAAGGTGGACCAGTTTTCGAAGAAATTTTTGGGGACGGAGAACATGTCTTTTTTTGTTAACATTCGAAAATTCAAGATGGCGACTCTATGATTGGCGACGAGTTTTGATTTATGTCCTACTTCATTCAAAATTGGTATTGGGTTCTCGAAATAGAAGATGATCTTGTTGTAAAATTCAGAATTCAAAATAGCGGCCCAATTTTCTAGTTATGATTGAGAATTACCAAGGATGACTTGGTTTTGTGATTTATGGTTAAAATATATTGCAAATTGGTGGCTTGGTGGTTTTGTAGGCGCAGTTCACACATTTTCTATGAATGACTGAAAAGAATTATATAAAATAAATAACACAAAAAATTTTTAGAACAAGCTTTTATTCAAATGCACTAAGAAGAAAATAAGTTCTTTTGTGTGTTACTTAGTTTGTTCTGAGAGTATAACAGCCTGAAAACTTTTTTCAATTTGAATTCAAAATAGGGAAGCCGCAAGCTTTTGAATCTGTCCCAAAATAAGCTACGTCATACATCTGAAGATTTTTTCCTTTTGAGTGCCTCAGAATGACAGCTTGTTTTGAAAAGTATTTCATTTATATATAGTGTTGATAATTAAAAAGGGAATTAAAAATTTTTAATAGCCATATAAGAAAACATACGGGGTATATATATATATATATATATATATATATATATATATATATATATATATATATATATAAAAAACTCGAGGATATTGGGGTTTGCAGCAAAGGAAAAAGGAAACTCTTTTTAGATTATTCCAAGCTTTCGGAAGTATTTACTCTATTTATACTTTATTTATATACTTTTAACAGCAAAACAAATTTTATCCGAACTTTGGATAACACAATAGTTATGGATTGGTACAGGAAACCATGCAATTCAAGAAGCAAGCACTCTATGAAAGTGAACCTGGTAAAACAAATGAAGAACAGAGTAATTAGAATTTCAAACACCATTTTTCACAATAAAAATTTAAATATACTTTATCTAGAAAACTCATATTCAAAATCATTACTTTGCAAAATTATATTCAATACATCGGCTACCATTGATGTACAACTAATGATAACGTAGTCAATACAGCCTTGATCAACAATGAAATTGACCTATTTTTACCTCAATTCCATACATAAGAGAGATCACTCCTGAACTCACCAGATTATACAATTCTCTAGACAATTTCAAAATTGCAAATAAAACTGTGTTAACAATCAGATCAATCTTTTCGAAAGTGAAAGAGAAAAATTCTCTAACCTCACTTACAAATGTCATTTCCAGTATTCTTTGTCAAGGTTGCGACAAACAAAACATAGGCTAAACCCCTAGATCATTGTCCAATAGAATCATTTCACACAAAAGTGATTGCAGATTGCATCCTGATAGATGTGCTCTAGCAGAACACGTAAACAGTTTGGATCACCGAATGAATTTTGAAGCAGTAAAAGTGTTAGCGACTGAGTCACATAGATCAAAAAGAACTTTTTTGAAATGGCTTTCATTTCACAATCAAATAATTGCATGAACAAAAAAAGTGACATCAATCATTTAAGTGAGATCTACTCCTTTTTACTGTCACTAGACTCTAAACCAAACCACAATCCGGTCATATATTGAATTTTATTGTTAAAAAAATTCAACAGTTGGTAACACCTAACCTCAAACGTCATAGTTGACGTGTGTCATATGTCAATTGTCTCTATGAAATGACATGTACCAGTACCACTTTATACACCACATGGTGAGATTAACTTTAGTATAGTTTTTTACAATTTTAATGTGTTTTACAACTCTTAACTCAACTTAATTGTTATTCTTCATTTGACCTGATTCACAATGTACGAACAATACAAATTTTGTGTAACATCATGGAAGCTAACCTCAACATAGATGTAAGTAACAATATGAACTGTAGGTACAAAATGAAATAACTCACATATTCAACACCCTGTATCTCAGAAACTAAGAAGTTTGGAGCCTATGTTCATGGAAACGTTTTTCTATGAAATATCACAAGGATTATATATAAAATATCACAAGGAATATAGATATATAATCCTTGTGATATTTCGTAGAAAAACGTTTCCATAAACATAGTCTCCAAACTTCTTAGTTTCTGAGCTACAGGGTGTTGAATATATATATATATATATATATATATATATATATATATATATAAATAAATATATATATATATATATATATATTCCTTGTGATATTTTATATATGATCCTTGTGATATTTCATAGAAAAACGTTTCCATAAACATAGGCTCCAAACTTCTTAGTTTCTGAGATACAGGGTGTTGAATATTCAACTGAAAATATACATGTTTTCCAATATCTCAGAAACTACTCAATACTTTCATTGCTATTTTTTCTTGAATATTATGTTTTGATGATGATTTGGTCCTATCTAACTATTCAAAATCATAGTTAATGGCGTCAAAACCAAAATGCAGAATATTTGAGTCAATTTGATATAATCTAAAAAAACACATGGAATTCATGATATTTTTGGTGTTACCATTGTGACTAGAATGACAATTTTGGGAAGACCACGATATTCTCCAAAAGAAATACATAAATTCATGATATGCCTTATTACGTCTGATAGTATACCGATTCTTCAACAATTTTTGTAGAGACCTCAACAAGTTTTGTGATTTTTGATTGGGTAATGAGGCTATAACTTTTTTACTTCATCTGCCTTAACGGATTTGAGGAACATCGTTGTATTAACATTCGCCATTGTTGTACACTACCTGAATATGTTGATTTTTCTGTCAATTATCGTTGAGAAGTATTCTTCAAATATTTTCGCTGCTTCTACTCCATGACTGATGAATTTCTGATACGGTAGTTCTGCCATGGAGACTCCTTGTACTACGGTGTCGGGCAATATCGTTGTCTCCACCTCCAAAGAGGAGTTTTTCATTTCAAGAATATGTATTTCAGTCTCACGAGTTGATAGGAAAAAGTTTGCTCACATCTCATCTCTAAATTCTGAGGTTTAACTGATTTGCTCACAAACCATTCATTTCTTGACAGAGTTTGCATCTATTTCATATTAGGAAATACTCAACATAATATCTTGTGGGATGCTATTCTTCATCACGGATGAAATGGCCTCTTGTGAAGGGCTGACACTTCTTTTTTGTCCTCAAAAAGAGTACCTGTCTACCCCTCAATTGTCGTAAATATCCAGAATATATAACAAATTATATAAAATAATTCGGCTTTTTTTTCTACGAAACTTACTTCCAGTATATTAGTCACATCACACTGGAAGTGTTGTGCCTCTCACCTATGATTTCATCTTCAAGAGACAAACGTAAAACCTAAACTCTGGAAATACAGTTTGAATTAATACAGCAATTACTCTTTCTCATCCTTCTTCTTCCGGTTCCATTCTTTTTAAGCGTGGTTTCGCGACAAGAAAAGTCTAATCGACTTCAGTAGTTCAACAGTCCCAACAAAAACACAAAGAAAATGAATGTTTCAGGAAACTTGGGCGTATAATAATTATTCTCACTTGTGTGCTTGTAAAGGGCTCCACCTTCACAATTAGAGGAATATATTTCCGTACACAGAGGAAAAATGAAATTTTGAATTTATTATTTTCATTCATTTGGAAATATTTCTATATTGTCTACGCAGATCTTAGGCTATATAATAGGGGGTTTGCTGAAAATGGTAATCAATGATAGAGCATTGAGGAGACTAAGAGCTTGCATACCACAATTCGGTTTTGTATGAGGCCATGAAGTCTACATAATATTTTTCGAATGAAATATGTACTGGAAGGGACAAAGACTCTCATTAAACGGATAATAATAAACCTATAACTGCTTTGATGAACTGGTCGAGCTGAAAGTTCAATATGGAATCGTCCAGCTATAAATGATTTTATTGAATATTTTATTACCATATATTTATTGCCATAAAGTTCATTTGGAATTTACTTCCAGCAAAAAATATGGGGTTGACTGAATAAATATTAATTTTTCATAAAATATCGAAAGGAGGTAGTATTCAGAAAGACTGATGAGTAAGGTGTCTTATAAAAGGATAAACTGTTCCCAAAAAGTATCTGATCGACAGAAACAAACCAAAAAAAAATGAATGAAAGGAAACATTTTCATTTGAATGAAGAATTTTGCTGTGAATTGAAAAATCCACGTAATTTTTTTTTGTGAATGTCTAACAGAAAAAACTACTTTTCCGGCTAAAGCCACGCTGAAGATTGAACTACATCTGATAGATATTCTGAAACGACCCTAACTCAAAAATAAGATCTGAAATTGAAAATTTGCATTTTTATTCTGGTTAGTACTCTCTTTTGGAACACATTCTTTTTCGCTTCATTTATCTATAGGGGTTCCTTAATTAAGACAGAAATAAAAAATTAAAATAACTTTCTGAATAAAAATGCAAATTTTCTATTTCAGATTTTTCCTTTTGAGTTGGAGTCCCTTCAGAATATCTAGCAGATGTAGTTCAATGTAGTCCAGCGTTATGTTATATGTTATCTGCTAGACATTCAGAAAAATAACTTTATTTTTATAATGGATTTTTCAATTTACAGAAAAATCTTTCTATTCGGTATCCAATTGAGAATGTTTCCCTTTTCAACATGAATACCACACAAAAGGTTATCTTGAACGATGGAAGATAGTGACTGAAGTTTATTTTTCCACTTCTGATTTTTAGTATTTTCACGATTCTCTCTTTGTATGCACCTTAGAAAAATATTGAAATTCGAACAGTTATATCAAAAGATTTATATTTGGCGAATAGTGGTATGAAAATTGAATTTTGCTGCTGCCCTTCTGAGAGTATCGAGACCCTGAAAGTATTTTGTGTTCTGGGGATCGTAATAAGCGAACATATACCAATGTTTCTGATTTTATCTTGATAGTTTTCATTTCCTTCGGAGGATTGAAAATACATTAAGGTTGAAGCCATTATTATTGAGGCACCATAATTTTTTCACCGACCATTTATTCTCGACTTCGTTCCCTGTTTTATCTGAATTTATTGCACTACAGTTGTCAAACCGATAACTAAACAAGCTTCCATATCTCCGAAACATGTGATAAATCACTCGAAAATCGTTCACCCGAATACATGAACTCTAACTCTGAATAAGTTGTAGATAATTTTTTTATGATAATGTATGGTAAACATGAAATAAGTACAAGTTAATTGTCTACTATAATTGTTATTGTCAGTGGTTTGTATTCCGTTATCTTCTATAAAGAATTATCGAGTTGTTCATATTTCATATTAATTGTTTGGATGATCAATCTGTCTTTCAGTTGCATTCGCTGTTTCTCAATCTGGGGACAATTACAGTTGATAACGTCCATTCATTCATGAAAAGTAGTGAATCTTTGAAATTATTACTACCTTCTAACCTTCTAACCGCGAGAGATTTCTGGAAAAAATATAAATCTAAATCAAGTTTCGAAAGCCCAAAAGAAGTAGGACGAGCAGCATAGGTTTTCTGAGTTAATTTAGTTTTTGATGCAATTACTTTTCATGAAAGAAAATCATTATTTATGAAAATTAAAGTTCGTATTTCGTGTAAAATTTTGTATATTTGAGCTTTTGGCATACGGCCATCCTCAGTGCTTATCTAAAATGTATATGATATAATTTAGATGTATAAATATAAAAAATTGTTCAGTACCTGTCATGAGAATAAAAATAAAGCTTGTGAGCATTCTAACATGTGTTGTATGTTCTGGTTCTAAGAATCACATTACAGTGTTCAAATTAATGAAATTTCCCAACTTTGGCCATTTCAACTTTGTTTAAACTTTGAAAATGTTTTGGCCAACAGTATTCAAGAAAATACAAAATGAATATGTACATATATATAGAGTAAAATTTGTATTGTCTGTGGAAATTACGTTGTATATGATTGTTAGTAAGTATTTTTTATTTATTTATATTTTTGTAACATATACTAATCATAACAAAAGAAAACCCTGGTTATGATGCTTGTTAACCTTTTTTCTGTACACTTTACCTCTCCTTTTTTATTTTAACTTTTTCCAGCTCAGTCAGCACGCCTATGTAAGATGATTCTCTCAGTCTCAGGATTGCAGCTGCGCCATCTAGTTGTTTTCTTGATGTCAATATATACTGTTTATGTTAGAAAGGTTGATTGTAAAATAATCAAATAATAAATGATGAATCCAAAATAGTGAGATAGTTGTTTTTTATTGAATATTACTTGGAACAACCTATGCCTGCGATATCTATATTATTCTAGTAATACTTTTCAACCAATCAAAATTGAAAACTTTAAACTTGCTTGCTCATGCGCAATGATAGAAATATTCCAAAATAAATATTTATAGGTTATTCTCAGTCTTTTTGATGAACAGAAGAAGAATTTCTCTCAAATGCCTCGATTATAAGCATTTTTCCTCCAAAATTAATGATAGAAATTTACAGTTCTGCTTTATATTTCATTTTCATTTCTCGACTCCTTTCATTTTTCTCTTTCCTTGGTAACCATCACTTTTTGTTATCTTTCATCAATTGTCACTATTAGCATCATTTTTAAAACACATTTTTCAACTTCTTACCTAGTATATGTATGTTATTCACAAATTTGATTTCTACACGTAGTACTAATTACAAAAAAGTTGACATTTTCCATTTTTCTATTATAAAATTTTGATCATTTAGAAGAGAAATAATAGGAAATTAGCCTGTCATGTTTCTTTTTGGTTGTAAATTTGTATACAGGATGTTTCTTGCATATTATTATAATGTTGAGTTGAATTCTGAATATTTATTTCTGAATTTAGATGTGTATATTTTTAAAGGTTGTGCCAATTGAATAAAATGATCAAACATAATGATGATAATGGAAAAACTTTACTACCACCCTCTTGAATTATCTGCGTCGACTAGAATATGGCCAAAGGTTTCCAAGATGCAAACCGTACCGGAAAAGTTTATAGAAACAATCATAGCAGGTATTTATGCAATTTTTGAATATCATTTTGCCCTATTCATACTTTTTTATTTGACATATATATAAATATATATATATATATATATATATATATATATATATATATATATATATATATATATATATATATATATATATAGTGAGTTGTGAGGGTTAGACGACTGTCTAAGTTAAAGAAGAATCCTTTTTAAATTCGGGTATGCAGTCAACAGGGGTATGGAAAGAAAGTGTACTCTTTTTTCTATTCAAGAGTGTTGTCTGTTGTGACATGGTATTTTATAAATTGCTGCAAGTGAAAGGGATTTTTAACCTCACTTTTGTAAGTACACATATGCCTTTTTGGTTTTCAAATCTTATAATGTTCAATTTAATTCATTGTAGAGTTCCTGATGAAGAGACAATAAATGACTCGAAAGCTTGAATAGAAAAAAGAGTACACTTTCTTTCCATACCCCTGTTGACTGCATACCCGAATTTAAAAAGGATTCTTCTATATATATATATATATATATATATATATATATATATATATATATATATGTATATATGTATAAATATAGAAGTAGGAAGGAAATATTGGCATTTACAGATTTTTAAAATCCCGAAAAAACCATCTCCAAGAATTTTTTTTCTGGAATTCAAAATTTTTTTTTGTAATAACACAATTTCCTTTCTCGTCTGGCACATCGTTGAAAAGATAATTTGATTTTCTCTCCAACCATTTTTTTATTTTGTCGATACGTTTTCTCACAATATACATTTGAAATGTCAAGTATAAACGGGTTTTCATTCCGTTCAGCGACATACATTTTAAGAAAGCAAGAAATGCCCGTGAAACGAAACGCAAAATTTTAAAAGTAACATATTTACAAAATGGAGAAAATAATTTGCTCCTTGTTTGTTGCTTCTAAATGACATAATATGTGAATTAAATATGTATTCATTAAATTGTCGTACTCAATTACACTGAAGGTTTTTTTAATGAATGAACTTGGAATGGAAAATGCACAAAAAGTTACGGTCTCGTAATTTTTCAGAGCCAGTTTTTTCGTTAAATTGCCAAGCAACGATATCCAATGTCAAGTTACTTCGACAAAAAAAGCTCTGGTGTAATTAATTATAAGTGACAATTGTGTGGCGAATCCAAAAATGTAACAAAAAAACAACTCAGTGTGGATCGTATTTTGAGACAACTGAATAATAATAATAATAATAATATATGTATTTATCATAATAATACATAATATATACTTACAAGTTTGCTTGTGAATAAACAGGTGGCACAGAAGTAGTATTAACTACTTGTGTTTGTAATTTCCATAGTAAAATTATTTTATTAAAATGGGTAACATTTGTTAAAAAAATTGTAAAAAATGATAAAAATGGTAGAAAATTGGAGGTTTGCCACATCCAGGTAATATAGTACATCATAAATGGGGTCTTCTCATTGAGATTTTACATATATTAGAGAGTAAGTCACAATCGGGGTAATTTTCTAGTCACAATCGGCGTAATTTTCCAGTCACAATTGGTGTAATTTTCCAGTACTAATAAAGAAGAGTTATGAGATATACATGATGGATACACACCTTGATATACACAAATACACGTATATGCACACATACATATACAAACTTATATACATCATAAATTGCTCAGTTAACAATTTCGGTAAATATTAGTCTATCTTTGGCAATCCATTTTTTCAGTTCATTTTCAAACGTTCGGTAGTTTTTTATATCTTTCAAGTCTTTGGTAATGGAGCATAGATTCTGGGTGCTGAATAATTGGTATTTCGTTGGCCGATAGTTTTTTCGCAACGTGGGAAGAAAATTTCATCAATTTTTCGAGTATTGTAGGGGTGTAAGTTAAATTTTTCCTAGTTTTTGGAATCTAATTATTTTTTGACAGAAAATCTGTCTTACGTCTTTTCCTTGAGATTCGCTGTATACATATTTTGTGGGATAAGATGCTTTTTTACCGTATATTATTTTAAAGATCCACTTTTGTAAAACATGTACTTCATTTAGAAACAATCCGCCCCAACCTAATATTCCATATGATAGTATAGCCTCTATTAGGGAGAAATATAGTGTTTTTAAACGTTTTACGTTAAGGAAATCTTTGAGATGTTTAAATTTCGATGAGAATCCCCTGAGTTTTCTGACAATTTCTTTTGTCTGTAAGTCCCACTACACATAGCAATCAACCGTTTTTGGAAAATCGATTTCTATTTTTTCTTTCAATTTCTGCCAATTTGGAGATGTATATAATATGGTTGTAACGTCGGCAAAACTGATGATTTCGCCGATAGTATTGAGAGAAAGCATACTATTCATATATATAATAATTAAGAGTGGGCCAAGGACACTTCCTTGGGGTACTCCAGAAGTAACTGTTCTTGATGTACTATAGGTTCCTTCGAACTCCACTCTCTGTTTCCTATCAGATGAGTAGCTTTTCAAAAATTCGTAAGTGTTTTCCCTAATTCGGTATTATTGGAGTTTTTCAAGAAGATTTTTATGGCACACGGTGTCAAAGGCTTCAGAGAGGTCTAAAAATATGCTGATTATGGGAATTTTTTACCCATGCATTTATAAATATAGAGGAAGGAAATTTGGAGAATCTGTTTAATGCATGAAACTGCATTATTTGACAAATAACTCAACTTAAGCAAATTCCGGATTCACCGGAAGTGACATAAACTTTGGATTTTTAAATGGGACACCAGGTATATTTTCAGTTTTTTTGTCTCCATATGACATTTGGAATACAACCATGTATCATTTGTTACTGTTTGTAACCGTTTTTTCATTTTTTTTTTCGAAATAAATTTTTATTCTATAGGGCTATGGATACGGTCAAATAACTGATTCCAGTCCTAAAATGTTTGTAAAAATACAACTTTACTGTTTTCGATCAAAATGTTTCAGCTACGTGACGTTTGATTTTATAATTTCTATCACTATTTTTAGAAAAAAAGAGAATTTTATAACGATTAATTTGATACCGCACTCTATTAGGTAGTAAAAAAACTTTCGATAAAAAACTGAAAATACCATAACGTTAGAACTTTTTTTGAATGAAGCACCTGTTGAAAGTAAAATAATTATACTGAAACTATCTATTTACATATATTTAGGGTTCCAGATAAAATACCGAAATTTTTAAGGAAATTACTAAATCAAATTTTCATTAATTTCTCAATTATCTTAGATATATTCGATATAAGGGTTATTGGTCTGTAATTATCTATATTCTTATTCCCGCTTTTATAAAGTGGTTTTATGATACCACTTTTTAATATTTTTGGGAAGCACCCAGTATCAAAACATCTGTTCACTAGAAAAGTTATCGGCTTATCTATTTCCTGGTCTATTTCTACCAATGTTTCTGATCTGATATCTGCGATCTGAATAAAAAGAAATCTTTCTTGAATGTGCCACATTTTCTGAGCTATCGTCAAAAAAAATCCATCCTATGGCTTTGATAGAAAAAAAATATGGAGCTTGCACGCACCCAAGGGTCACCTTGTATATACTTTATATAACAAATTTCCATGTTTGTATATATTTTGCCAGAGAAACATCTATATGATGCTTTTTATTGAATACAATATCACGCAAACGAAAAATAACACCCCTCACTTCCTCCCACAGAGCTTAAAAATCCCAATTTGTTAGACCCGACCCATTTGGCAATAATTCCCGACCACACAGCAACAATGTAATTTTGCAATCCTGCTTGAAGGCTCGAGAAACGTGACTGTAACCCGATAAACTCTAACGTAGGTAAATAATTGCATGTGGAATTTAGCGGCTTGATTAAACTTGGATGATAACCGATTTCAGGCTGTGAAATACACCAAGTTAATTGCATCCTATCTCAAAGTAATTAGGAAACTGGGTAATGAAATAATTGCGTAAAAATTAGTGGAAACTCGGTGGAGGAGCTAACTTTGTTGTTGACCTCAAGTGGATTTTGTAGACGTGTTTTGGTGTTCGGATGGGAACGATCATCGAATACTATTTCCCATTCACATACAAAGAAGGGAGTTTGTTTTGATTTCCCGTTCCCATACGAAAACGGCTCATTCGATTTGCACGGAATTTTCATCATGTCAATGTCTTGATGGGTATAGGGTGCATAATACATACAGTGCGCGGCTAAATTATGTAACAAATTCGATATTTCACAAGCAATGTACTTTTGACAAAAATTCTGAAAAAACTCGATTTTTGTTTTTAAATGCCGATTTTTGAATGTATATTGTAAAGAGGTTTGTCACTGGTTTTGACGAGGTGACGTAATCATAATTTTTTTAAATTGAAATAGGTGTCTTGTGATACTTCACCTGAAAGGTCTTCAATACTGCATTCAATGATAATAAATAATTTGATTTGTTGTACAGGATGAACAAAAATTAATATTCCGGGAGTGTTTCTTACGGTGTGAAAGGCATCCATAATTCGTTCAGTAAGCATTTCGATGGAAGGCACTGGTTCTGCAGCATAAACTAAGCCATTTACATGACGCTATTAATAATAATAATAATAATAAATTTATTGAATCCTACAAAAAAATGATATAGGATACGTCAGACAACAAGTAATTTACAAATATTCTGTGCATACAGATACATGAAAATATAACAGTTCCACGAAATAATATACAAATACATCATGTGATTGATTAAAATAATACATAGAAATACATAGGAATATAACAGCACCACCAAATGAATATACAAATACACATCATTGATTGAAATACTCATCAGTACTATAGAAACAACCGTTAATCAAGAATTCTTTGAGTTTTATTTTGAAATTATTTTCCCTGTTTAGGTTTTTTATATCTTCAGGTAAGTGATTATAAAATTTTGCCCCCTTACAGGATGGACAGTTTTCATACAGACAAGTTGAGTGTTTCTGAAGCCTTATCAATTCACCGTGCCTGGTGGGATATGAATGAAAGTCACAATTTCGATTGTAACTATGTATTTGTTTTTTGAAAAGTAGAATACATTTGTAAATATAAATGCAGGGTACGCACATTACTTTATTTCCAATAAAGTGTTGCCTACAAGATTCTCTGTATTCTATCCTATATATTAGCCTCATTACCCTCTTCTGCGAGACAAATATTTTGTTAATTTTTGTGGAGCAGCCCCAAACAGCAATATTATAAGAAATATGGGAATATACAATAGCAAAGTAAACATTTAAAAGTTGGGCTTTATTGGAATTAGATTTCAATTGTCTAATTGCATAGTACCCACTGTTAACTTTCTTGCTTACATGATTGATACCTGACTCCCAGGTCATGTTACCATCGATGTAAGTACCCAGGAATTTGGTGTTATCTGATGATTTAATTATTTCATCACCCACTCTAACCTGAAAGTTATAAAAAAAATTATTTGTCTTGGAATAAAACTGCATCAGAACAGTTTTTTTTCCATTCACTACTAGAGAATTTCTGCAACACCAGTTTTTGAACTCGTAACTCAAGGTATTCAGTTTTTCTTCGAGTTCCTCTGGATTATCAGCATTCGCTGCGATTGTTGTATCGTCTGCATACAGAACTACATGATCTGTGCTTATGTGATTGGGCATATCATTAATGAACAGAAGAAAAATTAGAGCACCCAATATAGAACCCTGCGGTACCCCAAGATCAATGTTGTACTGCTGCGACTGACAATTGTCAATTTTAACATACATCTTTCTCAGAGTCAGGTATGATCTTAGCCATGAGAGAAAGTTACCCCTGAACCCAAGCGATTCAAGTTTTTTGCATATGATATCTGGGTCAATAATGTCGAATGCTTTTGATAAGTCCAAGAAAAGTGCAGCGACATATTTTCCTTTGTCAAGTGAGTCATAGATACACTTGAAAAAGTTGTAAAATGCACCTTCCGTTGACCTACCTGGGCAAAAACCATGTTGATATTTAGATATTATATCGAATTGATCTAGGAACGCCAGCATTTTCACATAGACAGATCTTATATAATATTCTCGAATTTTTTTCCGCAGTAATCAAGACCAATGCAAAGTCTATCTAAAAAGGTTTCAACACTACCATTTGGTGGCCTGTATAAAGTTATCAGGTAGTATTTTTCACCATTCGCATCGAAAGAAATGGCACAAGTTTCATACTCTAATTCTACAGACATATTATCTAATACAGACTCATTTTTAAATACCAGTTCAGTTTTTGTTAGTATCAATACGCCACCATGAATATGGTTTTGTCTCGTAAAGAAGGATGCTAGTTTATAGCCATCGAAATGGATGGTTTTTATATTCAAATTGTTGCACCAAGTCTCTGATATGCAAAAAACGTCTGGCTTCTCGTCAATTAAAATCACCTCAATTTGGTTAGTCTTATTCAAAATACATTGTGAATTAACGTGCATAATTTTCAACCCTTTTTTTGATGCATCCTCTGTGCTGGAAACTGGATCAGAAATCTCCCGAAGTCGATTGGTGGTTTCGAAAGGGCTTACGAAATGAAACCTCTTTATAATTACTTTTTCCGGCCAATGATTAGGTTCATATAAAGTACCGAGGAGTGCCATGTCCGTTTCTATTTTGAAAAATTCATATCTTCCTTGTGAGTTCAAGTCAGTCACTTCAAACTGATGTCCAGGAGAGCGTTTTTCTAGATATGATTCTTTCTTATCAGCCGTCGTTTGCGGCTTGCAGCGTCCGGCATACAGCCAAAGCTTCGGTTCCCCTCCGCTAAAATCGTCATCGCTATCTGATGAATGGGTCCCTACGACATGGTTCGCTTTATTCTCAGAGTGTCTGGCTGACGAAATTAATGGAAGTCCAGCGGGTTGCAATCTGGGGAAAGCAATTCGACCTGCTCTGCCAACACACCGATTGGGAAACACTGTATCTAAATAATCGCGGACAATGACATGAGAATGAGGGGTGGAGGGGAGGGGAGGGCCATAAACCACATTTGTTGACGAACTTGTAATGGCACGTCCACTAATGCAGGCAATTCGTTCTGTACGAAGTTCAAATATGTGGCACCATTTAAAATTCGCGGTAAAATAAGAGGACCAATTAAAGTCCTCCTAATATTCCTGCCCACATGTTTACGCTGAACTGTTCCCGGTGTCGAATTTGTCTGTTCATGTGTGGTTGGGCCTAGCCCTACCGTGTGACTAGGCCGTCGAGACGGGAGAACCTCAGACGATCCCAGACGGGGGAGTCTTTCGTCTGCGAGTTCGGGCGATTGTATTCCCTGCCTGACTTGGAGGGGAGCGGCGCATTAAACCGCTCGGGCACTGACATCCCAGAGCCAGTAGCTTGTGGCTAAGTTATAACGGTAGCTAGGATTACTTAGCGCGCTGATCAGCGTATCCGGATTTCCTCTGAGACCTATACCTCAGGGTGGAGATAAGCCGGAAGGCAGGTGCTTCCCCTGTTGGTGGGTATCATGTTCTGGACTGGTGTTGTTCGAACGGGCGTTCAACTTACACCCCCCTCCCCTTTGATGTTCATGTGTGGATTTTCTAGTGCCCAAATATGAACGTTGTGGTAATTCACTACTCCGTCGCGTGTAAAGAGAGCTCCGTCGCTAGGAAGGATACGAGATAAAAATGCAGGATCCCTAGTACAGTTGCGCAGTATCCATCAGGAGAACTGCAAGCGCCGTCGAAAATCTTGCGGAAACAAACCTTGGGCGCGCTGGATATGATATGGTATGTTTTTTCGTGTAAAACCCTCCAGACAGTTCAATGGGAAACATCCGAATCCCGTGCTATTTGTCGAGTACTCATACCAGGATTGTCGTCTTCAACATCTAAAATCTCTTCTCCTCTTACGGGGGGTAGCGTGCTTGTCGAGGTCTGCCAGCATCGTGCCTAGGAGTCTGAAATCTGCCGTATTCCCGAGAGGCTGATGGGAATTTATGGAAGTTCTATAGTTGGGAAGCCGGCGATTAGGAAATCTTAGCGCGTACAACCCCTGAGCTACAAGTCTGTTACCATTAGCCAGACCATGAACAAAATGGATGTCAGTCAGATGTTTAAATGAATATGGTTCATTTTCCATTTCAATGTTAAACAAATACACGATGAGACATCCACCAACTTTCAAATAATGTCACATACTTCAAAACAAACCTAAACGTCAAAATGAAAATAGCAATCAAAGTACACTTATTCTCTTTTTCATTGTTTCCTTGAAAAATTTAGCTCTAGCAAATTATAAAAAATGATTTTACTTTTTTTTCGATAACGGTCGTAGATGCGAAAAAATTACAGTCGACCAAAAAATTTATTAACAAAACAAAGAACTCATTTTATATGTGAGAATTCACTAGCGCGCACTACAAAACAGTTCATGGGGCGAAACGGGGCTTGACCCCTGAAAAAATATCTCCCAGTAGAATAGAATAGAATTTATTGATGCAGTAAATACATAAATAATGTTTGCATACGTCAAGTCAATGGTAACACATAGTAGTAAATATTAAAACACAATATATGGTAACAATATGGTCAATAACATAACATGAATACAGAACATAGTAATACAACAATATATAAACATTAGACAGACGACGAATTAGATAAAGAGTAGAAATAATTAAAATATTCTTCAAATGTGTAAAAGGCATTTTGTAAAAGTATATTTTTAATTTGTACTTTAAAAGTGTTTATACTCATGTCAAGAGTCTGAAACTCATTAGGTAACACATAAAAAAATCTTAAAGATAGATATAAATAAGAGTTTTGCGATTTACTAAGTCTATATTTGGGTAGCCTTAAATTTGTTTTTGCCCTAGTATCGTGGTAGTGTATATCTTCTTGCTTGGTCAATTTATTTTCACCTTTTAAATTTTTGACATAACACAAACATTCGTATATGAAGCAAGATCGCAGAGTTAATATATGGAAATTTTTGAAGAAGGGTTTACAATGATCATCATATTTGGCATTTGCCATTATTCTGACAACTTTTTTTTGTAATTTGAATATTATCTCTAAATAACATGATGAACCCCATACTATCAATCCATATGTCATTATGCTGTGAAAAATGCCAAAATAAGCTACTTTCAAACAATCTATTGTTGTTTTATTTCTAAGTTGTCTTATTATGTATATACACGTGGATAGACGCTTTGATAATTTGTGAATATGCGATGCGAAATTCAATGACGAGTCCAGATACACTCCGAGAAACTTAATTGGTTCATTATTCTCTATTTTATTTTTGTTGAGAAATCTAAAGTTTTGGTTTTATCATTATTTATAGTAAGATAATTGCTTGTAGACCAGTTTGTTATAAAGCTTTCAGATTCATTAGCGTTATAAATTAGATTGGAAGTCAGAGTGTCACTTAGCAAAAGCGAGGCATCATCAGCATACATTATCGGAAGCACATCTGTCAGATTAAAAGGCATATCGTTAATGTAGATAATAAATAATAATGGACCAAGGACTGACCCCTGTGGTACTCCATAATTAACTTTCAACAGTTTTGATGTGTCGCCGTTAAATTTGACACATTGCTGACGGCCTGCAAGAGAAGATGTAATTAGATTTAAGGCGTTTCCTCTGATCCCATAATATTCTAGTTTTTTAATAATAGACCATGGTTAACCGTGTCGAATGCTTTAGACATGTCATAAAATTTTGCGCAGCATAGTTTACGCTCCTCAAAAGCTTCTATAATATTTTTATAAATTTCGCGTATTGCATTAGTAGTAGATCTTCTCTGTCTGTACCCAAATTGAGCATTATTTAATAGATTGTTTTTTTCAAAGTATTGTAATAATCTGTTTTTTAGAATGATTTCAAATATTTTTGAGATAACAGGTATGATAGATATAGGCCTATAACTGTTTGTATTGTTAAACCCCTTTTTTGTGTATAGGGATAACTTGTGATATTTTAAATATTTATAAATCCCGCTCTCGATACATCTGTTTATTAAATGTGCGATAGGCCTAGCAAGTGAATCGCTGACCAGTTTTAGAACCTCACTGTTAAGGTTGTTATCATCTTTAGATTTACAATTTTTTAATTTAGATATTATCGTTTTGATTTCAATGTCACAAACAGGAAATAAAAAAAAAGATTTATTTGCATTAGGTGCATTATTTAAAAAAATTGAAACTTTTTGTCATCTACATTAGATAGATTCTTACAATCACTTGCATACTGGATGATGTAAACCCTAGAAGGTAACCTATGGTTCTGATTTGATCTCAATATCTCAAAAACTGAGAGAGCTATGAAGAAAAATATAAAAATCTTGAAACTTTAATGCGCTGTAGATCGGTAACAAAGCGTTTGCGGAAGAAAAAATCATATTTTGACCGGGAAAATAAGCTCCTGAAATCTTGATACTGAATTTTGAAACACCCTGTATATCATCTACCAAAACATATAACAGCAATCAATGAACAGAAACAATTTAGAAAATCGATAAGGAACTTTGTAGTGGTGTGCTTCTACAGTTTGGAACTGTATTTTGCATATGTTTCGTTTTATATCAAGAAATTTTAAGAACTATTTAGTAGTTGCAAACATATGTGTGCATTTTTTCTCTCTTCATGTTGTTTTATTATGTTTTGTTTTTTTATTATGTATTCATTCTACTTTTTGTATTTTTGTACATATCTTTCAATTTATTATACTTTTGTGTATATGCACATGACACCCTTTATCGACAAAATGTATTTCATTTAAGACAATGAAGATCTCTATATCTAAGCCCTAATTAACATTTCTGTTTCAGGACTATCTGTGTACATTTTTTTCTGCCAGTTTTTATCTCTCTCACTGAATATTTCGGAATTTTTATTTTTTCAATTTCAGAAGTATCCAACACTGTGTTCTTATCAAGCTAAATAAAGACATTCAAAACATGAATACATGCCAGAAAGGCTTAATTCACACACAAATTGGAAAAATACAGGATAACCCAAAATTCACCTAACTATATAGGACCACATCAAATCAAGTTTAACATTCGAAATGTTGAGAACGCGCCTCAAAACGTTTTTGGTGCAAAAAAGTTTTTACCGGGATATTATAAGCTCATATCGTCAAGGTTACGCTATCAATAAAAAGGGTTATAACTCCCTTGGGATATTGAAGATTCATTAATTCCCTCTACCTTTTACAGGTAGAAATAAAACAAGAAATGCTAAAATATATATATTTATGAAATGAAAACCAAAACATATCATTACAAATAATAAATGTACAATTTTGAAATGCCCTGAGAATTACTTCCGCCACAATTTCTTCTTTTGTATGGCTGGTGCTTCTGTTCACTACAGTCGAGGTAACTGCCTCTTCTAATGGCAAAGTAGACAACATTTTTCCGTGTCAGCCACTTCAGATATATCTTGTATTTCTTATTGATATAGGACTTCACTTCTCGATGGAAGTAATGATTGTCTTGCTTTTTCAGCTTTTTCCAGAATATCTTCCATTATATCGAAAAAAGATCGTCGATTTGCGGTGAAAAACACGTTTTTAATGTTTTAAACAAGTAACATAGGAACAACCTGGCAATAATCAAAACTCCTATAATCGACGGTACCTGTTTCAAATATACCGGAAAGATAATAAACTGAAACATTTATTCCGTTTTGAAAATAGACAAAAGTTTATTGAAATCGGTCAGAAATAAAATTATCTATCTACCACGGGAATTAATGAGCCTCAATTACTGCCCTCTGGCCAGCAACTTTGCAAACTTTGCCTTCGGTAACTTTGCCTTATAATTCCCTTGATACATAAATAACTATGATACTGTGCAAGATTTCCTGAACTATCCGGTACAGTAATATTTCTTTGTATTGTTTTTCGTTTCTGTGTTATAGTATGTGTATGTATTTTTAAGAATTTTGACGTTTCCCACACAATGTTATTTATTATTGTTTTAAGGAAAATGAAGTGAATTTGAAATTTGTATTTAAAATTCTTTCTCATGTTATGAGGAACTTGAGTTAACATGAATATTTTTGAGTTCATAATCACGATAATTAACCAATTATCCGAGTACATTGCGATTCTAATATTCACAGAGATAGAACCATCCAATCCTCTGAAATTTTACTAATGGAATATGCACTTCATTAAGAATAGGTTCTGGAGCACTACACTGGTCAGGGATATGAAAATTAGGGTATAGACTCCACATGTAATTTCTCCTAAAATTTTTTACCAGACAGATCGAGGGAATCCGATAATGCTATCTGACTAGAACAAGACATTTCAACATTTTGTAAAGTCCAAAATCAATACATGGGTATAATTATAAGGGTTTCGGGTTCGAGATTAAAGATCATCCCTTTGGGAATGCCGCTTTTGTTCTGAGAACATCCCTTACTGGCCATTAGGGGGTTTAGATTGATTGCCATCAGATCTGGTGAGAGATACAAGTCCCAGAAAACAGGGAAGTTGGTGGTAATTGATTGTAAATGCCACTGCAGGAGTGTACTAGGTGATGGCTCTCTTCTCAAATAACGGACGTCAATAAAGTGCGGAGTTCGAGAGTGATTGAATACATTATTGAAAGGGCGACTTCAACATTGAGAACCTATTTTTTAATTGTACACCACCCAACAGAAATCCATTTACAGGGTAAAAAAATACAGAAACAAAAAAATTCAAGATCACTATAAACAGAAACAGTGGAGAAATGTGGGAAAAAATATTATCAATTTTTTTTTCAATGAAGCAATACTGCAAGAAAAGATGTCGCACTCCAACAAACATTTTGAGTAAAATTCTTCGACATTCTTCGACATTCGAATAGGTCAACGCCCAAATTGGCGAAGTTAATTATTACGTTAAAATCACCATAAATTCACCAATATGGCGAAAAAGAGTAATTCAGAAGTCGAAAATTGGGCAATCAAGACATTTTGCCCATAAGTCGAAGGCATAAATAGGTAATACCACCTTCAGAATAGTCGACTGATGGTAGAAATTTAGTAATTTCTACCTATTCTAGGTTATAAACACTATAATAAAACAAACAATCGAAGGTTAGAAGAAGTGGATACAAGTTAACTGTATATTGTACATCTCAACCTACATGCTTATTCGTAAAAGTTTTCAAGATGAACATGGCGTATGAAAAAAGAACTGTCTAGAAACGTACAGCAGAAAATGAGTATGCAAGTGATGGTTTCGCATTCACATCTAATTCGGATTTCATTTGCGATACAAACTTTTCTGTAATGATTGGCTCATAGTCTTAAAGCTCTCTTTGAATGCTAACTTTGTAGAATGCGGTGCAGAAAATATCCAATTAAATTTTTTTGTCTCTCAAAAAATCGAGATAATATGATTTTCGGACGTCGCAATGATTAGTGTTGAAATAATCGAAGTCATCGAGTCAATACATCAATCTTTCATTGTGGCTATTTGCTGTTTTCTTGCTTCAGCTGGACCAACTTCATTGAATTTCACTTTGTAGCATCTTGAAAACGTCACGGCAGTAGTTTACCGCTGGCGACAACGAAGCTCACTGAACGCAGCTCATCTATGCATTCATTCTGTACATTCTAGAAAATAACAAACTCCTATCCAAATTCCAATTCGGATCGATCTGGCAAAGCCTTCGATACCGAAAGCCACAGCAGGCTATTATCGATACTAAATGATTCAGGTATTCGTAGCCCCAATCTCACACTTCTCCAAAGCTACCTTAAGAAATATAAAACAAGTGGTAAACTATTAGTAATCAGAGAGAGGAAACTTTTGAAATACCACAAGGAACAGTAATAAGCCCCATACTATTTCTAATTTATATGAACTCTTATCGTTGAACTGCCATGGAACGATAATTTCATTTTCTGACGATACCGTAATTTTTTTTAAATGGAAACTCATGGGAGGAAGTAGAAACAAGACTTGGAAATAATGATGGAAGGGTTCGATAAAAATCTTCTCACCATCAATATAAATGAAACTGTCTATCTACCCTTTTCAAACTATAAAAATGGAAAATCAAATACCTTTAAATTAGACTCACATCTACCTCTTAGAAATAATACATATCAAATTCAGACTACAACCAACACAAAGTACTTAGATATCAATATTGATACTAACTCAAAATGGGATCTTCAAATTCAAAATTTGACCAAACAAATAATATCGTTATTGTATTTATTCAAACAAATGGTCCTCATACTAGATGAAAAAAATCTTAAAATCATGTATTTTAGTTTGGTACAATCACTCCTAAACTATGGCATAGACGCATTGGGTGGTGCATATTCTGATAATATAGAACCCCCAGAAATAATACAAAAAAAAATAATCAAAATATATTCAATCGTAATCAACAATTTTCGTCAAACTTGCTTTCCCAAAATTCGAAACTAGTTAATATCAGACTACTATTCTATAAACTGTCGAACTCTAGTTGGTAAAAAATAACTTAATAAATATAAATAAAGCACATACATACTCAACAAGATTTAGAGAAAATGCAAATGTAGTTCTTCCTAAATCTCAAAGGTCCATTGGACAGCGATGTTTCATATATGTGGGTCAGAAGCTATACAACCACCTGCAAATAAATATAAAAATGGAAATTTACAATAAAAGCTTGAAAAACAAACTGACATATTGGCTTTTAACATCAACTACCAAAATACTTTTTCAGAATAATCATTGATTGAATACTCCCATGTACGTAGGCATATATATGCATATATAAGTATGTCTGACTAGATGTGAACGTGCACGTGTCTCTTTTATATGAGAGTATACATGTACGTATCACTTACCAGTGCCTTTTTTTATTTTCTTAATATTTTTAATATTATTATAAGTAACTTTATATTATATAAATGATATCAAGTAAGTTAACAATATCTCAATCATATGATTTTATAATGTACTTATATTAGTTATTAAGGTATGTAATCTCCAATATTGATAATAATTAACCTTATGTAGTTTAAATCATAGAATTTTATAATTATCTTGTATAAGCTGTTTATATCTCAATACTACCAAAGTTCTCACGTTTAGGAACATAGACTGGCTATTGACTAAATTGAACCCAAACATGACACAATCCTAGCACTATTTGAAATATCTCATATTCTGATTTGTTGAATATATAAACAGGATGTTCATAAAATCAGATGTGGAATCATCTGCGACTGAAAGATAAACTTTAGTCACTATCTTCCACCGTCAAGATACCTCTTGTGGGGTATTCATGTTGAAAAGGGAAACATTCTCAATTGAATATTTATAGAAAGATTTTTCTGTGAATTGAAAAATCCACGATTAAAATGATGTTATTTTTTGTGAATGTCTAACAGAAAACAACTACTTTCCCGGCTAAAGCCACGCTGGACATTGAACTACATCTAATAGATATTCTGAAAAGGCCCTAACTCAAAAGAAAAAATCTGAAATTGAAAATTTGCATTTTCATTCAGATAGTTATTTGATTTTCTATTCCACTCTCAATTAAGAACTCATAAAGATGAATGAGGCAAAGAAGAATGTTTTCCAAAAGAGAGTACTCACCAGAAATCATCCGTAACATTGACGCAGGAGAGACATCGCATTCACTAGGTCTTCAATATATTTTTGTCGACGAAAATCTATTTCACGCTTCCACGATCATCAGGAAGACCGGAAGAAATGGGAAACACATTTTCAAGAAGCAATCTCAATTTGCAAAGATGGAAAAAGTTAGAATAATTTCTTTTGGAGAGACACTTGGAAGTTAGTGTTTTCTGACATTAAAACCTGTCATGGGGTATGATAGATTGATTTGTTGAAAATATAAACAGGATGTTCATAAAATCAGATGTGGAATCATCTGCGACTGAAAGATAAACTTTAGTCACTATATTCCATCGTCAAGATAACCTCTTGTGGGGTATTCATGTTGAAAAGGGGAACATTCTCAATTGAATATTGATAGAATTTTTTTTTTCTGTGAATTGAAAAATCCACGATTAAAATGAAGTTATTTTTTGTGAATGTCTAACAGAAAACAATTCACAGAAAAAGATTTCTATCAATATTCAATTGAGAATGTTTCCCTTTTCAACATCTCATATTCATTCACAATGTATGTCTTATTTATATGCTTTACTATACTGTAAATGGAATGAATAAATATTATTATTATTATTCTGTCAGTCCATCCATTACCGGCATAACCTAACATAATCCTGTTTTGTATTGCCTCCACTTATTTGCTTTCATATTTTCATTCATAATAATGGACGATGAGTGTTTTGAAATAGTTGCCGTCATAAAAAGACCATAGTAGAATATTCCTGTTTCAGATAAGTGGGAACATGATAGCTCTGATCTTTGGACTTTGGGAAGTGTAGGTTCCGATTCTGGCAGCTAATCGATAGTAGTTGGTGGTATACCTGTATGGTTTATTAATTCTATTCGACTTTCTTCTTAGCATTTTATAATTTTATAGATTTCTGAAATTCAGCTCCACAATAAATTATTTGAAGAGAGTAAATTGTATCATGTCATCCTTATTCGATTCGATTCGGACTACAATATCTGATAATAGACCAAGTTACTTTGAGGATTTCCTTTTTGGTAACTTCTGCTTCGTTGTAGACATTTGGTCTAATCAGACAAATATTGTAGTAATATCACCCTCATTGTGGAATAATAGGTATAAACTAGGGCAAAAAATGCCCAGGCAACTCAATTGGTGCCAAAATAGGTAATGTAGAGTATATAGTAGACCTGTTTACCGACTTGTTCATTCCCTGACTATGTGAACATACATGAGGTAATAATTAGGTTAATATTTACAAAAAAATTCTCTGAAAATTTAATTATTTTCAAGACATTTCAGGTGAAATTTAACCTAATAAATAACTCTATTGTCCCCATGAGTCTGTGAAGGTATATGTGGAGTTCATAACAAGTAATTTCATACTGAGCACTACTTCTATTGAGTTCATGGTTTTCGAAGGAGGTTCGGTGGTATCAACTACGGTTTTTATAACTCGAGTTATAACTTTGGAGTTAGTAAGTAATTGAAGGTAGAATATTTGGTCAGAAATAGGTAAATTCGGACTTCTTGAATCCATTTTCCTATAATGTTAGTTGGGACCTATCATTGATATCATTGTAATTGTTGCAAATTCTGAATGAGGGTGAGTTATGACATGAAGTGTTTTGAACAAACATAATTGCAGGTATGTAAATAATTCTCAAGAATAAGATGAAATCATAAGAATATACCAGTGTGAAACAGGCAAATGTAATAAATTCAATATGTCAATTATTGTAAATATTTTCAGAGAATCTTGAAACAAATCAACTTCAGATTATGAAATGAGATCTAGAACATTTAAATTCCATCCCCAAATTCAACCCCTTTCGAGTGACGGGTGTTACCCCCAAATGTCTGACTTGGAAAAAGGTGCTTGTGGTAACTCAATTGAAAGGTCTCTTCATTTTGTATTTAAAATTGCTACAGGTTTGGAATTCATAATGAAAATTGATAGAAAAAAAAATAATCTCTTTGAGAAAATTCACTCAATCACTGATAGTTTTTCGTTCTTGATGATGGAATCAGGTTTGAGCTAAAACCATTGTCAATTTCAATTTGCAATCAATATTGGTTCGGTAAAACTTTATACAAAGCGCTAAAAGGGGTGTTTTCTACTCAAAAATATGAGAGATGAGTTATTACTTTTTTCGACCGACCCAGGGCAATATCTACTTCCTCACGTTAAAAAAATATTGCATTCAAAATAAAATGTAATTTGGGTAAATTTATTGAGAACAATGAAGATAAAACCGAGAAATCTGAAGAATATGGAGTATGTGAAATAATATGTTGTTCTTACATAGGCCAAACAAGCAGAACCTTCGAAGGGCGAAAATCAGAACGGACAAACTGTTTCGTTACTGGTAATACAAATTAATACTTTTCCTAACTCTTGTCTGAAAAATTTTGTTTTAAGAAATAGTATTAAATATTGTGTGTAGATTGTAAACTTGACCTTCTAGAAAGTTTTAATAACAACAAATTCAACTAGTATCAATTGTTGCTATATGATTAAATGATAATGCTTTTTGTTTTATTGAATATCGAAAAGATTTCGCATAGTTTTCTCCTTGTTTATGAATGTTGAACTGACACGATTTTATTTTCAGATATTTTTTTTTGTATTGATTTTTATGGTTTAAATTTTTATCTTAGTTTCTAGCTTCATTGTAAACCCAATGTAATCATGAGAAAAGTGTATTTTGTTTAATTTGATATGGAGTTCCATCAAGTATCAACCACGTCTATATAAAATTCAACGAATTAATGATGTTTCTAAAAGAATCAGATGTGATATGTAAATTGACTGTTCAAACAAGGCGAATAGACTTCTTATTCAGACCATAAAGCTTTATATTTGAAAAACAGTTCAGTATCGAATATTTCGATTAAACACTATCAACATATGTTAAACAACATTGATCGTCTGTGAGAATTGGAATCCAAACAAACGTGTCAATGAAATCTTCATCAAAATTCTTCGAACGACTCCTCTAACAGTGCATTCCTTCTATCCAAAACAAAGAATTAATTTATACCGTTTTTTATTTCCATTCAGATATTTCCTGCTGGATGAATTTCTATTCTCGATACACGCCGACCTACAATGGCTGACTGCCAATTAAGAAGAACTCTGTTTCTTTATTTACATTTAATATAATCATGTGATATGTCGGAATCAATGATGTAGAATGATTGGACGTCACGCAAACTTGAAACTGGTTCATTTTTTCCAAGTTTATTGAGTAGCTACAAGAACACATGTGGTCTGATCAGTGTTCTATATAATTAAAATTATTTTATACCATAGAGTTATATCTTGATATTTTCATCTGGGTTTTTCCCACGGACTGAAGATTTTTTCAGGTAATTGGGATGATCCTGAGGATATATTGCATACTATTTCTTTATCTAATATTTTCGTGTAATTCAATTCAAATCGATAGCTGACCTGAAAATGATGAAAACTCAGTTTTTTTTATTTTTATATTTCTTTTTCGGAGCACAATAACAATTATCATGTTGTTTAACCTTTGCCTCAAGCACTGTTTTGTTTATCCAATATACACCAAGTCACAGTCCGTGCATGGTTTTTGATAAATTGTATTGATATTTTCCATCAAAGGAGTCTAATCTCTCGATTTGGGGTAAACATAATTTTTCTGGATCTTGGAGTTGTATTGTGCGATTGTTGAATTGTCTCTCTGAAAGACCTGTTATAGTAGGAATCTTGAAAAAATTGCGTTGCCTGGTATAAGGTTGTCCAATGTTAGATTACTCCTTGTAGGTTTTTTGCTCAAAATACTGTTTACTAGAGTGATAGAATAACCATTCAATAACAATGATTGTTCTAGTTTCTCCAGATTTTTTTAGAGGAATATTCCATGAGGAAGTTTCATACATTTTTTCTCTAGATTGTTTCATGGTGTAGGTCTTTTGATGGAGTAGGTGGACTGTATCAAAATTGAGACATATGTCAAAACTACAGGGTTTTTGTATGATCAGTTATAGAAAAAACCCTGTAACTCCGACAGACGTGATAGGATAGGAGAGAAAATTATTTGGTAAATCGAGAGCAGAGTCGAATCTAATACTTTCCTGTAGGATAATTATGGTTTTGAGTTCCTGTATAGGATATGTAAACGACCCATGGTCAATGGGATGGAACGATAACCCGACATATAAGGTTAAACGCATCTTATCAATGTTTGAAAAAAAGTCTATATTTGGTTTTTATGACCATTAGTTTACAACAAATTCAAGAACCTTTGAGAACAGGTTTAAATCTTGTTTAATGATCAAAATCAAGATACATTACTTTTTATTGGAAACTGCCTAGTCTGATCATATTTTTTTGTAACCACGAAAATAGATATTAAATATGTATTTTAATGGTTGTTGAATTATTTTTCATTTGGAGTAGTCTGTCTACAGATGATGGTGTAGAGAATGAGTTAGCTGTAGATGGCGTCCAAATTAGAACTTCAAGTGAACCAACTCAATTTTTAACCGACGAAACCAAAAAGGAGGAGGTTCTCTATTCGACCCGTATATTTTTTTTCCATCATATTTTTTTATGTATGATCACGCATAACTTTTTACTGAGGCGTCCGATTCCGATAACTCTTTTTTCAGTGGATAGGGTGTACTTCGAATTTGGTCCCATTTGAATTAAAAAATGAAATCCACCCCTAAGGGTAGCGGAATGAAGGATATTGATCACTCACCCTCTGAATTCTGGTCCGTTAACCGATTCTATAAGGCATAACTTTGTACTGGGTTCTTCGATTTGGATGGATGGATGGATGGATTTTTTTAATGGATAGGGTATACCTCATATTTGGATTTCGGAAGTAATAAGCCACCCGTACGGGTAGAAAAATGGGGGATAATTGATTATTCACTAGTGAACATTGGCACACACATACGTAGTTGACAATGACAGATCGCTACTGACATTATTCTTGTTCCTCATCCGTCAAAATCAGTATATTTTATGAGAGGATGGAATGATATACGAAGTAATGAACTAAGCTAACCAGAACAACGAAAATAATTTATATAACAACAAATAGTAAAAGTAGATAATCATATTATTTAACTGGTAATAGTTGAAGTAAGGTGGGTAAGTAAGTATTTTGGAAGTGATCAAAAAACAAGTAGGTAGTAATTGGTAGATTTCAGCCACAAAAAATTAAAAAATAAAAACTTTTTGACAAAAAATTAAACCGACGAAATACGGAACTGAAAAGTAAAAATAAACACTTTTTAACAAAAATTAACCGACGAAATCAACTGAAAGCAAAATAAATAAACCTTCTTAGTCTAATGATAATTGAGCTCTAAACTAATGTAAGTAACTGAATTTGAGTCGGCGCCAAACAAACTAGCAATTGAATTAGGTGAAGCGTAAAATGATGGCAGCGAGATGCACGGCTGCGTTTTGATGACTTCTTTCGTAGATGATGATCTTCGATAATTGTTTGTTTGGCGCCGACTCAAAATCAGTTACTTACATTAGCTTAGGAGCTCAATTATCATTTAGACTAAGAAGGTTTATTTTATTTTTTGCTTTTCAGTTGATTTTTTCGTCGGTTTAATTTTTTGTTAAAAAGTTTTTATGTATGAAACAACAAATTTCTGATAATATTCTTTAGTATTTTTTTTAATCACAACTCTTGCTTTTTAGGCGGTATTATTGATAACATTCAAAAGTAAATCAAATAATGTCATAACATATCCCAGAACTGAATTAAAAAAGTGTAATAATGAAAACATGTTTTATGATCACTTTCAATTTGGTAATATTGCTTCAAGCTTAACTCCATGTTTATATTCAACCTATTTTGGCCCAAAACTTCCCAATCATACTCCCACTGACCTCAGAAATATAAGAAATATTAAAAATCTCAAGAAAACTATTAGATCATTCGTTGATCACAACTTTGAATGGCTGACAGAAGTATTTGAACCAATCTATTGAATCTTGCTTGAATGACTTAATTTATATCTGTGCCCCTATCGCGGGATTGTTTAATTCAGTTCTTCTGTGAGTCGACAATTCATTTCCACTTGAAATTTTATTTCTTATTTTTTCATTGAAAGGAAGGAAAATATCATTCTTAGATAAATTAATGGTTGTGTCCAGATCTGGGAAAATACGCAACACAAGCTTCGCTCAGGCGTTCCCCAAGAGCTGAACACCACCATCTATTCACTTTAATTTTCCTTTTCTTTTTCTTTTGTCTTATCGCTCACTTTTACTGTCGTTACCATTCAAGAAAAGCGACATCACCATATAAAATAATATGTATCCGAAAATAAAATGATATAACAATATGTATCTGAATATGTATATGAATTGAATAAAGATTGATAACTCATTGTAAGGCTGCATAAGATCTAGAAATACACCTTTTCTTATCGATGTTTAATTTTTTATGGCTTTATTTAGCGTCAGCCTATTTCTGCGACCAGTCCTAAGCTCAGTGAGCATACTTTCCCCAACCGGAAATTTTGCCGAATACTCTGTTGTTTTCAGATGTAGGAACCGCCATATTAACGTCCCCTCCGAAGGACGACATATCTATCGTCTTATCTCGTTCTCATTGATGAAACGCCTGCAGCTGCGAATATGCTACTACGCTACAGTTTTAAAGACATTTTAACGCGCACTTTCCCTGCCAGGGGGTCACCCAACCAAGGAATAAACGCGCCTGATGTTACTTGGCTCAGATATCGATACCGGTGCCCATTTTATGAAAGTTATTTGTACAATATTCCAAAATTTTTGTTGTCTGAGCGATGCAATTGTCAATATCTCCGCATGGCGGTCTATACAAAGCTATTATACAATATTTTTATCCAATTTAACATATTACATCCAAATTTCTATGAACCAAGTCGTTTTCCATCAGTAACATTACACCACCATGTATGAGGCTTTGTCTTACAAAAAACCAGCAGAAACATCTAAAGTGAACATAAGTAACATTTTGATTTGTACACCAGGTTTCTGAAAAGCATATTATTTGAGGATCATGTTCGTATATTAAGACTTTAATTTCTTCGGTTTAATTCATTATGGATTGGCAGTTGACGTACAGGATTTT
Organism: Gonioctena quinquepunctata; assembly: GCA_018342105.1. Taxonomy (NCBI): domain Eukaryota; kingdom Metazoa; phylum Arthropoda; class Insecta; order Coleoptera; family Chrysomelidae; genus Gonioctena; species Gonioctena quinquepunctata. The sequence goes on from JAFIRS010000346.1 coordinate 739,692, forward strand.
CAGACTTTGATGAGGAATGTTCATTTGTTTCGAAAAGTTAGAATTCGCGATCGTCATTTCTTGGGATAATGTATCATTTCAGAAAGAATATTTGCGATATGTGCTCCCGATAAGGGTGAATGATTTTGATTCAACATTTTACAAGTGTTTGTTATAGTTCGAAGCATAGTTCATAGATTATTGATCACTGTAGCGCAAGTTTCCTAATCGAAATTTCAGTGGAATTTCCCCTTTTCAAATGACTGAAGATGGTTCAGAGTTAATTATGAGGAGGATGCTTTCATCTCGGCACACAGAAGCCTCCGTAGGGCCAACTTTTGGAATAGTTGAATCGATTTTGATTAAATCATCAATTTCCGAGCCAAATTTCTATTATTTGTCATTGTCTTACGTCACAAGTTCTGGACAGAGATCATGAAATGGATGAACTGATTCGAAACAATATTCGAAAAAATGGATTTTTGATTTGTTTTCTTACTTCCTATTTAAATGACGGAAATGTTTGAGAGCACAGAAGGAAAACATTGAATTCGTTAGGAATTCTGAAATAACTATCGAAATTATATAATTTGAAGGAAACTAAAAACTTTTTTTTTTTAAATTGATCAAACCAATTATGAATACAAAAATCTAGATCTTCTTGGTGTTGAAAGATGAATTGCATTGAAGGGCATTCCAATTCGAATATCAATAAAGACATCACAGCTAACATACTGAAATCAGTACAAACAAAATATAACATTCAACATAATAGAGAAATTGCAACAGCCAAAACAATTAAAACCAAGTCCACTCAAAATAAAGTTGTTTTTAAAGGGGCAGATGGAGGAAAAATGGTGATCACGATTAATGAAGCTGATTACACACGAAATACTTTGAATACTTTTGAATTCGGGTTTTTTTATATCCTGAAAGAAGATGCTACATGTTTTTAACAATAAGAAGTTGAAGAAATAGTAAAATCAATTCAATATGTTCTTAACGACTATGAAAAAATAAGACTATTAGGAACCCTCAAATTCCAAAACTCTATTCACTTATAAAATTTCATAAATAAAATGACCCTATCCGGCCAGTAGTATCTTCCATTACAGCACCATCAGTAATAATATCTGGAAAATTAATAGATCTCATCAAGAGTAATTGTAAATTTGTTTCTTTATTCATATGAATCAATTTATAAAACCGAGAACGTCTTCCTAAAAATTCCTAACTCATTACTTTCGATGTCCAGAATTTTCTTCCGAGCATACCACCAGATGAAACAATCATACTAGTAGGTAACCTATTAGATAGAAACCATGTTAATCCGATCATAAGAAATGATATATTAGTTTTACTCACAGTTTGTTCAACACAAAATTATTTCCAATTTCATAATAATTTTTAGGTAGAGAGTTAATGATGGGTACTCCTTTAAGTCCGTTACTAGCGGAAATTTTCATGGATAATCTCGAAAGTAAAATTCACAACAAACCGTTGATAAAAAACTTATCATACTGGTATAGATATGTATACGACATCTTATGTTGGTTTGTAGGAACAACATTTTTTTATTCAATTATTGGCATTCATCGGTCAATCACATTCACAAAAGGAATTGAAATGAATGATTTGATTAACTTCTCAGATTTGACCATAATGAAGGTAAACAATAAACACGATTTTTTTATTGTCTATGAACCTTCGTATACAGATATTACAATACTTGGGGTACTTCCACTCATCCCTACCAAAACAAGGTAGCCGCATACAATAGTATGATCCACAGACTGATGAATGCTCCTCTGTCAGAGAATTTCAATAAAGAACTGAAGATAATTAAACAAATTGCAGCCAGTTACGGAATTAACTCAATTTAGTTCACAGCATTCTATCAGAAAAACTCTATAAAAAGGCAATCCAGGAAGTTGATCCAACCGATTCAAATACAAAGTCAAATTTCAGGGGTATTACTTATTTCGGCAAACCTAAGAATATTTCTAATTATTCAAGACATAAATATATTAATATTCGTCACAGAACAAATAATACTAAGTCTGACAAATCTGGAGTATATGAACTAACTTGTGGTACTTAAGTTTCCACATAGGACAAACAGATACAACTTTCAAGCAACGCAAGTCTGTACATAGACACAGTTTTATTAAGGGCAAATCTAATTAAACTTTTGCTAATCATCTCCTGACTGAGAAGCATTGCTTTGCTAATGGACTTCATAATATTTATCAAATAACCAGATTAGTTTGAATAATTGGCCTCTTCTAAATCTGTTTGCTAGAAATTGAATAATCTTTAGTCCAATAATCACTTAATTATAGTTCGTCCATTATCAATTGCGGAACCATAAAAAACAAGTTTTCCAGTCTTGAGGCGGAATCCTTTGAGAGAGATTCTGATCTTGATCCGGTACCATATAACCTAGGTCCTAGGTATGTTGCATTCCGCTAATCTATGGTTTTGTTACAGCACGACACCATGCTTTTATTTTTATTTCTTGTTATGACTGTGGTATGAATGTTCTAAGATGATATTACCTTTTTTGCCATTTTTCAAAATATTCCAACAGAAGAGTTGTCTGATATCGAGAAAACTGGATTCTTTGAACAAGTTATCACTTGGGTAAGTGTGAACCTTATGATAAATACTTTTAATTATATATTTTTGTAAGACATTCAATTTTTCCAAATAATTATCACTTACTCTACCCCATCCCACTATACCGTATTGTAATTGCGATTCAACTAATGCAAAATATAATATTCTCAAATTTAGGGTATCCAGAAAATCTCTCATATACTTGAATTTGTATAGCATTCCCCTCAATTTTTTTACTATATTGTCAATTTGCAGGTTCCATCTCAAATGCCGGTCTATTATGATGCCGAGATATTTCATCGACTTCCCTTCTGGTATTCCATAACTCTCTCCTATTTTTAGAGGTCCCATATTTGGTAGTCCATTTGTGAAGGAACAGAAAGGCAAGTATTTAGTTTTGGTAAAATTCAGTGTTAATTTATTACCTCTAAACCATTTTTCTATTTTCAGAAAATCAGTTTCTACAAGATCCTTCAGTTCCGGCCATGTATTGGATTTACACACTATGGCTGTATCGTCTGCAAAGCTCAGAATAATTCCTTGTGTTTTCATGTCGAGTAGACCGTTAATATAGATAGTAAACAATAATGGTCCCAGTACAGTACCTTGTGGGACTCCATAGGAAACATTCTCGTATTGGCTGGTTGCAGCATTGATGCTTACCCTCTGTTTTCTATCAGTCAAATAACTTTTAATGATTCTATAAATATTTCCTCTCAGTCAATATGAGGATAATTTTTTCAATAATGTATTGTGGCAAACAGTTTCGAATGCTTTCAGAAGATCAACGAACATGCACAAGCTAGTCTTTTTTTTATCCAGTGCTTCATAAAGACAGGATGACTAAGCGAGTATTGCATCTTCCGTCGATTTTCCTTCTCTAAATCCAAATTATTTATCCGAGAGAACTTGATGTTTCTTCAGAAATGACAATATTTTTTTTTCAATATTTTTTCTACGATTTTAGATATGTTAGAGATAAGTGAGAGTGGCCTGCAATTCACCATTTCATATTTATCTCCATTTTTATACAGTGGTTTGATTAGTCCTGCTTTCAGGATTTTAGGAAAATGCCCTGTATCCAAACACCGATTTATTTAATGGGTCAGTGGGCCTTTGATTTCATTTACTATTTCTTTAAGAGTTTCAGATCGAATATCGTCATCACCCGGAGATTTTTTTGGTTTTGGTTGCAGTATTATGTCTTTGACTTCATTTTCATCAGTTGGGAATACGTACATGGTTTTCAGAAAAATCAAAATCTGAAGGTTCCGTTATTTTCATTGCAAGATTTTCGCCTAATAGTAAGATATTTCTGGAAATTGAAATATCCTCGATAAAAATGAAGTGAATTTTCATGAATATCTAACAGTAAACAACTACTTCCTCGTCTAAATCCACGCTGGACACTGAACTACATCTGAAAGATAATTTGAAAGGATCTATCTCAAATATATAACACCGGCCTAGTAACGAATCTCAAAAATCTGTAACCATCGATAAGTCCGATAAAACTTTCCGTTCTTGCCTACATCGATGGCTATATCTAATTACAAGATATGCTCAAATCGAAAATATGACTAGTTTCGAAAACCGGTATTCTATAACAAACCCCTGCGGGTTCTTTACATGATGGTGAATGACACTGATTGCTCATCACGGAACTTTTTCTTTGCATTTTGCTAGAAATTCTCCTCCATAACATGAACTGGCTACCACGATGTTAATTAATTTAATTAGTGAAGAAAAAGAACCGCTATTAGACGGTTCTCTCTCAATTTTTCATATAATTACGCTATTAATTATGGATAGTAATTGCAAGAGTAGTAGAACAAAGAGTTCGATGGTCTGGGTCAGAATTCTAATGAAGATTTCCCTCACAAGAATGGAAGATCGATTAGAATAAAAATCGTAATCTGCGGTGTAAATCTTTTTACAACTTACGAAAGATAGACTTTCACGTCATAATATATTATCGCAAATATTCGGTTATTAGAAAAGGTATTGATATAAATATGATATATATATATATATATATATAACTAAATCAAGAATGGCTATGAAATACGAAGTCTTCGTTTCACTATCCCATATGCTAAGACAAGTTCTGTTTTATTCATAGGATGAAACAGAATAACATTTCCCTAGAAGTTCCACAGAATAGTGACACTGGCAACTCAAGTGAATGCCAAATCATTGGACATATGACGTCAAAAGAAGCGGCAATAACGGTGTGTTTGAATTTCTTACTGAATTTGAGGGTTTTAGAGAAGCGTTTATTCGAATATTACACAATATCTTATGGGAAAAACTATGCACATATAATATTTTATAACTAAGTTCAAGCACATATGAGGCAAATTTACGAGTTTGTGATCTCGCCTATGACTGGGATTCTATATAAAATAATAGGAGCAGGGACCTGTTGGATATTGGGTAATTAAGTGGTTATTGAACGAAATATTATTCAATTTCTAGTAAAAAGATTCAAAAGTGGCAAATTATTCAAACTTTAATGAATATTGTGAATTCTTATCTTTGTTAATCTCTAAGCTTTCTATGAGATTGAGTTTTTGACCTTTGTTTCTTACAAGTAATAGTTCAAAGTCATTATCAAAGAACTGCTTTTCAGTCAGGTGATTGTTAGGGAAAGTTTAATTAGATTTGCCCTCAATAAAACTGTTTCTATGCTCGGATATCCGTTGCTTGAAAGTTCTACCTCTTTGTCCTATGTAAAATCTTGGATCACAAGTTAGTTCATATACTTCAGATTTGTCGGCTTTTCAATTCGATCTTTGTTGTTTTCGATAAATTTCACAAAAGTATTAATTGTTCTGTAAGCAATATTAATATCTTTATATCTCAAATAATCAGAAAATTCCTCTGAGGGTTTTCCGAAATGAGTGAGAACCTCGAAATTTTACTTTGTATGTGAATCGGTTGAATAAACTTCCTGAATTGCCTTTTCATAGAGTTTTTTCGATAGGATGCAGTCAACAATATTCATAATCTGTCAAGGTTATTACTTATTTCGGCAAACTTTCAGAGAAAACCTCTAATTATTTGAGACATAAAGATACTAATATTGTTCACGGAACAAATAATACTTTGGGAAAATCTATCAAAAACAACAAAGATCGAATTGAAAAGTCCTATCACTCGAAATTATCAAACATATTTCACCTCAAAATACTATAGATTCTCTATACGATCTTGTCTTTCCATGATCAATTTATTTCAGGTCTAATTGAATTTCATTTGCATTTTTCCATATGATCTTTCTGGAAAAAAATTGTTCTGCTCAAATTCTCTTATGATATCTTGCCTCGACTCCTCCTTGTTCTATCAGTACTTAATATGAATTATTTCAAGAAGCTTATCCAGGGGTGAAATATTGATCTACAGTTCTGAAAATAGACTGTGAAATATATCTGACAGGTATATTGGTTGATATTATGATTACCAACTGTTCTATGTAAACATAGGCGTACTAATGGAAATACCCTTCCATTCATATTGAGTGTTGTTTGTCTCAGAAATAAATGCTAGTGAAACATTTGTGGGGCAGAAAAGTCATGTTGGACAGATAAATGTTTATTTCCCATTACGGTACATTTGGTACATATGTTATGTCAAACATATATAATATATAAAATGATTTCAAAAATAAATAAAACACGTTACATATATTCACAGAGAGTACTGACCGGTACATTGAAAAAATAAATATATACATATACAGGGTGTTAATTAAGTACGTTGACAAACTTCGGGAGGGTATTCTTTGGAAGATTTCAGGACGAAAAGTTCATATAATCATATGTACCAAACGGCTTGGTTTTCGAAGTACAGGGTGATCAAAATACATGTTTTCCAGGAGAAATTAATTCATTTCTCAAATAATTCACAGGGTCCCCCTTTTTACACAGTCAAGACTTGTTCAGCCTTCAGATTTTTTTTTTCGCCGTCACTACAGATTATGAGAGAAGCATATTCAATGTTGTTTCATTTTACATCTTTTTGTTCTCTTGAAGTTTTTCATTTACTTGTACGGTTCAGAAGCTATAATGAAAATATCAATGCAAACATTTTCCAGTATCGCATAACTAATAACGAAATTTGAGAAGCAAACATTCTCACAAATGCCGTGGGGTGATTCTTCGAAAGATTTCAGGACGAAAAATTCATATAAACATATTTTTTCGAAGTACAGGGTGATCAAAATTTGTGGAGTTTACTTTTGCCATAATAATCAACTTTGTGCAATACATATTCATCCTGAATTCTGATGAAAAATATATGAGTGCTCCGTAACATTACATCTTATCTAGTAGAGAAAATCCATTATGTTATGCGATACTGGAAAAATTGAATGCATTAATTTTTTTATTATAGCTTCTAAACCGTGCAGGTAAGTAAAAAACTTCAGGAGAACAAAAATATGTTAAACAAAACAAAATTGAATATTTCCCTCTCATAACCTGTCAGAAAAAAAATCCGAAGGGTTGAACAAGGTGTAAAAAGATGGACCCTGTGAATTATTTTGTATCGTGCGCACTGTTGTGCCTAATTCGAATTGATAATTGTCGAAAATGTAGAAGTTTTTATTCTTATTTTGATCATCTTGTACCTTGAAAACCAAGCCGTTTGGGACATATTATTATATGAACTTTTCGTCCTGAAATCTTCCAAAATCACCTCCCGAAGTTTGTCAACGTACTCAATTAACACCCGGTATAAACTGATCATTTAAAATATCTGGTTATATCTAATTTACGGCGTCGTCTTAGTATTCTTACACACCGTTATAGCGTTTTTGCTGTAGCAGTTCTTTCATCCTAGCTTTGAATACTACATCAGACGTAATTTGCTCATTGAAACTGGTAGTTTATTGTATATGATTGCGTTATATACTGGATAGTTATTTTATTGGGCTGTTTTATGATTTGGAATTCGTTGTAAAATTCCATGTCTTGTCTTGTAATTATGTACAGTCGCATTCGTTCTTAGCTTTTGTAAATTACTCCTAGCAAAATCAATACATTTTAAAATATACACTGAAGGTGCCGTTTACAATTGTTTCCGTATATATACGAGTTTTTCAATATATCTGCCAGCAACTGTGATAGTGCTATCATCCGCAAACATAGTTATGTGACATTCTGTGACATACTCTGGCAAGTCATTTGCGTATAGTGAAAAAAGTATTGGCCCAAGAACTGACCTTTGGGGAACTCCCAGCCTAACTTGATCTAACACCATAACTTTTTACAGTCATAGCACCCATTTGAGATGTAAGACATAAAAAACTATGGAGGCAGACATTTCGAAAAATTAATCTGAAACAGTGGCAGATAAAAAAACTCTTAATGAAAGATATTTCAGAGGAACATATTTTCACTGCATAGCTTTATGTACACTCACACAAAAGGGGTGTGATGGAAATTATAGACTACTTGAACCAATCTTATGACGGGAGTTATGAACTACATAATATTTGACTTGAATGCAACACGAAAAAAAAAGGTGAAAATGGTCTATTCCGCCTCTATTCACAACTCCTTGAGTCACTCTGCTTTATCAACCATGATAATGGCGTGATTCAGCTGTTTTTTGCGTCTCTATAAGAAACTAATATTGTTCTTTAATATGTTACTCAATGATCATGAGGTTTGGATCCACTACATACCTCACATGATTTCCTTATACCAACTAATATGTGATCCATTAAATAAGTTTCATTGAACCATTTCAGTTTTCAGACTGGAGATGAGTCTGGGATAGAATCGAAACATGTTTCCCAATCAACTGATCCTTTTTACCATCAATTATGGAGATGACGATTACCAATATTTATACATTTTCATCTTGTTATTTAGTTTGCTCAGAAGATGGGTCGGCTTATGTAATAATATTATCATTTAGAAATACCACTATATGTTTTTTTATGTAATGGCAATCCGTTTCTGTGAATTGAAAGTAATATCAGTCATTATTTTAGAATGTTTCAATCAGTACTTTTTTGCCATACGCTGTTAGAGTGTCTCTAAATACAAGGTGAAAAAATAAAATCGTGAAATTGTTTCCTATCCCGACGTTGATCAACTCTCAAAGTAATATCTAGAAAGCTTTCTATATATCATTGAGAACTTACCATGCAGCACTATTGGACCATATTATACTGGGTGCCCCGAAACTATGGTGCCAAATTGAAACGGAAGATTCCTATCGAAAAATAAATAGAACTTTCCTAATATCTTTTTTCTAAAATGTCCAAAATCACATTTGCCACCAATGGCGTACAAGAAGGGTATCATGGTCCCTTTTCTCCCTTCTTCTTTTACGCCACTGGTGCAATCAGAAAAATTCTCAATTTTTCGCATTCCTCATTCAATTTTGAGTAAAAAATAAATACTAGTATGGGTCTTGAATGAACTTTCTGTTTTAATTCTCCCAATAAAAATCCAGTGGATTTCAGTCTGGACTTCGGGGAGGCCAACTAAGAGGTGCATCTCTGTCGTGACCAATCCACCTGTCATTGAAATGGAGATGTAGCCATTCCCTCACTGGCAGTGTGTGATGGGGAGGTGCACCATCATGCATAAACTATAACTGTTGTCGATCTTGTAAATCTTTATCTTCCAAGAATTCTGAAAGATTATTGTTCAGGAATTCGAAATATTTATGTCCCTTTAGTGTTCCTTCGATTTCAAAGAATTCCAATAGGTTATCGGCTACTACCCCACACCAAATATTTATTTTGAATGAATATTGGAAGTGGTGTTCTATAGTTTCATGTCTCTTCTGCATATACATGTGCGTTTAGCTGATTGAAAATACCTTTCCTGATAAATGTTGTTTGATCCGTGAACAATATTTTGTTGATGAATCTAGGATCATTTTCATGTTTCTCGATAACCCAAATACAGAACTCTAATCTTTTTCGGTGATCACCAGCACGAAGTTCTTGCACTTTGACCAAATGGAATGGATGAAGTTGCTGTTCTTTATATATCCTGTGAACACATGATATGGACAAATTTTCTGCCAAACGAATTCTTCCAACTCTCATTTCGAGAACCCTTTTTTCTGCCCGTACATTTCTTCCTGTCGATCTCATATTGATCGCGAAAGACCCATTTTCACTCAACCTTCGATGTAAGGAACTGAATATCCTTTTACTAGGTTGTCGCCGATGATACTGCATTTATTACCCTGTCCAAAAAAACACATGTAAGTACCTACTTGATTGAAATATTGTTTTAATAAAATATCACTGCAATAACAGATGCCAACTCGATTACCGTACATAATAATCTATCAGATGTAGTTCAATGTCCAGCGTGGCTTTAGCCGGGGAAGTAGTTGTTTTCTGTTAGACATTCACAAAAAATAACTTCTTTTAATCGTGGATTTTTCAATTCACAAAAAAATCTTTCTATCAATATTTAATTGAGAATGTTTCCCTTTTCAATAATCATCTAAATTACCTCATTGCGGATAGGAGTGCAATGCAAAATTGAATCGAAATGAATAATGATGTAAACTAGTTCAATTTTCTACTTCACTTGGATATCATTTTGGAATATTTTCTGTATATCAAATCGATTTTTTGTGCCTTTATCTTCTCAATTGGGTCCTTCCAATATGCACTTGAGTTCGACAGAATCTTCTTATCACACATTTCCATAGAAGAAATGTTTACATTATTACAATATTATGGCGAACGAGTTGGAAAAAATGCTCCTCAAAAGTGCATTTCTGTTTGAAATAATTGGGTGGGAATTCAAGGTAAAATCTGTTTTAAAAATAATAAAACAATACAATAAAAAAATCGTTAACATGTTTTATTCATAACCAACATTCATTTTTGAAATGGTTAAACACTTTTCACTAAAAATGTATCAGTCTCGTGGAATGTGAGGTGGGAAAAGAAACTATGGTACTTTTCACTGTGACAACTGATTTTTTTTCAAAATAGGGCACCTATTGAAGGAAATCATACCTATTGAAGGAAATCATACCTTCAAATTTTTTTCAAAACTATGAAAGTTACGAGAAAAGCCTTTTGATTTTTCAGTTTTAAAAAAGTAGCTTTTTGAAGAATGCACGTGAAAGTGTCATTAATTTTTTTGGTAGAATATCCAGTTGTAATTTGAACCAGTTATTAAGATTGTAGAATTCACTTCAGCCGAACAATCTTTTCATTACTAGTATGTTTGTATTCATAAAATCGGTATTATCTTGGGAACGGTTGGTTTGGATTCAAACTGGTTTACACTTTTCATTCAGCATTGAATGAGGAATGCGAAAAATGGCGTAAAAAATAAGGGAGAGAAGGGACCAAGATACCCTTCTTGTACGCCACTGGTGGCAACTGAGAATGAGTTTTTTTTCCAATTAAAGCACCTATTGAACAAAAACATTTCTTCAGGAGTAATTGAAAAAGATCCAAAACTGTGGAAGTTATGAATACAAAATACTCTCATTTTTTCATATTCAACATCCTGTAGCTCTGCAACGAACGACATTTGAGAAAAAAGATTCAATTAAAGCTGTATTTATTTTTCGAAGGGAATCTTCAGTTTCAATTTGGCACCATAGTTTCGGAACACCCTGTATATCAACAGACCAAAGGAATTGACTGCACGAGTATATCAATTGGAAAAAATCTAAAAAATAAAATCAATCTCTACAACGTTTGTTTCCACTTCTAGTTATTCGAACGATTAATTAAATACAATGATTCATTGGAATTTTCATAATGAGGTAAATAGAAATCACTGTGGTACCTCTAATTCAATCATGATTGAATCCAAAATTATTCTAGGTAATGAAATGTATCAAAGAGAACTGAATTCGCTAAAATGTTTGCATTCGATAAACATTAGTTTGTGAAAAAAACAGGAAGATATTTCCACTCATGTTATCACTACTCCTATTATCAAATTTTTTGATTAGATATCGTACAAAATTATGATTCCTGTGAATACTTTGGAAAAAACATGGAGTATAATTTGAACAATTATATCTCATTGGTGAATTTATAAAAATATTTCCAAAATAGTGAGAATGTATGCTTTTGGAATATTATAGCTGATAAATTTCATGTCGACCTTTTCAAGCCACGTTGTCACTGTTTTTCACTGTCAAGTAAAAAAATATGGACATAACTCACCGCCATGGTTCGTCCTGTTCTGACTGCCTGCTGGGCCAAATGTTTTCTAATTAACTAAAAATCTGTCACAAAACCCTAAAGGATACAGGCGTTAACACATATATGTAAATATATTGCCTTATCTAAAACACATCCTTTCCCTTCTTTGACACACTAATTGGAAACAACTTTTTCCGAAAAAGAGCTCAACATCGACGAACCGTTTTCCCACAGGCGGGGAATCGTATATCTTTGTTTTTATTACCATAATTAGATAAAACATATTTTGTTAATAACTCAAGTTGGTCGCTGTTTATGGCATACACCAACATTTTCAGATATATCCATCCATCAAATTTGATGTCATTTTGGTATTAGAATATTCATACGATAGCCAGAAGGCCACTTAATTCCTCATTAATGTATACGAATTGAGTGATTTGGAAAATGATTAAAAGCACAAATGATGAAGAGGGTAACATTCTCAATTAAATATTGAATAGAAATATTTTTCTGTGTATTTAAAAATCCACGATAAAAATTAAGTTATTTTTTGTGAATGTCTTACAGAAAACAACTACTTTTCCGGCTATAGCCACGTAAGACATTGAACTACATCTGATAGATAATCTGAAAAAACCCTAACTCAAAAGAAAAATCTGAAATTGAAAATTTGCATTTTCATTCAGATAGTTATTTGATTTTCTATTCCACTCTTAATTGTGAAAATGAAGATGAATGAGGCAAAGGAAAATGTTTTTCAAAAGAGAGTACTCACTAGAAATCATTTGTAATATTGACGCAAGAGAGGCATTGCATTCACTAGGTCTTCAATACATTTTTGTCGACAAAAATCTATTTCACGCTGCCACGATCCTCAGGAAGACAAAACTATGGTCAATGACTAGATCCGCTTTAAAATAACGATATTTTTTTGACAAAAATAAATATTTTACTCATACTCAAAGCTATGAAACAGACAAAGACGTACAACCATCAATTCCTTTGAAACACCAGTAGTTGACCAAAGTCAATTACTGGAGCTTCAACAAATATATTGTTCTAGTTGACCACATGAATTTAAATAGTGAAAACACACATTTGAATGAGAAATACATTGAAAATAGTTAACTATATTCATATATATATAGCAACTAGTACATCAAGTATTTTCCTAATAAAATTATCAACAAGAACGGATGATTCAAGATTACTAAAAATTGTCTTCTTATCATCACCTGTTTTCTACCAGTGAAAGACGAAAAATGTGTAAACATGACAGTGACCAACTTATCGCGAAATTTATTTGAGTTAATCGTGACATCTACTGGATCAAAGTCCCATTCAATTTTCAAAAACATAGGCAACCAACAAAATAATATAGAATCCTTATTTCTGCGCATTAAGGAAAAAATGGTCAATTATCGGGTGCTGGTCAACAACCGGTGCCACAACCCTATTTCAGTAATGTTAGAATTTTCGGCTAATGAATCAACACTCCATACCACAATTTGTCAGAAGTCTGTCTTGCGACATTTCAAAGATGTCAGTCCTTTGGACTGGTTCAGTGAATTACTTCCTCTGAAAGCAAATTATTGAGGTGAAGAGAGATTCTTTATTTCTATGATAGTTTTTAGACTGAGTAACAATTCATTTGCTTAGAAAATACAAGAAGTAAGGTGTATGGAAAGAGACGACGTTCAGGTGCGACATCAACGAAATATTTTTTAGCCTGGTTATGTTGAAGTTTTTTAGTATACTAATATTTTTGGAAATTCAAATAGCTGTTAATATTTCAGCAAAATCAGTAATTTCAACATCATTTACTATTTTATTTTCGAACACTTCTAGGAGAAAACTGAAAGTTCGAATCCGAGATTTTGAAAGAAATGTGAAATATGTTTCATATCACAAATGAAAGTGTTTTTCTTCAGATTATTCTCATCCCAAATTCGAAAGAATGTTTCTTTATTCTTTCCATCATTTCAATAATAATTGAATTCCAAGACAAAAAATGAAGGATGTTTTCTATTACTCCAATCCGCAAATATTTGTAAGGTTTTCGTTCATTTTATCTCATTTCAAACAACAAATAAAATAACTAATGAAAAACATTTTCAAAGACAAGCTTTCATGTTAGCCGTGTACTAAAACGTATAAAATGAGTTCAAATCGCTATAAAAGTGTTATAAAAGTAGGTACCAATTAATTTCAATCATTGTCCAGATTGGTTGATAAGAAACAACTTGTCGAAGTATTAATTTCATCACAATTCGCGCGACAAGCTTTTTGAAACAAAAAATAATTAAACTCATTTTATAAGTTTTAGTACACGGGGGCTTAAATGAAAGCTTGTCTTTAAAAAGAGTTTTTATTAGTTATTTTATTCTTTGCTATTCGGTAAGTTCACCTTAAACTGTTCATTTCTAATAGAGCATCATTATTACAAGTTCTGTTCCCTGTAAGTATCGAGCTGAAAGAAATCAGGATCTCTGACCCCAAAATCTCCCACACACCAATTTTGAATAGAATCTGACCACCAAAATCACAAACCTCTGAATCTCGAATGTATTTAGTGATTAGGTTTTTTTGGTTATAGAGGGTTTTTGGGTCGTGTAGTCACTGGGTGTTCATCGAGATTTTCCTTTTTAACCGACGAAACCAAGAAGGAGGAGGTTCTCTAGTTGACGCGTATTTTTTTTTATTATGTATGATCACGCATAACTTTTTACTGAGACGTCCGAATCCGATAATTCTTTTCTCAGTGGACTTTGATGTTGATCCCATTTGAATTTGAAAGATGACATCCACCCCTAAGGGTAGCAAACTGAAGGATATTGATCACTCACCCTCTGATTTCTGGTCCGTTAACCGATTCTATCAGGCATAACTTAGTACTGGGTTCTTCGATTTGAATGATTCTTTTTTTATTCGATAGGGTATACCTCATATTTGGATTTCGAATGGCATTATTTACCCTTACGGGTGGAAAAATAGGAAATAATTGATTTTTCACTTGTGAACTTTGGCACACATATGTAGTTGACAATGACAGATCGCTAATGGCATTATTTTTGTTCTCCTAAATCCGTCACAATCATTATATTCTATGAAAGGGTGGAATGATATACTAAGTAATGAAATAGTGAAAGTAGTTAATAATATTATTCCACTGGTAATAGTTGAAGTAAGGTAAGTAAGTAAGTATTTTGGAAGTAATCAAAAAACAAGTAGGAAGTAATTAGTAGATTTCAGCCACAAAAAATTGAAAAATAAAATTTTTCAACAAAAAATTGAACCGACGAAATACGGAACTGAGAAGTAAAAAATAAAATAAACCTTCTTAGTCTCAATGACTAAGCTCCTAAACTAATGTGAGTAACTAATTTTGAGTCGGCGCCAAACGAACAATCAACGAAGATCATTGAATTACTTTAAAAAATGTATCAGAATGTCACCGCGCAACTCGATGCCATCATTTTACGCCTTATCTAATTCATTTGCTTGTTCGATTGGCGCAGACTCAAAATTAGTTACTTACATTAGTTTAGGAACTTTGTCATTGAGACTAAGAAGGTTTATTTTATTTTTGCTTCTTCAGTTCCGTATTTCGTCGGTTGAAATTTTTGTTGAAAAGTTTTTATTGGACCAAATCGTTCTCATAAGTGTTGCATGGAATCTTACCGAATTTCCGTTGCTTTGGGGATGGTTGACACTTGAAAAAGTTCATTAATTGATTGTTAATTTTGTTTCCACATCATAATGGATTCTCTCTTTTATGAACTTTTAACTTCCATAGAGTGAGCCTGGGTGAATTAGAAAAAATATTGTCTCTACATGTTGTCTCTATTTATAATGTATTGAATAAAATTTTGATTACTTTTTCTGTGTGAAAATATATTCGATTTTCAACAGTCTTACTTGCGAGGATAATAATGTTTTTATATCCGAAGTCTGGGGTTTCTTCAAAAATATCTTCAAATATTTTTTTCATGTAATGGTGTCATCTTATTTTTTTGTGGAATGAGTCTGAGGGTATTTTTTTGTCTTCAAAAATGTTTCAGGGGCTATTTCCGTTTGAGTGTCTGAAAGTTCTCCGTCTCCGTCGTTTGCCATTACATTTCTTTAATGGAATTCTGCACAATTTTTAAAATGGTTTATTTTGATTCTAGAGCATCAGCGTTCTTGTTGATTTTTACAGGTTTGTAAATTATTTTGTATGAATATTCTTCAAGTTTTAATCACCATCTCGCCAATCGGCTACCAGGATATTTTATACGAAATAACCATGTCAAGGGTCTGTGATCTGTATCTAAAATGAATTTCCTGTCAAATAAATAAGGTCTGAAATATTTTACTGCCATACTATGGCTAATAATTAGCGTTCAATTGTTGATTGTTTTTTTTTCTGCGGGTCATAAGGTTATTGGGGGAAAAAGCAATGGAAAGGTCTCAACCAATAGGTCCTTGGAAAAGTGAAGATCCAATTGCGAAATTACTTGCATCGCACTTAAGTATAAATGGGTCATTGAAATTGGGGTGAAAAATTGGACTTTGGACTAAAAAGTTTTTCAAGGTTTCAAACGCTTCTTCGCATGCTGGAATGAATCTGAAATTTACGTCTTTTTGTGAAAGCTGCGTTGGAGGTTAGGAAATTTTGGCAAAATTTGGTATAAATCTTCTGTAATAACTACATTCTACCTTTCCTGGGTTTACTTCGTCTCTTGTGATTAAGTGTCCTGAATAAGCGACTACTGCTTTTCAGGTTGACTTTTGAGGTTAGCTTTTCGTAATATTTTGAGAATTTCTGAGATTCGAAAAATATGTTCGTGAATAGTTGTAGAGTACCCTATAATATCGTCCATGTCCGGCATCCTGAAGTTGCCATCGTGAATTTATAGATTTTGACACAAAATTCATAATCTCCGAACCTGACAACCCTCACATACCAATTTTGAATGTAATATGACTATAATCACAAAACTCGTCCTCCATCTTGAATTATGAATTTCCACAAAAATTTCATCTCCGACCTCGACAACCCCCACATACCAATTTTGAATCGAATCGAACCATAATCACAAAACTCGTCCGCCATCTTGGAGCCTTCATCCTGAGTTAATGAATTTCGACAAAAAATTCATGATCTCTGACCCCGAAAACCTCCACATACTAATTTTGAATCAAATCGGACCATACAAATCTCGTCCGTCATCTTGGAGCTGCCATTTTGTTTTTTTCTTCAACAAACCTCCATGATTGTCACAGGAATTACGAACATCTGCCAAATTCCAAGTTGATCGGACGACTAGAAGTCGGTCAAAATTCACTTGCAAGATTTGACCCAAAATAACTAACGAACGAACAAACTAAACTAACTAACAAGTTAAACTAAATAAAAACTTGAATAAAAAGAGTATATTTTGAATGATCGTAGGCAATGTGTCCAAGTTAGAAACTCCAGATCGTCGTTTGTTGATGTGACCTCAGGTGTTCCACAGGGGTCACACCTGGGCCCGTTGTAATTTCTTTTCTTCATTAATGATATTACCACATGCCTTGAAAATTCCAGGTTCAGTCTATATGTCGGCGATCTCAAGATATTTAGACCAGTTACGAGCCTATCTGACTGTCAAAAACTACAGGATGATATCACGAGATTAACTGATTATTGCACCACAAATAACCTCTCGCTAAACGTAGACAAATGTATGAAAATAACATTCTCTAGATCACATGGTGAATTGGACTTCAATTATCCGCATTGGAAATCAGAATTTGACTATTGTTTCAAACATTAAGGATCTGGGGGTATATTTAGATAAAAAACTCACCTTTGATTTGCACATTGAACATATCGTTAGGAAGGCTCTGCGTAATCTGGGTTTCATAATGAGGGTAACTAGGCAATTTCGATCCCATAAATGTTTAATACTACTTTACAACTCCCTGGTCCGCTCTCATCTCAAGTATGCGTCGTTAATTTGGAATCTCCAATATGTAAAATATTTCGAGAGAATTGAGAGATTCCAGATTGAATTCGTGAATTATTTGAATTTCCGATTCAACAGATTGTATCATCAAAATTCGTATGACAATAATATTGTGAGGTATGGTATATCTGAACTCTCATCTAGAAGGACTGTTAGCTACATTATTTTTTTGCACAAACTGGTATCTGGTTTCATTGACTGCTCAGATATATTGAGTGAATTACAGTTCAATGTTGGAAGACGTTGCTTACGATCACCAAATCTGTTCTACCCTCAGAAATATAGAACAAATGCGTCGGAGAACTCACCTATAATTGCTTTGCAGAGGTCATATCACTTATTTTTTTGTCATGTTGATATATTTCATTGTTCACTCCTAGTAGCTAGACATGCTGCTTATTCTATTTTTTGGTGACATGTA
This sequence comes from Gonioctena quinquepunctata, assembly GCA_018342105.1. Classification (NCBI taxonomy): domain Eukaryota; kingdom Metazoa; phylum Arthropoda; class Insecta; order Coleoptera; family Chrysomelidae; genus Gonioctena; species Gonioctena quinquepunctata. The sequence continues at coordinate 757,861 of JAFIRS010000346.1, forward strand.
TAAGGATGGTTCAAAGTTGTACATTCATTGTTTTTCTGTTTTCTAATTGAGTAGAATCATATTAAACTCAATTATTGTATAGCAAAGTCAGAATGGTGTATCCATTTTGGCAATAATGATTGTTTTCAGGTCACATATACCTAATTTAATTATTTTTGAATTGTACCGAAATTACATGTATTGTGCGGTTTTCTGTTACTGGGTTGTTGACTCAACCTGTTGAAAACCCGAATAATAAATAAATAAATAAATGTTGGGTTCTCCGATCAACACTGAAACAAAGCGAGGCTCCTTTTGCAGAGAAGAATATCTAATAGTTATACGATATATTCAACAAGACCTTCCTCCTATTCTTAGAATGCAAGAGTCCACATAAATATTATGATTCCACTTTCTTGCATCTTGATCATAACATCAGCATAAAATCAGTTCATTAGTTGTCCTTACTCGGGTACATTCGTACAGCATACGATTCCAAACATGTGTAACTGACATCAACGGTAATCTAAGGAGACCATAGAGATATTGCATCTTTGCTGATGTTGGCATATCACAATAATTATGACGTTACAGTGGAGATGAAATGATATTATAGGTAGCAATTGTTCCCGTGAAGAATTCAGATTATAGTTGCGACAGAGAGCTGAATTTGCATACAAATAATTATCATAATTATGATTTCAAGCAAGACAAAAACATCATCAGGTGCGCTACATCAATGGAAAGTCTTCGAACGATATTTTCTTCTGAAAATTTTTCAACTTATTACGGAATCATTATTTGGTATAGTTCTTCATTTTTTCAAAATATATTTTTTCTCTAGTGGTATTGTAGGAATCGTGTGACTTTATATTTACAGGGTTGGAAACATGATTCGAAGGAATTGTTTTTATATACCATGTTGATGGAATTATTATAATTATGATTTCAAGCAAGACAAAAACATCATCAGGTGCGCTACATCAATGGAAAGTCTTCGAAGGATATTTTCTTCTGATAATTTTTCAACTTATTACGGAATCATTATTTGGTATAGTTCTTAATTTTTTCAAAATATATTTTTTCTCTAGTGGTATTGTAGGAATCGTGTGACTTTATATTTACAGGGTTGGAAACATGATTCGAATACATTGTTTTTATATACCATGTTGATGGAAACAACTCGTCCACAACACAGTTCAGCTAACATGGGTGTCAAGAGGGCAGCTGCTGCCGGAAATCAACAGCCAGAGAATGACTTCTCAGGGAGCTGAGTTACATCAGACCCTAGGAAGGCATACTCCTCATTTTGGTTGACCCAGAAAGGTTCAGGCTACAAAGGACCGTTGTCCAGATACCGAATGAGGGGTTTGGACAGTAAGTCTTTCAGCAAATTGGATGGCTCGATTGGGCATAACTTTTCGGAGCAACTAGAACTCTAAAGAGTTGAGACGAAACTCCGGCACCTGCGACAACTCTTTCCCAAAGAAGGGCACCAAGTGCCAATACATGGAGGATGCAAAGGTCTCCGTACAGGTATAATCGATGGTAGTTCACTTGGACTCCATCGATGGGGCGACACTCTCGTAGAGGGTGAAACAGGTTACCTCCCCCACAGAGTCAAGTCATAAGAGGGGGGGTTATGGGAGAATCCATGGCCGACCAAGAAAGAAGTAAAATGACTGAGCTAGCCAAGGCGGCCTCCAAACCACTGAGCTTTCTTCATGCTAATATTCAGCACGAAGGGGTCTCACGGAACTTCTTTGCAGAAGGCTTAAGGAGCATAAACAAAATGTCCAGCTCATTCAGGATTCTTGGACAGACCAGGGCACAGTGAAGGGCATGGGCCGGGTGGTAGGAACAATATCTAACAGTACCTTCAAAGGCATGCCCAGAGTATGCAATCATGCACAAGGTCTCGACGTCACTCCACTACCAATCTTCTGCCACGGAGACTTGGCTGTGGTAGAGGTGTGATCGACGGAAGGAAGGGAGATAAAGGTGAACAGAAGTGAACATGCCATACCAACAAGAGACTCCATTTCTACATCTGGCCTAAGAGGATCGAAGAATGTAGGAAATACCTGTTTTATGAATAGCATGATTCAGTGACTTTTGAATATCAAGGTTTTTTTGTGATTTTTCAAGGATGGTTTTTGTATGGATGATTGAACACTACCACATCGAGAATGGAAAAAGAACTAGTGAAATCTTTTATTTCTTTGATGGAAAATATCTGGAGTCCTGATTCTTCTCAGAAAATGGTGGATGCACACACATTTCGTCCGTTTGTTCAGAAATTTTGATCCCTCTTTTGATTATAACGCATCAGCAGATTCAGAAGAGTTTCTAAGATATCTTCTCGTAGGTTCGAGAGCAGAGAATCACCATCACCAAACGATGTTTTGAATGATGATCAAAAAGCTTCTTTTTCTTGGACAATATATCTGCCTACTCATAATTCCAAAATTGCGGATACATTTTCCATTAGCTGAAGTCAATAATTAATTGTAATTACTGCTCCGTTACTTTTGAACCTTTCAGGGTTCTTTCAATTCCTATTCCAGACTTGCCAAACGGAGCCTTGAAATTAACACAATATGTTGAACATAAGAGGAAACTTCAACAGATGATGCAAGCCCATACTGGTCGACTGAAAAGTTATTCCAAAAAAATGAATCGTATGCAAACATTTCCAAAAATGTTAATTATACACTTGAAACGTGTTTTTTTGACCGATGGCAGTGAATTGGACAATGTGATCAATTTTCCCATACAAAATTTAAATCTGGACCAATATTCTGCTCAGGATATAATGTATACTCTTCATAATATCTAAGGCATGTCTAATCATAGTGGCTGCATTTCCAACGGACACTATACGGCATATTGCAAACACCATTAGTCTTATTGTTGGTACCTCTTCGATGACTCCCGTGTATTTTCTAAGATTAATTCTCCCATCTCATAGGGAACCTGTGTTCTTTCCTATTAGAAAGTTGATATTCTGATTTCTGATGGTGTTGTGGTTTTTTCCGGGTTTTCCTCCAACTGAAACAGCAAATGCTTTAATATTTAACACTTCGATTTTATATTTTTAAATTAATTTTTATATCTATGTATTATTCATTTTGAAATTGAAATACCTCTGTTCTTAATGTGTATATATGTATATATATATTTTTAGACTGTTTTTATTACCATTTCATGTGTTTTTGTTTTATTCAATGCACTGTGAATTAATTTACAGTCAGTGGTACAGCTGCTATATATATTTCAGTGAACAATGCAAGTTCATTTCCTATATTTCTCTGTGTTCAATTATGTAATTTTTATTAGGGCAAATAAACTTGATCATTCATTTTTATTTATATTCATTTGCGATTGAAATATGAATAAAAAATGGTAATGTATATCTTGAGATTGAAAACCACCTCCATTATACCTTGTGTTATATGGCGGTGAATGTAGACCTATTCAATTTGCCCAATTGTCAAAATACGCATATCATTCCTTATTTTTATTTGTTGTATGGCATATTGAATAAAGTACTATTATTATTATTATTATTGTTATTATATTTAACCGGTAAGCGGTTCTTGTAAGCTGTTAACGCTATAAATTTTAGTTTTCGCAAGATAATTGTGAAAATTGATGGAATAACCAATCTATGATTCGTCCTATGTCTGTTCCAATGTCTTTCCAGGTCATGTCAATTTTAATTTTTATATACCATCGTTGTATCATCCGCGACACTGATCATCGATTGGACAGTTTCTATGATGAGTAAATTATTTAAATATATTTAAAAAAGTAGTGGTCCTAGAATAGTGCGTTGGGCTATGCCATTCAATATTATATCCTCTCATGAGTTTCAACACTCCAGATATATTTTTATGGAAACCTACAACTGGAGTAATAAAATTATACACCCGATGATAGTTCACATGTGACATTTACTGCTAACGTCTTAATACAACTGCTGCCTACCAACCGACACTTCATTCGTCTGAAAAGAAATAACTATAGCAGACACCATTTACCGTGTAGTAAAACAGTATTAAACATAGCCAATCGGTGACAAAATAATTGTTCATTTAATTTGCATTTAAATGGAACGTCTGGTATACGGAGTATCGATATACTTCCAAGAGCGTTTCAAAATCCAATTGAGTTTAGCTACCATTTGGGATCACATAAAATGGTTGCATCTATCTAGAGTGGTAGTATACAGGGTGATTACAATATATTTTACTTTTACAATGAGTTTACATGAAAAAAAAACCATCTTATTGAAACTATTTTTATCCAAATCCCAAATTAGATAGATATCCAATGGATATCAATATCCAATGGATATAATTACTGTTGAATTGAAAAATAACCTATATGGAACTCACAAATTCAAGTTTTACATATCACCAGTGTTTGGAAGCATAACATCAGGAACAGTTGAATAATCAGAAGAGCCAAAACAGTCATCTCTCCGACTTACCAATACAATTTCATATATTTTCTTATTGTTTGAAACTAGAGATAATTAAAGAATATACAGATTTTTTAAGAAATTCACCATAATGAGAAGGGAAACATTCTCATCTGATTTTATGAACATCCTGTTCATATTTCCAAACAAATCAGTTCACCATAATATCTGATAAACAATTTGAAATCGGAAAAAGTCGCGATACAAGTAATAGCAGAATACAACAAAATCACTTTATGTTATGAGTAATTATAACAAAAACCCCTGCGGTATGAAAGGACCTGCATACCAGTAATTCAAGGATGAAATCGGCAGCAAGTAATTGATATTGATAGTATCAAAAGTTGTTCCAAAGCTGTTCCACAGGGCACAGTACCAGGGCCCCTATGGTCCATTTCACCTAGGAACAACTTGATGACCCTACATTTTGAAGGTGAACTTGTTGGCATTGCGGATGATATGGCTGTGTTTTACAATGGGTATATATGGACGGATTTGAATCTAAATAAGAACAATATCGAGAACATATATGTGAATGGTTTCAAAATAACATGGTGACACTACACAATCTGAAAACTTATTATGCTTTCATTTCATCCTCTCTACTGACCTGTCCTAGGAACGGTGGAAATCGATGACAAAATTCGAATTACTTGGGAAGATTTAATATATACCAATAGTTGTTGTTTTTGTTAATTAAAGAATTTAACGCTAAGAAAATATTTCAAACCACAATTTTTGTTCCCCGCATTTATTTCCATTCCACATTTTCTGATTCTTAAACTATTATATAGACAACAACATTGGGCTAGCTTGATGTCCAGCTGGTGAAGTGATATCTCCTTCTTTGAAAAGTTCTTCACACTATTATTTTTCTATTCCCTTTGACTTTTGCTCCCAAAACATGGAGAAAAAATATATTTTGCTCACTAAAAATCTGCTGGTAGATTACCTAAAATAAAAGACGTTATGGATTAGCTCTTGCTATTTTCTTCTTCTCACTATCTCAGGAAAAAAAACAGCTATTAGTAAAAACGGTGTTATCAGAGTCATCATGTTCCGAAAAAATTTAACATTTTCATGGAATCTGCACAACTTCGCCCCAACTGTAAGCTGTACGGAAAAATATATACATAAAAAGCTTTCATTTATCTTCACATTTGTATGATTCTTTGCAAGTGAATTTTGCCCCTCGTCTATATAACCGATCAACGTGAAATTTGGCGGGTGATCATAATTCTGGTAAAAATGCATTATGGAAGTTTTGCTAGAAAAAAAAACCAAAATGGTGGCTCCAATATGGCTCACGACTTCTGTGATTATGCTTCGATTTTATTTTTGGACACAGAAGTCACGCCTTTTTGTCAAAATTCATAAATTCTAGATGGTGAGTTTTGTGGTTATAGCCCGATTCCAATAAAAATTTGTATGTGGCGGGATTTTGGGGTCGGAGATCATGATTTTTTTGTCAAAACACCGTATTCGAGATGACGACGAGTTTTGTGATTATAGCCCGATTCCATTTAAAATTGGTGTGTGGGGGTTTTTGGGGTCGGAAATCATGAATTTTTTTGTCAAAATTTATGAATTCAAGATGACGCTTCCAAGATGGTGACGTGTTTTTTTATTATGGCTCGATTCCATTCAAATTGATATGTGTGTTTTTTTGGGGTCGGAGATCATTAATTTTTGTCAGAATTCAGTAAGATGACGGATTTCATGAATGAAAAAAAAATGATTATAATTTTTAAGACAAGCTCTCATACAAAGGCAGTGAGAAGGAAACAAAATTCCTTCCATTGTTTGAACTAGGTTATTCTGTCAGTAGCAGATTCAAAAGTTTGCCGCGAATATTAAGATCCGCTACTCACATAATAACCTAGGTCAAACAATAGGTAGACATTATTTTTAGTGCATTTGTATAAAAGCTTGTATTATTTGTTTTTATAATTTTCATTTTGAATGTAACTTATGGTATTGTTTATAAAATGAAAGCGGTCGTTTGAACTATACGCTTGAAAGAAGAAGCACAAATAAAAAATATATACCTCATTTATACCAGTGAAAAGCAAATGCGTTTACGATAGCTGAAAACAAAACACTGCATTTCGTGGACACTCGTGTAAATATAATGCCACCATAGCTAGTCAAGAAGTTAACCTTCGCGAAAAAAAAGTCATCCGAAACGTGTCCACACTTGCAAAAGTAACCTGAAACATCGGATTTTGTGTAAGAGATCCCCACGATTTTTCATACACATGTGTCATCGACATGCCACTTTGATCTGTTTGAATACCAACTGCATGTTTTCGAATAAATCAAAGTTGTCACAGGAAACTTGATATTTTTAACAAACATATGGTCAGTATACCGAGTAACAGAACGATTTATTATGGTTTCCTGGTATTTCGTCTTTCTTGTCCAAGAAAAATATTGATGTTGGTGGGTAAATGAAATATGCGAGTGTAGATGGCCAAATTAGAGTCTCACCTCGAATTTCGCTGATCTATGTTGGAAAAATAATATTTGATAGTACAAAAATTGTACCTATGAATCATCAAGCTTCATGCTGAACCGTTTTATTTACAAAGCTCTGTAAAAATTAAAAAGGTATTTTTTGGTGGATCTTGCAACAGGAAAACGAGGTTAGGTCGATGTCACTTTATTTGATGTTCTCCACGAAAGAAACATTAGGTAACTGGATTTGATAACAATTTTTTCACAACAATGAACTATATCCAAATGAAAAATATGAATTTCAAACGAAATAAAACCGAACCGAACTTCTTACTATATGGCAAAGAAAGTATTACAATTGGTTTTTGGATTTTTACTTCTGCATTTCTAATAGAATAACGAAAATATTATGCACAAAATGTTTTTAATTCAAACAAAATATTTTTCAGATACAATAGATTTTTTCAATTTTATTTGGAACTTTCCACTTATTGGAAAAAAAACAATCGCGAGAAATATTTTTGGTACTAAAAACCTAACTGTGTACGTCCATGGCCAAAGAAGAAATATATTTCAGTCACATATTCTTTCCATTTTTGAGAATCAGGAAAACAATCTGCTCTCGATTTTCTTTCATGAATTATGTCAGAATCGAATAGAACCCAGCCAATTTTCTCTTCATTCAAAATAAACCGTGAATAAAATAATTACTAATTTGCACACCCGTGAATGAAGAGTGCATAATGCTATTTCATAACAAATTACAGTTATTAAAAATTCCAAAAAAAAAATGTATACGCTCCGCAAAACGGCAACTTTGGGAATTAAAAAAATCCGCAAAATGTCGTCATGGCAACACTTCACGAACTGAATTTTATTCATTCATAAAACATAACTGAAAATTAACGGGTGTCATCTTTCAGAACTGCTGATAAACAATCTAAATAGCGTTTGAAAATAAAAACACCATTGGAAGGCATTTTTTCTCATACCAAAAACAAAAACCCCCTCAGAAATAACATCAAATGTGCTATACCAAATTAATTGTGACAACTGTCCAAAATGCTATGTGGGACAAACGAAACGTTACTTGAATACAAGGTTAGCTGAACACGAAAGAGCCACAAAAAACTAAACCTTAACAACTCTACTGCTTTAGTTGAGCACATCAGAGAAGATCACAGTTTCAATTTTGCGACACCCACCGTTCTCGATTCACAACCATTATTATCCAAAAGGCTCCTCAGTGAAATGGTTCATATATTTGAACAAAACAGTGTTGATACCAGAAGGGATATTGGAGGTTTGAACACATCATTTTTCAGTTTGCTTGGTCAGATTCCGATTTAATTATCCATTCATATCAATGGTGTTTTTATCTTTTTCTTCGATCCATTCTAAAAAAACACCTGCCCTCGACTAACTAATGGTTTCCTCATTTTATTTCCAGTATTCGTCTATATTTGGTTGTTGTTTGTGTTATTGTTTCCTCGTTCGATGTATCTAACATTGTTTGTTTTTAAAATTATTTTAAGGATTTCAAACACAAAAAAACTAACTTTCGGTAAGTTCTCTCAAAAATTTTCAAACTCTCATCTTCGTCAATGTATAACAGACCGTGGCAAAACTCCATTGTTACAGAGCTCTGATGATGAATTGAATATAATTGGGAACGTTTGCAATAAAAACAGTAGTTTTTCTGCGAATTTAATGATCCACATCCCAACCAAACTTCCAGAAAAATTATTTGGAAAGATTATACAAAAAAAATTGTATTCAACACGTACGCCAATGGCTTTCGCGGACTCATCCTCATATTGTTGACTCGGCTAGCGTCTCGTAAACAATACGATTCGTCCGCGAAAGCCTCATTTTGCGTACTTGTTACATAAACTACTATATTTGTACAAATAATGTATGAATATTTCTTGGGAGATATCGGAATTCTGTTTCCATATTTTGGGTTTCCTCATCCCCTGGAATTAAAAATTATTAGTTATCTGTTCTGAGAAGTGCAAATTACTCAATTTTCCCTGATATGTTACTGCATTTTCAATATTCTTGATTCTAAAATAAACTAAGAAAATTTCAAATTTGTCAGTAACGTACCGTTTGAAAATTATTTCGCTAAAATATTTTACAACAAATGTAAATTGGAAAGTTCTAAATACAATATATACTTCCTTTGATGACGTTTCGGCAATCACCTCTGTTCCCTTTATCAACTCCTGGTTTGTGGAAAATAATCACAATTTCAAATCGCACTTAAGTATTCCGTATTATCTTGATAATTGATCGAAATCAGGGAGTTGAAAGAGCCAATATGATCTGTTTATTCATTATAGTTACATTACCATAATTAAAAGAGGAGTTGATGCCGAAAATTTCTAAAATAAATCTACAGTACGATTTTTCAAGTGAATGTGGATTATTTATGGTAACATTTTTCAAGAAATTATTTGCAAAATATAAGTGATCAAAATGTGTGCATCCTAATGACATTCTGATAAATTAAAGGCCTCTAAATTATCCAGAACCAAGTTGAAGGAAGGTGAAAGGTGATTGAATTGTACCAATAGAAGAATGAAACAGCAATTCTTGCAGGAATTGAATATTTGTCATCGACATGGTATACCACATGATTAGAAGAGCTGAGGATGAAATGAATGAATAGTCATGTCATCTACTTGATCCCTAAAAATTATAATTAATTCTGCCGTTATTCCATTCAACACCGAAAATACAATTTTTCTTGCAAATTCTCCAAGAATACGAACAGGGCTTTCAAAGCATTACGATTTATTCAATGCTATCCGTTATTTATCACAAATCCACGTAAAGCTTTACTGAATTGCTTATTAGCAATGCAGATGCCTCTTTCACGGCATGGATCTCTGCTTGACAGTTACTAAAGACTCGAATTAATATTACCAAAAATGTTCTGCTTTGCGAGAAAAGCTTTTTTCGAGCACGATTTAATGTTTTCAATGGGTACGACGTAAAAAGGGACTATGATGTCTCAGTGGAATGTTTTAACAATGACCTGAGGGCGATGGATAAAGACCATTATGGTGAAACAATAAACAGCTTGAACTCGCCTTTTTATTTTTTGTCGTTTTCATCAGTGTAATATTTGTGGAACACATTTCAGATAGATTTGATTCAACATGTACTCACACAACGTGCGAAATATCCATGTATTACAGGATCTTCCAGAAAATTGTACAAAACCAAAGTCATATCATTTCAACTTCCTATATTTTTTGATTATTTCAAAACCTACAGGAAGACGAAAAATACTCTGATAACGAAATGTAGGATTAAAAAAAACGTGTGCGATCGGGAGACCCCCATACCCTCTCACAGAAAAGAAATCTTTAAACGTTCCTTCACCTTCTCTTCAGCGAACCTACTCAACAAATTCCGAATCACTGACTTCTCAAAATCGATTGTATCGTTCAAAAATATGATAAAAGAAAGGTTCTCAAAATATTGACAATTCAAGATTGTTTTGAATTCTATAGTTCTTCTGTATGTGTTATGTTATTCAGTTTTGAAAATTTAGTCTTCACTGGGCTTCAACCTCACCTGATTTTGTATAAGAAAGCTGAATTCATAAGCCTTTTAATCTCAAATTCACGTATTTCGGATATTACTGGATTTTTTCTGTTATTTTGTGAATTTGGATTAATGAACGTCCTATTATTATTATTAAGTAATAATAATAATAATATACTTTATTGTCAATAAGAATAAATCTTGTGGACAAAGCTTGTGATGAATAAATATAAATGTGAATATAGGAATATAAAATGTAAATATAAAAACACCTACGGAAAAGTAGAGTTAGAACATACACTATAAAGTTCATCGTCGAATTTTGTATCAACATGGTTAAATGTGCAGTTTTGTTTAAAAATATTATCAAAACTTATATAATACACATATAAACATATACAGTTATATAAAATATTACATAAATGAACACACGTATTACGCCAAACAAACAGACATATATATCCAAGTACGAATATAAACAAAAATCTTATACAGTGCTAGTCAAAAGTCCCCTCCCCCCCTCGTATCTTTTGAACGGGTATACTTATAATAATGAAATTTGGAGGGTGGAAATAAACGGATGTAGGCTTCTCAACTGGTCATAACAGGTGACGCAATAGTCATAAATGACGTCACAAGGCCACTGTGACCAATAATTTTAAATGGGACCCTATGGCAAGTGACAGCTCGTTTGAAAGGTATTGAGAATACCTATTCATTCATATCAATTTTGTTTGGGTTTCGGCTGATTTTGATTGATAAATTGAAGAAATACGAAAATTATAGTTTCGCATTTAATTAATAAAGATTTAAGAACCAGTTCTTATAATAAGTGTTCAAAATGTGCTCCATCTACTTCCTGGCAGTAATGCATCCTATTGCTAAACTCTTGTCGTACTCGTCCCAGTGTGTCAGCGGAAATTGCCCTACATTCTTCAACAATTCGTTGTTTCAGAATGGCAATACTGTCAGGTGCTGTAGCGTAAACCTTAGATTTCAAGTACCCCATAGAAAAAAATCTAATGGTGTAAGGCCCGGTGACCGAGCTGGCCATTCGATCGAACCTCGTCGTCCAATCCATCTACCACGATATTCTTCATCTAGGTAACGTCTTACTGCACCGTAATAGTGTGCAGGAGCACCATCTTGTTGAAACGTTATTTCCAAGTTGTCGAATTCATCTGGATTATCTTCTAGAATTTCAAGAATTAACGCCTCAATATCATTTTGTAACATCTCCAGATACAATTCACCGGTTAAGTTAGCATTGAGAAAAAGAGGCCCAACTATGTGGTTTCCCAAAATACCTGCCCAAACATTTACTTTTTCTGGAAATTGAGTATGTTTTTCACGAAAGATGTGAGGATTTGTGTCACTCCAATACCTCACATTTTGAGTGTTAACATTCCATTGAGAAAGAAAGCACTTTCGTCACTAAAACAAATTGTCTGTATGTAGACTGGTTGTTGGTTCATTTTATTGGACATAGTTTCACAGAATTCTAGTCTTCGGTCGGGGGCACCATCTGAAAGTTGGTGAACCATTTTTAATTTGTATGGATGAAATTTGTTTCTAGCCAACACCCTATATACTGGCATTTGACTGACTTCACAGATAGACGCAACTTGGGCTGTGGAAGAAGTAGGGTTTACTACCATTTCTCCAATTATGTCAATTTTTTGTCATCACTAATTGTTGGTCGACCAGATCGTTTGGCATCTTGAACACTACCTGATGCTTCAAACTTCCGAAGAAGCTCCCTCAAATAAACCCTCGATATAGGGCGATCGGGGTACCTCTCATTAAACAGTCGTTCCGCTGCATGGAAATTGTTTCTACATTCACCAATTATTAAGATAGCTGCTACTTTGTCGACTACAGTACGTACCATTTTGCCTATGTAAACACTTAAACGTCTCGTTAAACAATAGCTTAGGTAAATTTTCAAGGTATAAACACTTTTGACAAGTAGAGAATTCAAAAACGTCAACCTTTTTGACAATTAACCAGAGGCGTACTTTAAAATCTTTATTAATTAAATGCGAAACTATAATTTTCGTATTTCTTCAATTTATCAATCAAAATCAGCCGAAACCCAAACAAAATTGGTATGACTGAATAGGTATTTTTAATACCTTTCAAACGAGCTGTCACTTGCCATAGGGTCCCATTTAAAATTATTGGTCACAGTGGCCTTGTGACGTCATTTATGACTATTGCGTCACCTGTTATGACCAGTTGAGAAGCCTACATCCGTTTATTTCCACCCTCCAAATTTCATTATTATAAGTATACCCGTTCAAAAGATACGAGGGGGGGAGGGGACTTTTGACTAGCACTGTATAACATATATTCAAATATGCACATTTTGTCTCGTAAATTTATCATTATAGAACTCTTGCAAATTATAATAGGGTGTATCAGCCAAAAATGTTTTTACTCTTCTTCTGAACTTTTTGTTGGTCAAATTTGCCTGTCTTATATCTGAGGGCAAGTGATTAAACATCTTGAACCAATTGTAATGAATATAATCCCTGGCCAAATTTGTTGAAGGAATTGGCAATTTCAACGCGGTAGAACGGGTGTTATAAGAATTGCACGTAGCCTCGAATAGGGACATATTTTTGTAAATGAGACAAACCGATTCCAAAATGAACAAAGCAATCACTGTTGACATCTTTTCCTCAACGAATTTGTGTCTGCACGAATCCCGAAGTTTACTCTTACACATATACCTGATAGCCCGTTTCTGCAGTACTAATACAGTTAGAAGTGCTGATGAATTGCATACTCCCCAAAACGGTATTCCATAACGTAGGTGAGATTCTAAGAGGGCGTAATACACCGTTCTGGCGGTTTTGATTCCCAAATTTATTGAAGTTACTCTCACTGCATAACATCCAGAAGAAATTTTACTTTCAAGATGCCTTATATGTTCAATAAATTTGAGCTTATTGTCAATTACCAATGTGAATATTGTCAATGTGAAATTAAGTTTGAGTCTCGTTCTTGATCACTAAGTTATCACCAAATGACAGGTCATCAAGAGAACATCTGAATGATATAATGTTTGTTTTAGTGATATTGAAGGATAACAAATCAGCACCACTCCTTGATTTTGTTCATATCAGTAGATATTGCATTGTGTAAATCATTTGAGTTTTTGTTGTTCCACAACTTGATACTTGGACATTTCATTTGAAACAACTATCCAGCATGAAGCCTGAGTATTTTATTGTTTTTGAGGATCTCATTTCAAAGGAATATCTGATGGTTAATACAAAGTTTGGTTTTTCTATTAATGACAAATTATTTATATAGACGGTGAATAGCAGAGGCCCTAGCACCGTACCCTGTGGTTCACTCATTTCATAATTCATTCTAGTCTGTTGTTTACGGTTTTCCAAGCAATGTGCACTCTCATGTCTCCTAGTGTTCTTGAAAGTATATAATGATCGATGGTGTCGGTGGCCTCGCTAAGTCAAGAAAGACACCGATAACGGGTTCTATGCATTTGAAGATCGTATTTGCTAATAGCAGTTGTTGCATCTTGACACATTTGTTTTTTTTGTTACTGAAATGATAATTAATTTTGCCAAAGGATTGTATATTTATATTGTATATTTCAAATGGGAATTTTTTATTTGCATTCTTCAATTCTTTCCACCTGATTTTGCGCGTGAGGTATCACACAGACTGATATAGTCACTTTTGGGAGTGGGGAAATGAGACGGAACAGGAGAAGTGTGATGATAGACAATGAGTTCCTGGATCTTTTGGAAGGAACATAGCATATTTAGTTTTTCTCGAATTGGTATTTTCTCATTATCGATAAAACGCTCATTACTCGAGATATTCCTCATCCTTGAAATAACTGTAAATGTGATTAGCGGCGGTACCGCCAGGAAGACTAGACGAAATATTTATTGGCTGAAGATCAGATTCCCCGACGGAGGCACATGGGTGTGTGACACTTTGATCAGTTCTGTGTGTTTGCGAATTCACCAAATATTAATTTTCAAACAGTATCTACACTGAACGTACATAATTTTGGTCCTTCGAGCCGGATACACTATGGTTTATTTCGCAACAAATTGAAAATTTCCATTTGAAATATATAATATTAAAATACAATCCCTTGGCAGAATTAATTATAATTATGGTAACAAAAAAAAAGAACAAATGCGTTAAGACGCAACAGTAGTTTTGCTTCTCTAAGATAGTAATTTAGGTAACAAGTGATATTTTACGGGATGAGTAGGAACTTTCCAGGACGAGCCGTAGGCAAGTCCTGGAATCCTGCGAGTCCCGTAAAATCACTTTTGGATCGTGTTACGTACAATATTCCCTCTGTAGCCGTTTTGTATGTTAAAAAGGATATCAATGGATAATAATGTATGAACTTTATATATACAATTACATATAACAATCACTCTTATGATTACATTACTTATGAAAATCAATTACACAATCATGACAATTACTTATATTAATATTATCAGGGATGTTAACAGAAGTGACAGTGTTGAAATTACAATTAGACGCATCAGTAATTGTACTAGTTTTCGAGATATTAATTTCGTTATGGCCCTTTTCAATCTGTGAAGCTATGTGAATTTTGTTTCTTAAATAATTTTCTATGTATCCCCCTGCTACATTGGTTGATTTCTATCCTCCGTGTCTCTTCAAGTTGGTTATACTACCACCACATTCAGCGAGTAAAGTGGCTGAGCTCCTGCGTGAAAAGTGCCCGGTGTATTCTTTGGGATTCGGTAATTTGAGAAATTCAGCAATTGTGCAGGCGATTTTTCTAAAAGTGTGAATACCAATAAGTTGTGTAGTACATTTTCCGTTTTCATGATAAACAAATATTCTCCGATGTGGTGTGTTTGCTTGACGTAATGACAAATATTTTCTGTATGAAGAAAATTATTTTCTCCAATGACGACAAAGGTTCTATCCATATTCGTTTTAGAATTAGGAATTTTCATCACCAACATGGTTGTCTTATCTTCTTTATCAATCTCCAACTTCTGATGAGGAGTGATCTATTTCTTCTTCATTCAATACTTTTGATTTTCTTGGTTACAGCCAATGAATTTCGTTCAAGGAAAGAAATAACTTTGAGATAGCGGTTTATAATATTAATTGTGGACTTAAGCATCGAGTGATTGCTCCAGAGGATAGCTTTAAGATTTTAATTTTTCCATCAAATATGCAAAAATCACTGGTTCATATATAGTTTCATCATTGCGCTACATTTTTTAAATGAATTGTAGACCAATTCACACCTTTTTCTTGAATTCACCGGCAATAATTCATAAGTAGCCGCTTTAGCAGATTCAGTTATCTCATATGGAATCATTTCAGCCTCACTTTCAGATTTCAATTTTTTTTATTCGAAAAGCGAAAAAACACACCAATGTTACATGACAAGCGCTGTCATAATAAAATACAAAGTTTATGTTATTGTCAAAGCCGCCTACATAGATACCCAAAATCGTCCCGAAAGTAACAAGAATCGTCCCAAAAGTAACAAGAATCGTCCCGAAAATAAAGAAACCCTTTCGAAAGTGAAAGAAATCGTCCCGAAAATAGCTACTTTCGGTACATTCGTGTAAAGTGGTACTTTCGATTCAATAAATCATACCGAAAATTATATTTTCGATACGGCTGCAGAAAAATTCATTCATTCTGATTTTTATTACTTTTCCAGTACTTTCGCCAGACTTGATATAAGTGAGATGGATCTGTAATTTGTCAAATCATGTTTATCTCCTGCTTTAAAAATTTGAGTTTCTATAGTATTTTTGAAAACTGTCGGAAAGTGTCCTGATTCTAGTACATTATCAATTATCACTCATGTCTTCCCATCTTCGAAAATTCTCATCACTATGGAAGATAGTGCCTATGAATAAATTCTGAAATCTCCCTTTTTTATGTAATCGCCCGCTTCATCTGTTGCGAATATTCTTTGCAGAAAGAAGAGTATATGATGCCATTTAGCAACATGGTTTTATCTAACTGCTACCAAAACATCAAACTGCAAATTCGACCCGTTGCGTTGTCAAAATTAAAAATAGCCCTCGTTATATTTCATCCTGCCGTAATATGATTTCAATTACGAGAAAAGGGTGTGTCTGACAAATATGCCAATTAGTTTTGATGGAAATTCAATATTTTTCTTGGGAACTAGCGGTACTAATGAGGAACACTTTATCAAACACATGTTTCTGTGTCGGTGACGTCCAAAACTGGTGTTTAAGTTCGTTTAAAAATATTCCAAGTCAGCTAATTTGAGAGCCTGTCAATCTCTATTCATCTGAGGCAAGCCAGCACCAGTGACGTGCATTATGAGATGATGAGAAAACGGTTCATCTATACGCATAGGAATGAACACAGAAATTTGTTAATCTGTTAATAAAGCGACTCAATGAGCTTTGGTAGAAGTATTCCGAGAAAACTCTTAGTCATACCTCACAATATTTATAACACTCTTGAATAGGGATAGTATTTTTTTCATAAGGTATAACGGAAGACTAGTATTATGGGGTTTAGAAAATCCACCAAATGAAATTATGCAATATCATGCCCCTCTGATTCCCCTGCACCTCTCACAAGTCGGTAATTTCAGTACACATGGTTGGTGGTGGCCAATAAAAAATGTTACGTATTACAACTTGACTGGTTTCTCAATATCCATTTTTTTATATTTATTTTTTTTGTTTCTTATTCTCGTATTGTTATTTTTGATACCTTCATTTCGTAATCTTCAATTACAATTTTGAATTAACTCTGAGACCACTCTAGAAACAAAGTAATGCCATAAGTTTTTCTGTTGCTTGAGTGGGTTACTTGTTAGGTGTTTGTTTAGTACGTGTTGCTGACGTCAGAATAAAAAGAAAAGTTCCTATTAACATATGTCCGCAAGTTATTCGTTTCTGAGATGCAGGGTGTCAGAGTTAAATTCTTGTTTTAATTTTTTGAATACATTTCAAAATAATTGTGATACCCGAGTAAAGTTTGGTATCTGGAAGTATTTTTCAAAAACAAAAACAAATTTGATGATGTTTGTCTCTTTCGTGGGGGTGGCGCCACCTACATGTCTTTTCAGTCATTTGAAATGTCATAACTTTTTTGTTATAACGTTTTCTGATGGAAAAATTATTTTTTCTAACATTTTTGTTTAAAAAAAAGTTGAGAGGTGTCAAGGGACACCCGGATGGAACGAAGTTCCTTTCGATTAATTAGTAAAGGAATTGTAATAAAATTTTATTTTTTTTTGGTTATAATTATATTTTTTTTATTATTAACAAATATAACGTAATATAAACTGATAGTAGCCAATCTTTAATTTGATATAGTATGAATTAACGAAAATATAACGTATATAAGTTAAAGACTTGATACAAGCTTTATTATTAGGAAATCTCTAATTTTTATTGTACATTACGCACTGTTCAATGCGAAAAAGAATAGAAGAAACGAAAAAAAGTTGAGAGGTGTCAAGGGACACCCGGATGGAACGAAGTTCCTTTCGATTAATTAGTGAAGGAATTGTAATTTTTTTTTTTTTTTCAAGTTATAATAATATTTTTCTTATCATTAACAAATATAATGTAATATAAACCTAATCAGCAAGCTCAATTTTAGTACATACGCATTGATATTGTAATATTTAAATATAATTTGCTTTTGAATTTATTAAAGTTATGACGCGAACACTTGCTAAACACACAATAATGGAGAGATTATGACGCGTATGACTTGGATAGCACAATAGTAAAGAGAGGTTATAATGCGTACTTGTTAAAAATACATAAGCATTTATTATTGTCTGTATAAAATCTCTGCTTACCTAACTCCATCAGCAATATCCGAACTTTGCAGAAACATTGTCAGGATTCATTATTGTTATTATTTTTTATTATTTATTATGTAAAAAAAAACTGTATACACTCAACAAAAATAATCGTCGCGACACCACACTGTTCAATGCGAAATAGAAAGACGAAACGAAAATAAATGGCTTGCTTTCTATGAGAGAGAGAGAGAGAGACAGACAGAGCAACACGCGCACGCCGCACGGCTTACAACTACAGCAAAAAGTGTCGTTACAACTTTTGGTCTTAATTTATTTCGTCTAGCCCCCTTTCGCAACGCGCGATAAGGAACTTCCAAAAATATATTCTTGGTAGGGGTCGCTGCGAGCAACTGTTTTCGAGTAATTGGGATTTGAAATAATCGATGCGAGTGATTTTGAATGACAAGATTTTCACATCCGAAATTAATTTAGTTGAATAAATTATTTTCCTTTAATTTCATTTTTAAATAGGAATCGGGTGTTATCAATTTTGTGCTAATAATTATAACAGTAATTAAGACCAATTTAATATTTAAACAGTTAGCTGAGGGTGATATCCGAAGTAATTGATCAAAATTGCCACCTTGCACCATTATGCATGCGTCGGCTCGTCGTACACGTTTCATTTCACCTGGTGTACTTTGCATAGCGTCAAATCCAGCAATGATTCGTTGACCAAGTTGTTCTTCGGTTCCTATTGGCACCGTATAAACTAGGGCCTCCAAGTGACCCCACACAAAAGTGGATTGGATTCAAATCCGGGGACCTCAGAGGCCAGAAATGATTTGGAACTTCAGCGCCTCGATCAATCCATCTGTTCCTAAATCGCTGATTTAAAAATTCTCGAACCATTAAAGTAAAATGCGCCATCATGCATGAACCATATTCTTTGTCTCAGTAAAAGTGGAAGGTCTTCAAGTAATTCAGCAAAATATTTTCAAGGAAATCATGATAAGAATTTTCATTAAGAGACCCTGAAAAAAAGTGGGGACCAATCAAATAATCCCCAACAATATCAATCCACACATTCAATGAAAACTGGTGTTGAATCCTGGACTGAACTATTGCGAGAGGGTTTTCGTCACACCACATATGATTATCATGAAAGTTCATTATGGCGTTCTTTGAAAAATGTGCCTCGTCAGTAAATAATATCTCTGCAGTTAATTGCGGGTTTTCTGCAGTTTTCTGCAGTATCCATCGTCAAAATGTCAAATCTCGGGGCAACAATGCTTGGACACGCTGTATGTGATAAGGATACAACTGATTTTGTTTGAGGATTGACCAAACTAATTTGTGATGTACGTTGAGATTTTGGCCAATTTTTGTCGTGCTTGTCTGTGGATCTTCTTCTATCGCCTGAAGAACAGCTTCTTCAACTTCTGGTGTCCCAGTAGTCAACGGTCTGCCTGCCACTGGACCTTTTCAAAAGGATCTAGACTCCATAAGCCGCTCAAAAAGGTTTCTGAATGTCTGGTGATTCAGCGCTCGATGATTAGATTATAAATACGTCTAGCCTCGTAGCAAATGCCATCGGCAAGACCGTATACGTAAATCATATTAGCTATTTCGCTTTTCGTGAATGCTGCTATTTGAAAAAGATTGGAACACGAATACAGAAAACAACTTCACCGCCACAAGAACGGATTGAAATGACATGACAAGTACTCACCTGAATGTTATTTATTTGAATCGGAAAAGAGTCCAAGAAAATATGTAACAAAAAACAAGAATCATTTTTTTACTACATTCATGTGGTGAACGTAGAAGAAATCCAAATGCGATTATTTCAAATCCCAATAACTCGAAAACAGTTGCTCGCAGCTCTACCAAGAATATATTTTTTACACAAAAATGTAAGAAAAAAGTTATGACATTTCAAATGACTGAAAGGACATGTAGGTGGCGCCACCTCCACGAAAGAGACAAACTAACATCAAACTTGATTTTGTCATTGAAAAATACTCTCAGATACCAAACTTTACTCTATCACAATTATTTTGAAATGTATTCACAAAAAATGAAAATAAGAATTCAACTTTGACACCCTAGAATTCGGTAAACTAAGTTTCTGAATCAATCTGATTGTTACTGAAACCATAGACAAATTTTAAATGAATCATATAGAAGTTATGTAAAATATGTATAACTGACATAAACAATAATCAGACTGACAGAAGAACGTTCAAGTACAATTGAAAGCTTCTATTTGGGTATGCTTCGCAGTTCCAATTTTTTGCTGACTCCATTTTTCAACGAAATCATCAATACATTAGACATCAGCAGAAACCTAATGATCCTCTTTTGTTAAAATCGCTCCACTGAATACGTTTTGTACATCCTATAATGCACTGTCCACTATTCGTTTGCCAAATCGATAACTCTAGGATAAGTAATTTGTCACACACAACATAATCTCCATTATGTATCGGAATATCCATCTTTAAAATGATCTATATCATTTCTTGCTAATCTGTCAAGGACTACTTATTCCAATATGTTCATTTGTGTATAGCCGCTACGAAATAATGCATTTTTCTGGAAAGTGGGTCATAGTTTACAATAGAGTTGTTAGAAGCATGTCGTAAAAGTGTCAGAATTGTTAACAGTTTTTAAAGCTTTCTAATTTACTATGCACATTATCTCGGGCAAGCTATTAACGAGTTGTATATTGGAAATGGCATGGATATACAGGGCGATTTTTGTTTTGTCTTCATACATTTGATTATGTTTGTATGGCGGGAGCTATTTTCTAGTCAATTTATGTTGAATGCACGTGTAACTTTAAATATTATTCATGTTAATCTTAGGGTTTTTTATTATTCTACTTTAGTTTTAGTTTACGAAACAACATATAGTATATCATATATCAAGGTTGAAAGGAAATTATTGTAATCCAGAAACCCAGTTATATCATATTTTTCACTACTAACAACAGAAATGACCATTTATCAATACTTGTACCCAAAAACATCTATTACGGAAACGTATAAATATATCTATCTTTATAACTAGACAACATATAACCATAAATTATTTCCGAATATACGGGGCGAATATAGGATCTTTTTTGTTTCCACTGAAAAATCAGTAGAAATTCTTAACACAAAACCTAACATTTTAAAAAAAAATTGCCACAATTTCGGATACTTCGCTATCAAATTTAACTATCAGGTCACGAAAATATTCTTCTCTTTCAAGAGCTATATTATTCAGTTCATATTCAAAAAATATTGGAATTCTAATTTTAGCGAACGTAATGATTTGGCACTTATCGATGTTAACATCAAGTACATTATTTGTACACCACTCGGAAAAAGCTTCTAGATTTTTTTCGGCCTCTTTCTGACAAGATTGCTCGATAAAGTTTCAGATCATTCGCAAACATAAGCAATTCTGAATATTTGAAAACATACCTTATGTCCGATACAAACAAGTTGAACTACAGTGGGCCCATATGGAATCCCTGAGGTACCCCTGATGGAACCTGAATGGGCGTAGATGTTGTGTCTCCATATTTCACCGACAGAGTTCTATCAGTCAGGAAGCTATTAATAACTTGTAAAACGTTCCCATCTATACCAAGCGCTTCAATTTTGGCTATAAGTAAGCTGTGGTTGACTCTGTCGAAGGCTTTAGAAAAGTCAGTATAGACAGAGTCAAACTGCAGCCTCTTCTCAAGATTTTCGGTTATGTAGTTTGTATATCGAGCAAGGTTGGTACAAGTGGATTTTCCTTCTGAGAAACCATGTTGCTGGGGATTGAATAAAAACTCACAGTCCCAGGAAAGTTTATTTGTAAGCACAGAATCAAACATCTTAGCCCTCTCTGACTGATTGCAAACTGCTCTATAATTCTTAATATTTTTCTTATCTTCTAGTTTATGTATTGGTTTCAGGAAGAAAAATAAAGGTATTCCATCAGGTCCCATTATGAGCTTAGGGGGAACAGAGAGAACGTAATCTATTTTATCCGTAGCAGTAATATTATAATTGCTATGAAAATTATATTCAGGAGTAAAATTCACTGTCTGGTTATTATATATAGTTGAAAAATAAGAGGCGAACAAATTGATCATCTCAGAAGTATTATTACTAACTTATTTTTCGTAAAACATGGCTAAAGGTAGCTTATAATCTTTTCATTTACTCTGAATTATATCCCCAAAAGGCCTTTGGATTATCAGATATATTATTTTCGATTATATTAATGTAATTTCCAAGCACCGTTCTTGAATAGCTTTGTAATTGTCCCTCATTTCACAGAAGTCATAGTAGTTATTTATGTTTACTGTTTCCTTATATTTTTTATGAGTGTTTTTTTTTGTCGTCAATCGTTTTTCTAAGGCTAGAGCTGAACCAAGAGGAAAGGGTAGAAGTTTTGAATTTTTTTAAAAGAATAAATAGATGGATTGCTTGATAAATAGTGTCATAAAAACAATTAATATTATTATTAACATCTGAGTTACAGACAATATGTTCCCATTTAACATCAGCTGTGAAGTCGTTTATCTCAATATAATTTCCATTTTTGAAATCAAAGAAATATTCCTCCTATTCAGATTCTTCTGGAATAGAAAATTCAATGGCAGTGTGTCAAACACTATTTTTGAAAATTTCATTTATAGCATTTTGTATGGAAAAATGATTGTTGGAAAATATCAAATCTAAATAAACATCGCTATTCCTTGAGAGTTTTCATTACAATTTGAATTTAAACCCAGATTGTCATTGAACCATGTCGCATCAGGAATATTGTAATCTCCACATATAAAGTTTGACTGAGCATAATTGCTGGTAACAAATTCAACAGCACTAATGTGATCTTCATATAAATTGACAGGTGAACAGAGAGGAATGTTTATAGTACCTATTACTACGATTTCGTTCTTAAATTGAAATAAGTAAATAGGTACTTGTTCAAAATCTACACTGACGACATTTTAATTTTTTTTGCGGATAGTGTTGATTTTACTGCAATTAAAATTACTCCTCCACTTTTTTTTTCTGTAGTCACTGGATCACGGTTCCAACGAAATATATCAGAACCTGTAAGTCCAATTTCTGCATCGAGATGATCATGGGTGAGCCAAGTTTCTACAATAACTATTATTTTATAATGGGAGCACAGGGCGGCGTTACGAAATTCTGTAAGTTTAGTTCTCATACCACTGGTGTTAAAGTAATAAATATCGATATCGTCGTCTAGTTTTTTGGGTGGTTTTTTGAGATGACTGAAATGCCATTATTATACTTGATGGAAAGATCGTTTTCCCCAATGTTTTTTCTTGTCTCCATCTCCTCTTTTAATTTATTCAAATGTTCACGCTGTAAAGGTGTGAGATCGGCCGACAAAACGACTGTTTTAGTTCTGTCTTGGAGCCGCCATTCTAATTTTATGAATTTTGACAAAAAATTCATGATTTTCCACCCCGAAAACCGCCACACTCAAATTTTGAATCGCATCGGACCATATACACAAATATCGTCCGCCATCTTGAAGCCGCCATTTTGTTTTTTTTTCACTAATAAAATTTGTATATTGCATTGTCTTCGGAACTATAAACACCTGCCACATTTCAAGTTAATCGGACGACTATAAGTGCTTCTAATTCAGCTTGAAAGATTTGACCTAAACGAACAAACTAACATACAAACATTGTAAGTTGAATAGAGGCTTGTAATAACAACGTGTGGCATAAGGAATAAAACGCAGAGAGATTTTTTGTTATAAAGTATGTGTTCTAAATCCCCTCTTAAGGAACTCATTATTTTTGGGAACACCTTGTATATGGTAAGATGATCTTGGATGGCATTGAGTCAGATTCATTGAATGTGGATCTTGGTGTTCCCCAGGGTTCCATTTTAGGACCTCTTCTCTTCTCCTTATATATTTCCGATTTCCATGAAATCATTGAAAATGCAAGAATACATCACTACGCCGATGATACTCAACTCTATATTTCTTTCAATAGTCTTAATCTCACCGCTGCGCAAAATTATATGATTAATGATTTGAATAACTTATATGACTTTTCCACAGCTCATAACTTACGTTTGAATTCTAAGAAGTCACAGGTTATGCTTTTTGGCTCCGCAAAGAAATTGGAGGAAGTTCGTGATGAACTGAAAATTAATATTGGAAACGATATAATCCCTATAGTTAATGAAGCCAAAAATCTGGGACCATGGATTGACACCCCTGAAATTTTCTTAACACGTTAGCCATCTATGTCAAGCATCTTACAATGTACTGAGGCAATTATTTCCAAATAGACATCTACTTTCCAAGCACCTGAAGCTCACCTTGTGTGAAACCTTGATAACGTCGAAGTTGTTTTATTGTGATAGTATCTATGGACCTGCCCTCCTTAGATACGACCAAAATCGCCTTCAGAGAATACAAAACTCTTAGAAACGATTCTCCTACGGTATCCGCAAATTTGACCATATTAGTGCTGCACTGGAAGACTCGGGCTGGCTGGGGTTGGACGATCTTCGGAGTCTTCACATACTTTCATTCACACACAAAATACTTGAAGCCAAAGCTCCAGAATATTTGTTCGTCTATAAACAACCTCAGAACACGCAATAGACACTTACTTGTTATCCCCCCTCACTCCTCTGCAATCTTCACCAGAAGTTATTCATATAATGCCGCCAAACTGTACAATCAGCTACCCAATGATTTTAGGTCTTACACGCTATCCAATTTCAAAAAAGGCTGAATTTTTTGCTAAGAGATACTCAGTTCTCTTTAAGACGTTGATGACTGCTACCCATTTTGGATGTTCTTGTTGAATTTACTATAATGTTTTTTCCATAAGGTAACTCATTGATCTATCTTCATTTCAAATATTATATATAAATTTAGAGTATTTATTCTTATTTTTATTATTTTTTTTTTTTTTTTTTCTTTTTTCTTTTTTTTTCTTCATGGTTAAGTTGAAAAACAGCTCTTGCTGACACTTCGCCTTTCATCATTTTCAACTGTGTTTATTATTCCATGCCACTCTGTACCTTTCTTTTATTTTCAACTAAAATGATGAATAAAGCCGCTTTATTATTATTATTATTATATTATATTCCTTCTTCGAAATGAGCAGGAAGATTCAACATAAAACAAATATCTCAAGCTCACTTTCGGACTTATTTGGTATCCAATATTACGCTATCGGGGGTTGAAACTCGACGAGAAAAATCATGCACAAAAGACGACTTCATAAAAATAACAATATGTCAACCAGCAATATGAAATAACTCCTGGCATGTGAAAGTACTATTGATGTTCAATCCTCATCAATATTAGATAATGCCAACTTGTGTGACACCCTTGTTGTTTAATATGTGCGAACGGCCACGTTCTCCTATAAACATGAACCTGACGTGACGAAATGCCATTATTGTTGACGAAAGCCTTCGCCAATGCATATTTTTCCGTGTGGTGAAGCAATGACAATATTTCATTCTAATTTTAAAGGGAAAATATCGCTATTGGAATTTTATCTCCGCACTACGAAGAATAACATCAGGCGAGGCGAAGGAGGTGTTTTATGGGTCATATCGAAGGAATTTAATAAAAGGAAATGACGGAAAAATATTGTTATGGCTGCAGCTGGGTTTTCAATAATCAATCTGTATGCCGACTTCGATCTATTTAGTGCGTAGGTGGCTATTCATAACAGGGGTAGGTGGCCATCTACAAGAGTACCTACTCCACAGGAGGGGGAGGATGAAACAAGATTGGAAGAGCATACTGAGGTAGAAAATCATTTGTTTTTTGATTAATTCAACAAATACACGACCGTTGGTTGACTCGATAGGCACCAAAATTGTTTTTTGGAAGGTCGAGAAAGTCTTTAGCCATTTGGTATTGTCCCTGAGATCTGAGTCTATGAACCTCCTGTAGTTTAGATGTACCCACTGAAAACTGTCAGTTGATAACTAATTTCGCAGTGTATTGAAAATGATATTTGGAAAATATCTTCTTTGAAAATGCAGATGAATTAACTCTGACGTCTTTTCAACTCAGAAATTATATTGACAGACACTTATATCACCGTTTAAATGAAAAACTACACACTACACTAAGGAACCGTTATACGAAGTACTTCAAATACAAAATTCTGAAACTCCTCATGGATCTTTGATCCCCATATTTGTTAAATGGTACGTCATCATAGTCAAGGATATAATCTTCATTATAAGATTGGCGACAGTTGACTTAGATTCGGTATACTTCACACGAAATATTTTATCTTCTATCAAGTCTCAGATCCATGTGTTTGGATCTCTCTAAAATTGTTCGGATTTCTGCCAGTTTGATTGCTCCTCGATTGTCAATATTTAAGTGGCATTCTTCAAGTACATGAATTCTTTGGCTGCTTCATTTAGTGCATCAAATTCGGATTCTACGGTACTAAATGCAACATGATGCTGCTCCCGAATTGTCCAGCTCATGGTTCGATAATATGAAAATATAACCACTGTATGATTTGCTGTCCACTTCATTCGCATCCCAATTTCCTTTCCAGTCTTATGATATTCCATTCCATAATGTCTTGTTTCGTTCAATTTGCTGAGAATATACTCCATTCCCTTCCAATGTTTGCTAGTTGGTTTGTGATCAAATTTACTCATGAATGTTGCTGCGAATACTAGAACTGGCCTAGTGGAGGTGCACAGATATAAAACGCTTCCAATGATTCTTTGAAACATGGCCTTTCCATTATCGTTCACCTTGTCTGGGTCGTTTTCACACGATTCATATTTTTCTCCAATTGGTAGAGGAGTAGATACATTCCTAGATTCTAGTATGTTCATCTCTTTTAATAGCTTCAGCGTTTTTCAGTTGCTTTGTTAGTTCTTTGTTTCCACTCTTGGTGACATTCAGTTTCTCAAGTTTGTTCCATTTACCCTGAATATCTGTGTTATTTAGTTTGAAATTCAAGTATGCCTTTTCTCAGCTTTTATAACTTTGTTGGTCAGATTTCTCAATTTCTCTTAGTATGTCTAATGTTGTGGGAGGTTTGAATTTTTTAATCTAGTTAGGGATTTTTTTCTTAGTTTTTGCATTAATTTGATGTTGTCAGTAATCCAAGGAGTGTACTTACAATTTTTTGGTTAATATTTCATTTCCGGAGCATGATGATCGAGAAGTTGTAGAATCAATCCATTCAACTGAGAAATTTTCTGATCCATATTGAACGTGTTTATAAATTAAGTACCAAGGTAGATCTGCCAAATGGGTGTCTACCGTCACCAATATGATATTTGGCCTGTATCAGTGCATGATCTGATGTATCAGATTCATAAACTTTCACTTCGGATATATCTTCACAATTCGTAATAATTGAGTCTAATAATGAGAAATATGCGCTAGTTATTCGTGTAGGTTCTGTGAAAATTTGCCTAAAATTTAAAATTCCCAAAATAGATGAAAACCTATTCGTGTTGTTTGTATTAAAGTCCAGCATATTTATGTTGAAGTCACCCATGATGATAATATAATTGTGGTTGGAGAAGATATTCGTGAATATGTTCAATCAAAACACCACACACATCCGAAATCATGTATTTATCGCACGTAAAACTGCCATTGTTCAATATTTTTCCATTTTTCACATCGAAAACACATTTTGTCAAAGATTAAGTAAGTAGGTAGGTAGCATTTATTTTCTTTGGAGACAAATATAAATTTGTATAAGAATAGTCAAGACGTCATCGTTACTGCTTCTTATAGCAAAATTATAATGTGGTGTGATACAACAAGGATAGAAATATCTGCTGTATTGTGTTGAAAAGAAGACAGGCTCATTTTTAGTATAGCTTAGTGTTACACCCTTGGTACACTTCGCTGCAAATGAAAGAACTCATTTTTACGATGTTGCCAACCTTACCTAGGTCGAAATTCCAGATTCAGATCCAGAGACCAATAAGAGTGAAGTAACAACATGTTTTTCTACTGAGTATTCTGAAAAACAATAAGATATACCTATAGCATCAATAGCTACAATAATTAGATATCATGCACTTCTTCAACACCTCATTCATGAAACAAGTTATTGTTTTTTCGTTAGCAGAAATGTCTACCAGGATTTTTGAAGGGTAATTCCAAACAGAAATTATTTGATGCGTCACATCGCACTTAGGCGACTAATAAAACAGAATAGTGCTTTCCAAAGATTATGCAATTTCCATGGAGATAAATAAATGTTTGCCCATGAAAAATCTAGCGAGGACTGACTGATAAAGTACGTTGTACGTTTGAAAAATCAGCCTTCCATACAGAGACGGGAGTTGTGTTAATCCATCCATTAGTTTAGCTAATAGTGAATTCGCTCAACTCGACATTTTCCAGTTATCCACCATTTCCAAAAATGGAATTCGTTAACAGTAGTATTTCACGATTTCAATCACCTGTAATCACAAAATTTATATCGTTCAAATCTTTCTGTATTTATTTTCAGAAACAGTTAAAATTTCAATTTGGACCAAAAAAATTGGCAACTTGAATCAATTTGATAATACAAACAAAAAGCATTCTAGTGCAAGTGTATTTGTAGTTATAATTCACTATAAAATTGGAGAAATATTGAATTGAGACTTGGAAACATTTTCTGTGATTTTCAAATTAGATGTAAAAGTTGAAGGTGCATTACTTTATACAATTGAAAAAGAATGAAGTGTGTTATATCTGGTTCATAGTTGGTGACACTGTATTTGAAGCTTGTGGATCAATTGAATTCATTTTTATTACAAAATTTCATTTAGTTTCACCTGTCCCAGGGTCTGTAATCAAATCTTGCTTGTTAAATTTGATCCACTTCTAGTTGCTCGAGTAACGTGAAATTTGGCAGGTGTTTATAGTTCCCGCAACAATGATTTATGGATTTTTTAGAGAAAAAACAAAATGGCGACTCTAAGATGGCGGACGAGATATGTGTTTATGGTCCGATTCGACTCAAAATTGGTATGTGGGGGTTTTCGGGGTCGGAGATTATGATGAATTTTCTGTCAAAATTCATAAAATAAAAATGGCGGTTCCAAGATTTGTCATAACACTATTTTCTTTTGCCGACATGGATGTACTAAAAGCATTTTGTAATAGACTAACAACGTAGTGTTTCTCTTTGTTTGTTTGATATTTTTGATGTGAAACATCTATTGCCGCAGCTTGTCAGTGAAATCGACCAGCTTGTCGTTACGGAAAACGGTCTGACGCTGCCTCATGCCGTGACGGTGTGTGCGCGCGCATTGATAATATTATTGAATCAAAATATGAGTGACATTGACGATCAAGTGACCAATAATAAACAAAAAGTCAATAATGATCAAACTTCAGGCTCCAGTAAAATGTTTAATATGAGTGCAGAACGTTTTCTTCACGAAACACAATCTACCGACTCAAACCAAAGGTTATTCATTAATATGCTATTTTATTTTATTACTATCCTATTTTATTCCTTCATTTGAGGTTAAAAATGTGCTTACTGATGTCAACACATGATTCGTTTTCTGCGCTTGCGTAAAAAAATGCAAGATATATATATACCCACGTGTTTTGTTTTAGGTCCTTTCTGTGTGTGCGTGTGAATATGTGTGTGTGTGAGGCTCCTATTTGTACAAAAATTTAAATTAATAAAATTACTCCATATTTTTCATTGGTTTTTGGTTTGAATTGATTAGAAATCTGAATATTTACTGAGATGTTTCACATCTGCCGGCCGTCCCGTGACGGCCAACTTTTTTTTAATTTTTTTCAATTTCTCTTTATTTTTACTTTTTTTTTTTAGGTTGAGTGGAAGGAAGCACTTGTCTGATCCCTCTGGATCTGACAAAAGCTAACTCTGACTTTTGGTAGAAATGGTTTTTTACAGCCAATGTGTCATTTTTATAATATCTTTTTGATTTATGCCTGTAAACTTCTACCTATGAAAGCATTTATTATTATCATTATTAATATCATAATATCAACTGTCAGAAAAACAAAATCCATCAAGGTTATCATATAGGGTGTTCTCAATTACAGGGACATTATTGTGTAGGACTTTCATTTTATTCAGGTAACATTTTCCTTCAGTGTACCCCCTTTTTCACCTGTATCTATACCTACCGCGTATGTCTTCCAAACTCAATTAGTGCCATATACACCCCGATGTTAGTTCAGATCCGAATGGAGGTAGAAAGGAAAAAAGTGAGCCAGGGGATCAGATTAATATCGATCGGCAAACACATTTGTTTCAATATGTTGCCGCAAATTCGATACTGAACCGTCTCCAGTGACTGAGCGAATGATCGTATGAAGTTCCCCTTTCTTGTGCTAGTTCAAACAAAGTCGATGGAGATATGAGGTAGGAGGGGATCCATCCAGAACATTCAAGAGCGATTCAAAGTTGTAATCATTGGAAAAAACTTGGCTTTTAGAAAGGGAACAGACAGATTCCCGAAACGTCATTGAACAAAGAATATTCTGTATTAATTTCTAATATGATTTTTGTTGTGAAATATTTTAGGCAAATCTTCAAACGGCCTTTATCATTGTGAGAAATATTATTCATTGCACAGAGCTCACTTTGACTGTTTTCGTTATTGATTTGTTTGAAAATATGAACAGGGTGTTCATGAAATTAGATGTGGAGTCATTTGTGACTCTATTGAATAGAAATATTTTCCTTAAAATTGAAAACTCCCCTATAGAAATGAAGTTATTTTCTGTGAATACAACTACTTCCCCAGCTATAGCCACGCTTAACACCTATAAGATGTAGTTCAATATAGACTAGTCGAGAAGTGAGTTTCGTCCAAAAAATAGTTCCAAGTCTCCAAAAAATATGAGCAATAGCTCATTCGATTCAAGATGCAATTCTTGAAAATATATTCTTTTGTTTTTTTTTGCTGACGAAAATTACAATTGTTAGTAGGAAAAAACAAAACAAAGAAACGGTGTTTAGTTTTTTGAAAAAAACTGAAAAACTGAAAGAGATAGAAAAAATCGGAAGAAAGAATCTTAAAGGAGAGGAAATTTCCAATGAAAAAGGTTGGATTCCCAAAGTTAAATTATTTATAATTTTAAATTAACGCTGAAAGTACACCACTTAAAATAATTTTTTTTATAGTATTAAATTTCAATTTAAAACTTTCAATAAATCATGGTGTTTTTTACACTTGAAAGAAGAAGGTCCCGAAAAAAAATTAAGTTTATTTTTCAACAAGTTAGGCATTTGTTAATAAGTCCTTATTTTTCGGACCTCGGTTTTCTTAAAAAACGGCATAAATGTTCAAATAATACCTCTAAAAATTTTTCGCTCCTTGAAGCCCTTCTTATATATATATATATATATATATATATATATATATATATATATTTATATTTATATATATATATATATACTTAACGAAATTACGTTATAAAAGTTTTGAAAAGTGGTTAATTTTGTTTATTATAATTTTTGAAATTTAGCAAAAAATTCAAATTTGAAAAATGCAAAAAAAAAATTTATCCATATATTTTGCTATAACAATTCTCTCATCTAACGACGGCATTCAATTACATTCAAAAAAAAATCTAGGATTTTTTTTAATAAATTGTTTATATACAAATTGATTAGTTTAATATAAAAAAAAAATATTTTTGCCATTTTGTTGTCTAGAGAATGAAATGATTTACACAGAAATATATTCCTTAAAAAAAATCTCATTGTTTATAATAGTTTTTTTATAATTCCATTATTTAAATAAACGAGTTAAGAATGTTTTTTTTAAAAAATTTGATTATTAAACATTTTATTGTTTAATAAGTTAACAATTTGTTATAAACAAATTCCCATTCTTGTGATATTTTTTTCTGAAACTACTAAAAATTAAAAAAATTGTATGTATCAGAGTGTCAAAGAACTTACGGTATATAATTTTTTATAGAAATAGCTGAAAAAAAAATCACAATGAATGATTTTCCAAAAAAAACTGCATATCTTGACTATTTATTCACAAATATATGATTTAACACCGCTAGAATACATGATAAAGTTGACATTATTCGAATAAATCCGTGTATTTCATAAACAATTTATGTTAATCAATCCAAATACTAACCTACAAAATCGTGTTGAAGTCATAGTTTAAAAGAAGTAGATAACGGATTTTCTTATAAACAAATGCATATAAACAGGAAACCATGACAGATACAGACTTGGTGAAGAGGTAATTTGAGAGATCAACTAATGTTCTATAAAATCATTTCCAATGTTGATAACTTCATCTTTAATGGTTCGAAAGTTACAGCGGTTTGTTACTTAAAAAAAATGTTGCCTCTTCAACTTCTATATACCGTAACTTAATAAACATTGAAATTTTAAATAATTTCATTTCTTGGTGTTCATTCTATTGAGAATTGCCAATTATTATGTTAAGAGAAAACAAATTCTCAACTAATTATTCAAATAATGGAAATGTAAAATAAAACTATTATATTATAAACAATAAGATTTTTTTCTAGGATTATTTTCAAATCATTATAATCTCTAGACAACAAAATGGCAGATTTTTTTTTTCCGAAAAATATTAAATTAATCAATTTGTTTATAAACAAATTATAAACAAATGTCCTTAATTTTTTTTTCAAATGTTATTTTTTTTCCAACGGGACCTTGTTTTTTCAAGTATTGAAAATACACCATAATTTATAAAAAAAATTAATTGATATTTAATGCTATAAAAAAAATGTATGTGGTGTACTCTCTTTAGAGACGACGCGCGCATGTCGTAGCCCCATTTTCAACTTTAAATTATAATAATAAATAATGGAGATGGAGAAATTTCCAATAAAAAAATCTCGATTTTATTGGAAATTTCCTCCTATTTTAGAATGTTCTCTCCGATTTTTGCTAAAGCTTATCGTTTTTGAGTTATTCTCAAAAAACTGAACCCTTTTTTATTGTTTTAGTTTTTTGTTAATAACAATTGCAATTTTCGTTAGCAAAAAAAATGTCTTTCTTAGAATGGCACCCCGAATCGAATGTGCTAGTGCCCATATTTTTAGGAGGCTTGGAACTATTTTTCGCAGGAAACTCACTTCTCGACTAGTCTAATATCTCTTTTCATAAAACAGCTATAAGCATTCAGTTCTCAGAGTTATATCTGCCTGTGTTACTGATAGCAAATCCATACCCTGTATGTCATATCGATTCCCGCTAAGGAGCAACAAGTACATCAGGCAGGTAGGAACAGTAATTTCACGAAGGTTGTTTCATACAATGAAGCAGCCGCCCCCTGGAAAGATTAATCAAGAAGAAAGAGGGGCTCCCGCACAGTGGAAAATTAGATATTGTAATTTCGTCACCCTCGGAAACACTAGAAGTCCTGTCCAATTTAGGCCTCCGTTACGTTCGGGAATTGGGTCAAGGTCCTCTTTAGTGTCGAGAGTGATTGATCTTACCATTGCATTACCTGGGAATAGGCAAGGAAATGGGTAGTGTACGATAATCAAAGCTGTTTTTCAGTAATGTCTCAAATGCATTGAACATTTTGGAGTTTTGGAGTTTTCATGTTGAAAGAGGAATTTTCCAATTTGTATAGGGTGAGTGCACCAACGGATGACCAATTAAGAGCTTCTTCCGAAAAAATTACTTATATATACTAAAATATCAATTTTCATGGAAACCAAAAAAATATACGAGGAGAACCAAGGTTTGTGATTCTTAATATCATGTAAAATCTTGAAAATAACGGTAAAATGTAGTCAAGAGAATAGATGAGTCAAAAAAGTCATACATCACCAGTGATTGACCAGCAAGAACTAGTACTTGACCACAATTTTACCCAGTGGTTGACCACTTGATAAAATCAAATGAAACAAGTTTCTAAGCAAAACTGTGGATTTATTGATATAAAAAACAAGTTTTGATTTTCCAACAGAATCTTATTGAAGAATGATAATTTTTTAACTCAAACCTTTTCCATAAATACTAGTTTTTTGGCGAGTCGAAACTTTTTCACACGGGTTTGGACTACAGTTTCCTCCAATTTCCGTATCATTTTTATATTCTTTTACTTCAGTCTGAATATTAAATTTTTGTTTCTCAGTTTTATTGTTATTTTCTTTCGTTTCAGTATTACTATAAGTTTTCTCTTAGAACAGTTGCATTATCATTATTAGTTTCATTTCCCAATTCCATATCAATATGTTTACCTTTATCGTGTTCTTCTTGGTATCATCATGTAATTCTTCTGCTGACTCATCGCCGCCCTATTCCTTCATCTGTGCTTTTTTTAACGATTCCCGTCTTTTCTTGGAAATAAGTGAATCAAAATATAGAAACGTTAATTGGCTTGATTCGTTCTATTCCGTCTTGATCTCCCAAAGTTCGCGATGCATCGTGTATACATTTTTTGAAATCTACTGCCTCGACTTCATAATACATTTTTCATGCTTCTTTTTTCTAATAACAATGGGAAAGTGGCTTTATGCAAACAATATTAATCAGGAACGACTTTTTTCTATTTGCCTTTGAAATTATTTATTGAAGTAGCATGCGGTACCCCATACCCATACAGCCTCCTCGATTGTCTAATATTGCTAACATCGCTCATAGCCTGTTACAATCGTACCTTCGTATATTCGATAAATCTCCTGTTAGTTTCATTTATTTTTTCTGGGAAATACAGTGGTTTTACTAAACCTGTTTTCGAAAATAAAAGAACCTTATATAAAGTAAAATATATGTACCAGTTGTTGATCATGACAAAAAACCAATAGTTGACCACTACGAATCTATGGTCAATTACTAGATCAGCTTAAAAAAAAATGTTTTTAACAAAAATAAATATTTTATGCATACCCAAAGCTATGAAAGGAACCCCTTTGAAACACCAGTAGTTGACCAAAGTGGTCAATTACTGGAGCTTCAACAAATATTTTGTTCTAGTAGTTGCCCACATGAATTAAAATTATAGAAACACACAATCCAATAATGAATACCATGAAAATACTCAACAATATTCATATAGCAACTAGTACATCAAGTATGTTTTTAATGAAACTATCAACAAGAACGGATGATTTAAGATTACTAAAAATTGTCTTCTTACCATGCTTATCGCCACATCACCTGTTTTCTACCAGTGAAAGACGAAAAATGTGTAAACATGACAGTGACCAACTTATCGTGAAATTTATTTGGGTTAATTGTGACATCTACTGAATCGAAGTCCCATTCAATTTTCAAAAACATAGGCAACCAACAAAATAATATAGTATCCTATTCTATCACATTATTATTTCAAGATATTATGAATTTATGATTATCCTTTAATGAAGTTTTAACCTGTTTGAGAATGAATGAATAAATAATATTCTCAATTACATTCAGCGTATGAAATGATCAATTGAAATAATACAATCGTTGGTGCGGAATATACACAAAAAAAAATACTCAAATTGGGAAAACTAATATGTTTGGAAACTCAAGTAAATCTTTCCTTCGAATTGAGCACATTTTTTTGTCAATGGAACGATAATCATTTTATTGAAATTATGCTTATACCAAGCATGTCATTATAAAAATACAAATATAAATTCTTCAACTTGAAATAACGATTTTTTTTTTATTGAAAACATGTAATATTTTGATTTGATACTTTTGTTCCTTGATACAAGCATATGAATATGCATTGCTTCTAATGAAAAAATATAATTTCTTCAGGTTGATATCAAATTGTTCAATTAAAAAATGTTATTTCACCAAGTTGATATTACAATTTCTTCAAATTAGAAAAACTTAATATTTTGATTCAATACTTTCTGCCTCGATACAAGAATATACATATGCATTGCTTCGAATAAAAAAATAGTTTGTTCAGTCTGACATTAACAATTTTTTCGAATTAAAAACCTTTAAAAAATTTCTCTCCTTAAGAAGTTGAATATGAATTTCTTTAATTAAACAAGAAATGTAATTCCTTCAAGTTGATTTTCGAAAAAATAAATAATTTCGCAAAATTGAAATAAGTTTTTAGAGATACCTAATATTTCTCCAATACTAGATTTTCTTAATACAAGACTATTTATATGCAATTTTAGGGGTGTAGGTTGAATCAGAAATAAAGCCATTAACTTGATAACCTTGACTATTCAGATTATATTTTATTCATAAAGCTTCAAAAGTTGAGGCTGCCTAAAAGTCATTGAGGATTGATTTGTTCGAAATCATGAACAAGATGTTCCTAAAATCAGATGTGGAATCATCTGCGATTGAAATATAAACTTTAGTCACTATCTTCCATCGTTCGAAATAACCTCTTGGGGGGTATTCATGTAGAAAAGAGAAACATTCTCAATTGAAAATTTAATAGGAGGATTTTTCTGAAAATTGAAAAATTCACGACAATAATGAAGTTATTGTTTGTAATATCTAACAGAAAACAACTACTCCCCTGGCTAAAGCCACGCTGGATATTGAAATACATCTGATAGATATTGATAAAAGATCCTAACTCAGAAGAAAAAATCTGAAAGTGAAAACTCCATTATTGTCGTGGATTTTTCAATTTTCAGAAAAATCCTTCTATTCCATTTTCAATTGAGAATGTTTCCCTTTTCATCATTGAGGATTGTTCTGCAACTCAATTTTTGGAGACAGTGATTGTTTTATTTTGATGGACATGAGTGACTATAACCGAGAAGGAAATCCTCTAAACAATACAAAATACCTAGTTCAGTTCCTTATACATGTCAAAAATGAAATGAATAAGCAAGGATATACCACTTTCATGTTTTTTCCCAACATTATTTTGGGTACAATGGTGTCAGTTCTTGGTTCGTTTATATGATGATCGATTTTACATTTACAGAAACTTCCTGGACACATTTTTTTCAGTTACAATGTGAATTTTCAATTATTTTTGAAACATTGGCAACTTTCTATGTTTTGGGTAATCATATAAGGTAAGGTATATTATCCCTGAATTTGTTTTCTCTTTAAAAATAATTTCTTTGGAATAAAACTTCATTGTAATGAATCGCCATCTCCATTTCCATTATCTCATTTCGAAAATGCCGGTCCCTTGAGAATTGGTAGCTAGTCGATGATGCCACATTTATTTTTCATCTCGAAGGGTTTCTGAAAGATGACGCCACCTCTTGTAGGAAAAAATGCCTATAAATTGGGCAAGACGCAGCTAAGTCTCTAATATACATTTCACTATCTCGGTATACAAAGGAAGAAAAAAATATGTTTTTAATTAAAATTATGTTTACCTGAAATGATTATTCCCAAACTTCAGTAACACATGAAACGCCTGATATTATTAATAGTACCCAAGCGATTTTTATATGCAGTCCGGCTGGAAGTTCATAAGCCATTAGCCACTCAGTGTATGACAGTATAAAGCAGATGTCTGACAAGCAGACATTTCGAAATTCATGCCATAGCCTCGCGATAAATAATAATACACTTGGCAACGTTCATATATTATCATGTGACCTGCGACAAGTACTTTCTCAGCTCAGTTTATCTTTTATTTCTACCTCTAGCCACGCGCGGCACACTGCAACCGTAAAATGTGTAAATTGTGTTGTGTAATAAAAACAACGTTAACATGGAAATACAACAACTTCCCAACTTGTGAAAGGCAGATGATGGAACTATATCTAATTTCCTTGGTAAGTATCACAAAGTATTACCGAGAAATGGCGGTTTTTTAGTTAAACATTGTGTCAACGATATATCTATTGGCTGTTTGAAGTCACTATACCTATATTACATGAAGGAATGTAATTTTTTTTGTAGTTACTCATCAACTCGTATTATTTTGAGAAATAATTCCTTCTACTGATATTATATATTATATATTATATATTTTTTCAGATGTAAAATTGATCAAACATATTTTGCTGCTACCTCAATTGATTGGAACTGAAAAACTGAACTTGGAAATTTTCTGCAGTGGAATGCCAGGAATAAGTTACCATTTCCATGGATCTATCTGTTTAAGTGAATTCCAGAGTGTTTTTTACATTCCAGGTTATTGTGGTAACATTTTAATTTTAAATGCTTGCTTTAATGTTCCGATATTTTTATTTTTTTCAATCTCTTGACGAGTTGAATGTGTTTTAGATTCAGATCGAAAAGAGTGAATTGTTCCTTCGAAAGATGTTTTGTTTTTATTTCTCTGGGATCTCATAGTATTAAATAACAGTTTTAATTTCTTTTTCTGATTCTATAAATAAAAACATTGTATATAATGTTAGGAAAAATATTGTATATAAAACAACAAAAAAATGCAATTCTTTGGTTATGGCAGAATTTTGTTTTTGTACTACCATATTTATAAAAACTTTTTCAAAGATATCTTGTTTCAATCATTCTGAAATACTACTATTTGAATTATTACGCATTATTTCCCTGTTTGTATATCAACATGGTGTTTAAAAGATTGGCTCGATTTTAAGTGTTGGATTTCCATTATTTCTTCACAATTACTTGTCATGGATATTTTATATCAAAAACTATTATACATATAACTATTTTCCATCAGCACGTAAATATTTCTGACAACTACACAAAGTAGAAGTTCAAATAACTTTTATTTGCTGCTTGCCAACATATATGTTAATGTTGATAGAAAATATTCATGTAATTTTTCCACAGGAAGTATAATGGAAATTCAGTGTTTCGAATCATTCTATTCTTGAGACTGAGAGTACCTGTACAAAAGAGGTATAATGCTATGATTCTAGCCTTGAAAATGTATTTCTCCACCTAAGCAAACGATGAAAATAATTTCTTTGAAGTAACAATATGGATGCATTACCAATCAAGAATATGAAATTATTCAATGAAAGTGAGGAATGTTTGAATAAAGCAACTGTTAATGTTAAAGGGAGAAAACGAACATTTTATCATTCATAATTAATTTATTCATATCAAGAATATTATTTTTTCTGGTCCAGTTAATCAATATTTTTACTCGAACAAATGGTTTTGATGAAGAGAATGAACAAAAGTTTCATTATGAATGATTCATAGGTTTAGATCATTAATATTACTTTTTTCATTCGAAGTATTCAATATTTAATACAAAGTATTTTTTTGGATTACAGGAATGCATGTTTTAAATCAAGAAAATTGTGTTTTTCAATAAATCAAATGGATTTCTGACTCAAAGCAATGCTCAATTTGAAGTAAATAAATTATTTTTTCAAATTGATTGAATTTCAATATTAATTATAAATAACGTTTTCATTTATGCATATCTTCGTATTCTGCCAAGAAATATGTTGAATAAATGACTTTTTTGAAACAAAAAAATCATTTTCTTTGTTATATACAAACAAATTATTTACTCGAGTAAATGCAGTCATGCTCGAGCCAAGATTTTTTTTGTGTGTACGAGAAATTGCAATGAAACAATTTCTCTTTCTCTACCAGGTTCTAGTTATCTAGCATCTATGAAAAAATATCATCACCTGGTATCCTTCCATTTTTATATTAACTCTTCTATTATAAATCACTCAATCACAAGAGCTACATGACACCCGTGATGTTTTTTTGGTTCGTTTCCCACATCTCCAATCGAACAATACAACACTTCAGTGGCCTGAATATTGATTACAATTGTTTATTCAGCTTGAAATACACTTTCGGTGCTTCCCGTTCTCATGGTAATTGTTATTTTCCAAAGCAAGTAAACCGGAAAATTAATCTCATTTCTATTTGATGAGAAAACAAACCACTCTGTTTTTGTGTTAATTGCAAGAGGCTATAAGAGTGCCTGTGAATAGGTTGAATTTGGAGACTCTGAATAAACAGTGTGTTTCAATTTCAACTCTGGACAATGTATGTTGGTTTCCTGGAGAATTGCAAACACCATATCACTTGAAATTATTTTGTGTCTTGCAGGGTGAGGATTTACCATGAAATGGAATCAATCAATTCCATCTAATGAAGCAACACCAAGTATCTGTTTCGGGAGACTATTCGCTTTGATGCACGACAGTGGCGCCGCCTAGCGACCGCAACATTTCAGGACCCGTGAATTATTGGGTAGATGATAAGTCATGATTTGATAATTTCTATCAAAATCCAGTGAGAACCTTGAGGAAATGTGTAACATTGTCGCAACTCATAATATTTATTAGTTGAACTAATGGATATTCTAAGAACAAGACTTGAAAACATAGAACATATTAAATCTTTCCAACCCCAAACTGTGATAAAAAAAAATACATTAGTTTTAGCACAACAGGTGAGAAATGAGGAAGAACAGAGAATTGCCGGCCAGAGTTAATTAATACGATCAGTGACATTAACACCGCACAAAGCATATCTGAACCTAAATTGTACTTCATTAATAAAAAATTTCCTTGAGCGTGTAATCGCATTTATTTAGCATTCTGTTTCTACTAGAAACACACCAAATTCCTCCAATCACTCGATAATTGCCCAAGAAACTTCATATTTTTCATATGTCAAATATCAATGAATACTGAAAACCGATACCAGTAATCAATAAAAGTACCATTGATAAGCTTCAATCTCATTCTCCTAATCGCAAAAT
Organism: Gonioctena quinquepunctata; assembly: GCA_018342105.1. Taxonomy (NCBI): domain Eukaryota; kingdom Metazoa; phylum Arthropoda; class Insecta; order Coleoptera; family Chrysomelidae; genus Gonioctena; species Gonioctena quinquepunctata. The sequence continues at coordinate 798,761 of JAFIRS010000346.1, forward strand.
GTCCAAAGCAATTTCATATTTTTTCGTTAAATATTAAAAATACCATAAAACCAAATACATGCATTAATTTGCAATCAATAATTTCCAAAGTTTTTTTCTGGGTGGAGCAGTTCCGTGCAATTTGAATTCCGTCCTATGCTAGTTATTATTACTTAAAAAAAATATACGCGCCAACTAGAAAACTTCCTTCTTTTTTTTTCTTCGGTTAAAAATAAAATTCAGTGAAATAGTAATTCATATCACTCACTTTTTGCAGCAGCTATCAATTTCTTTCTTTGTTCCAATCTCCAGGCCGATTTTGAAACCAAGCACTTCGCACATAGTCAATAATGGAATATTAAGATGAGTGTGATATAGGCTATCGAGGTTGACATATTCATACTTGTATATTTTCTGAAATTTCAGATAGTCGATTCTCCGAAAAATATCACATATATTTTTATGCTAGAATGTGAGACTTCGGTGGAAAATTTATTCGGCCTATTTCTACCCAATATAATGACCATGACGTGCAGATCCTTCACCATTGAAAATACTTTACTCAATACCGATATTTCAACTGATTTTTATGAATTATTATCTCTACACTTTGACTACAGACAAAAAATAATCAGTCATCGGCAAATATCCAATACCAGCTAGTAAAAAGATGCAGAGCAGAGATCAGAGCGGATATCAGAGGATCAAAGCAGATATCAGAGCGAAGATCAGACCAGAGATCTGAGCAGAACAGAACATGATATATGGAAGTATAATGTTTTGAAGTAATACATTTTCAGGTGAATACTCATACATTTCCAGGAGATGAAAGGATGCCAAAGGGAATCTTAATAATTTTCCAAAGCGTTTCTATTACTCAATCCAAAAATTGAGCGAACAACACAATTTTTTGCAGTTAAACATCAGACATCAAAGGTAGAATCCCTCGAAATGTTACACCTTATAGTACTCTTCTAGCTGTAACAAATAATCAAGATTTAAAAAATCATCATCATGTGACTTCCAGTTGAGATAATTATCAACGTCCAATATCGAAAAATTCACACTAGTATCATTGCGAGAAATCACAGGCAATCCAAATGAAATATTTAGACAAGTTTCTTATGGTTTATGGAAACTCAAGCACTTTGTTTTTGTCAAAGTGCTCTCACATTTATTTTTTGTGGAGTTTTCTTGAAAATCATATATGATGAGTGATGTATGTTCAGCATACATTGTGAAAGATGCTGGTACTTGGAATTTGTTTGTGTCGTTTATATAAATTATAAACAGTGCAGGACCACGAAGTGACCCCTGGGATATATTCATATCATTTTTCTGGTATCCTGATGAGTTGATTTTCTGTCACACGAGTATGAACATATTCTTCATTTTCATACCATAATGGTCAAATGCTCTGCAATCAAAAATCCCGACAAAAGACCTATCGACTTTGGTGTGACCTACGATTTTATGGAGTGCTGTGGAAATCGATTTACTACGTATTCATCCATTTTGGTTGTTGGATATTCATTTTCTCGATTAACGATATTAGTTGGTGAAGGTGAACATTTTCCAAAACTCTAGAAGGAAAATGAAGATCGTCTGTATGTCTGCCGTATATCGAATTAATGATACATATTTGAAGCAGGTATAAGGGTTGCAAGGAAAATGTGGGGAGAAAACTGTAGAACGATAAAAACCTATGTCATATGATAAAGAAGGAATTCAAAAATATATTCCAATAGTTTTGAAGCAGTCTCTACAAATGGGTCAACTTTTATTTCCAAGGAATTTCTCTTCAGGAATATAGTGTTCACCCATGTTGAATTCTCCGAAATCCGCAACAAAAGATTTCACTTCACTCAGCACCTTGTTTAACGACTCTCTTGAATGTTTTGAAAACAATTATCCAGAATGTTTTGAGAATATTTAACGTCGAAGGACTCGTTTATGGTACTGGTGAAATGAGATACGGCTTAGTAGGTGCAAAATCCATGAGAATAATGTTTCAGCAGTGTTGAACTTGTTTCAGTAAGGATTGGTGTCAGTGGCGTGATGCGAGGTGGGTTCAGGTTGTTTAACTTTTACAAATATGGAATAATAATAAGAAGGATATTGTCTATGCGTTTTCTGGTTCAGTATTAAATTCTAAATCCAAAAATATAATGATTCCCATCTCTTTCCAGGAATATTTGTCCAATTCCAAACTGAAAATTCACATACAGAATATGAATGGATATTGGATCGAAAACATAAACTTAAAAGCTATAAAAACTTCTTACCAAAAAATTGAACCGACGAAAAACTCAACTGAAAAGCAAAAACTAAAATAAACCTTTTTAGTTTTGATGATAATTGAGCTCCTAAACTAATGTGAGTAACTAATTTTGAGTCGGCGCCAAACAAACAATTATCGAAGATCATTATATTACTTTAAAGAAGTAATCAAGACGACGCTGTGCATCTCGCTGCCATCATTTTACGCTTTACCTAATTCAATTGCTAGTTTGTTTGGCGCCGATTCAAAATTAGTTACTCACATTACTTTATTCGTTTACCATTTTACATATTCACAGGGAAATATAAATGGACAAACATGTCAAAAAACACAGAATGCATATACCAAAATTATGAGATATAACACAGTATGAAAATTGTTACATAGTAACGCAGAAAAAGGAGAACTAAAACCATGTAATGGAGTACACTTTGGACGAAACAGTTTGTCTAGTACGTATTATGTCAGTATAAATAATACAAAATACTATACTGTAAATAAATAAGTACACATACACACACATGCATCCATAAAAATTATCAAAATTCATCTAGTAAGTAGCAGCACTTTTCAATTGGGAATTCTTTCAGTCTATTTTTGAATATTCTGACATTGAGTGCTGACTTTATATCCGGATTTAATTTATTGTATAATTTGCACCCCATAAAATAAAAACTTTTTTGATAAAGTGCGGAGCAGTGGGAATTGGGCTGTAACATATTGCGGTAACGAGTGTTATGATCATGTTTTGGCAAGCACATTGTAATGTTTTTATAATTATTATAGAAATATATACACACCTCCAGGATATATACGCTAAATAATGTCGGGATTTTTAGTTTTTTGAAAAGTTCTCGACAGCTAGTCCTCTTATCAATATTCTCAATAATGCGTATCACGTATTTTTGTAAAATAAAAACTCTGTTTACATTAGCACTGTTTCCCCAACTTAGTATTCCATATCTCATGTGGGAGTGAAAATTGGCATAATACAGTGTGATGAGAATGTGTTTGCTGCAATTATTTTTCAAGTATTTGATGCTGTAGCAGGCACTTCGAAGTTTCTTACATAATTGGTTGGTATGCTCTGTCCATGATAATTGCCTGTCAAAATAACTCCTAGTAGTTTCACGTTTTCAGAACAGAGTAATTGTTTTCTGTATCTTAAATATTATAGGTGGGTCTTGTCGTCTGTGCCCGAAATATGTCAACACTGTTTTTTGTGGTTCAATAGGAAATTATTATTTTCTGACCATCGTATTATGTTATCGTATACAATTTCTGTAGAACAGATCAGTGATTGTTGGCTGTCACCTGATATAATGATGTTAGTATCATCAGCGTAACATATAATCTTGACATTCGGAATATTTTCTACAAAATATATGAGGTCATTTGCAAATACATTGAAAAGCGTAGGTCCCAAGACAGATCCCTGTGGAACTCCCTGTGTGATGGTATAGGAAGGACTGTTAGTGCCGTTGAGTAAAACAAACTGAGTCCTATTCAAGAGATATGATTCAAAGAACTTCAAAGGTATACCTCTTATTCCATATCGTTCGAGTTTAGCAATCAAGATGTTATGGTCAACCGCATCGAAAGCCCTCGAAAAATCTATAAATAGTCCAAACACATAATCACCCTTGTCTAATCTACAGACGAGTTCATTTTGAAAGGTATTCAGTGCAGTCTCTGTACCCATATTAGTGCGAAAACCATGTTGGCTTGTTGATAAAATGTTATGCTGCGTTAAGAATGTATT
>JAFIRS010000347.1:600000-802234 GCA_018342105.1 Gonioctena quinquepunctata
CCACCGGAATTATATATAACAAGTGAAACTAAATAAAATCTTGTAATAAAAAGTATAATCTTCAATATGACTATAGAATATGTATATGAATCTAAAAATATATTCAATAAAATACTAGAATCGAAAGTTGTTTTATTGTCCCTCTTATCTTTTTCATTTCTGTTTCTTATATTAAAAGTGCAGTGTAAATTTTTCGTTGCTTCAAATGTAGAAATAATAATTATTTTTCTTTTAGAATCGACCTATTTAATGAAGACAAACACATATTTTATGAACACATCAGATCTGTATATCACAAGTTTTGCCAAAGTTTTCATAATCATATGAAACTCCACATATTTTTCTTTTAATCAATACCTATATTAATTAAATTGCGTGCGCCACTGTCGTTGGAGGAAAGGTTACAGTCTATCGCAGGTCTCCTCCTTCCTCGCAACCCGCGCGCCCACAAACTGAGCGGCTTCAAAACAATCTATGTCGCTAGTATTGGATCGCTGAGTCCATTATATATTTATACGTCCATGTTCCAGGTAGCCGACGATATTGAAGATCGGTTGGTTTAAGATGTGGTATTTCATGTTGAACCAATATTTTTGGACTTTTGGCCAACTTTTGACTATTTGAGACCACTATATGCAATGATGTATTTTAAGGTGCAAGTAAAAATTGGATTTCAGAAGCAAAAAGTATATTTTGTAATCAGAGACCAGAGAAATTCTTTCACACTAATTATAGTTCCCACACCATTTTAGATCGGCCATCTTGTATTTTCGAGAAATGACACAAATTCGTAATCAGCAACCCAAAAAATCATAACCATTTATACTAAATATTGTTGAAATCAAGCAACTTTTTCTAAAGCCGTCCACCATATTAAGTCAGCCATTTTGTATTTGGAAAAAAAAACACAAATTTGTAATCAGCGACCCAAGAAACCCCTTTACACTAGTTTTCGTTGAAATCAAGCGGTTTTTGGATCATCCATCTTGTATTTTAAAAAAATAGTAATAAATTCATAATCAGCGTCCCAAAGAACCCACGAATAAAAAGTGTCAAGTCGATTGACCAATAATTTTACTTTTGGCCTGCTTTTTACGATTTGGGGAAACTGTAGTGCATTATTCCATTTTTTAATTATGCTATACTTCAGAAACTACGTAATTTAACAAAAAAATTTTGAATCGCAGAATTTGTTTGAATTCAAAAAAAGATTAAAATGAGATTTTAAAAATTAAAATCTTACTATCGGATTTGGAGATATAATTCCAAGAAAAAAAGATTGGCGGACATTTTTCAATATGGCGACCAAACAACGATGATCTGGGCCATTTTTTTGTACTCCTGTGGTAGTTGTTCAATAAAGCCCTGCAATAAAACTTAGGGGTCATATAATGGTGTTGCGCCACACTACTTATAAAATGTTTTATATGTTATCAAATTTTGACTTAATTTTCACCCACTTCCAAACGTCGGATTACTATAAAATTTTGCAGCCGTTTTGAGAAACAAGCACGATCATTAGTGATCGTTTCAAGTGTTGAAGCGCTAGCCGAATCACATATATCGAGAATTTCGCGAAAAGCTGCACTGAAGAACATGCAGTGTTTTATTTGTTATCCAATGAAGTGTATTAAGAGTCATTACTTAGGTCCCATTGGAAAACAAAAACATTATTTTATTTCATCACGAATGAAAAAGTAAAAAATCATTTTTAATGTAATTTTTTGAATGAATGTAATTAAAAACGTGGGGTGATTGACATTCCTTGTTTGGAATAAGAATATTGGTAAAGACCGAGTTAGGGTCTTTTCACAATATCTTCCAGATATAGTTCAACATCCAGCGTGGCTTTTGCCGGGGAAGTAGCAGTTGTCTGTTAGATATTACCAAAAAATAGCTTAATTTTTATTGCAGAATTTTCCATTTCCGAAAAAATCATTTTTCAATTGAGAATGTTTTCGTTTTCAACATGAATACCTTCCAAGAGGTTATCTTGAACGATAGTGACTAAAGTTTGTCTTTCAGTCGCAGATGAGATGAGAAAATTGGACGAGGGATTGCCCTAGGGAAAACCCTGTTACGTGCTGAAAAATTTGTACCGGTAAGGGTCATGAATGTCAATTACTTTCCAGTGACCTTAAAGAAAGGAACAATTTTAGGGCACTGCTCGTCAGTTTCATCTGTGATCCGGGGCGTACGAGGTACGATTAGCCAACCCAACAACTTGCCCACAGAACTAGAAAAATTAGTTGCCATCTCTTCCAAAGACATAAAACCAGCTCAAACTAAGAGATTTAGTCAAAAAGTACCAAGACATCTTCGATACCGGACAAGGAAAAGGGGGTCGAACTAATGTGGTCCAGCACAAGATTGATACTGGGGGTGCCCGACCGATCCGGCAATCAGCAAGAAGACTTCCTCTTGCCAAGAAGGAAGAGGCTGACAAAATAGTCAGCGATATGGGAAAAGAAGGAGTTATCGAACCATCTGACAGTCCCTGGTCCTCTCCAGTCGTACTGGTGAAGAAAAAGGATGGATCGACACGCTTTTGTGTAGACTATCGCCAACTCAATAATGTCACGAAGAAGGACAGTTACCCTCTCCCGAGAATAGATGACACCCTAGACACGTTGGCTGGTTCCACGATTTTCTCGACCCTTGATCTGAAGAGTGGATACTGGCAAGTAGAACTGGCTCAGGAAGATCGAGAAAAGACTGCTTTTACCATCGGCTCAGGATTGTGGCAGTTCACCGTTATGCCATTCGGGCTCTGTAATGCTCCCGCCACATTCGAAAGATTGATGGAAACAGTATTGAAGGGACTCTCATGGAACACGTGTCTAGTGTATCTCGACGACATAATTGTGGTCGGCAGATCGTTCGAGGACCACGTGAAAACTTGGAGGAAGTATTCCTGCGACTGAGGAGTTCCGGATTGAAGCTGAGCCCTAAGAAATGCCATCTGTTCCAAAAAGAAGTACGATACCTCGGCCACGTTGTCTCTGGGGAAGGAGTAGCAGTGGATGACCAGAAGATCAAAGCTGTTAAGGATTGGCCTATCCCAAAAGACATTCACCAACTTCGAAGTTTCCTTGGTTTATGCACATACTATCGCCGATATGTGCTGGATTCCCAACATCGCTAAACCACTGACCAGGCTCACGGAGGGCCAAACAAAGTTCCAGTGGTCCGAAGAATGTCAAGACTCATTCAGGAAGCTGAAAGGAGCTTTGATCAACGCACCTATACTGAGCTATCCCCTACCCAAAGGGAAATTCATTTTGGATACGGACGCCAGCAACGTGGGACTTGGAGCTGTCCTATCTCAGATCCAGGAGGGACAGGAGAAGGTCATTGGTTATTTCAGCAAGACGCTTAGCAAACCAGAGCGCAATTACTGTGTCACCAGGCGAGAGCTGTTAGCTGTTGTAAAGGGAGTGGAGCACTTCTACAAGTACGTGTATGGAAGAAGATTCCTGTTGAGAACTGACCATGCAGCTCTCAAATGGCTCTTACAGTTCAAAAATCCTGAGGGTCAAGTAGCACGTTGGATCGAGAGACTCCAAGAATTCGATTTCGAGATCGAACATCGAGCCGGAACTAGCCATAAGAATGCAGATGCCTTGTCGCGAAGACCATGTCCAGATGATTGCTCACATTGCCGACGAGCAGAAGAGAAAGAAGCAACACTTTGTAGAACCGCGGCAATGGATGACAACTGGAATGACAGCAAGATCCAGAAAGACCAAGAGAGAGACCCCGACCTTGGCTTGGTCGTCAGCTGGAAGAAGGGCAATCGAAGACCATCATGGCAGGAAGTCGCAGGTTACTCGCCGGCTGTTAAGTCCTTTGGGCACAATGGAACTCTCTTATTCTGGACAATGGGATCCTGAAACGTGTGTTGGAGGCCGATATTGGTGGGAAGACAGACGCCAAATCATTGTTCCCAGGAACAGAAGAGAGGAAGTGCTGCGGGAAATCCATGATGGAGTCGCCGGAGGACATCTGGGAGTGACGAAGACCCTGCAGAAAGTGAGGCAACGGTTTTACTGGACCAATTGTCAAGCTGACGTCCAGGACTGGTGCAGAAAGTGCGCTGTATGCGCTGCTAGCAATGGACCTCGAATACGACCCAAGGCCCCGATGCGTCAGTACAACGTAGGCAGCCCGTTCGAGAGAATCGCCATTGACATCGCCGGCCCGTTTCCCGTATCCGACCACGGGAATAAATACATCCTTGTGGCAATGGACTACTTCAGTAAGTGGGCGGAAGCCTATGCCCGCCCAACCAGGAAGCCATCACCGTCGCCGACGTATTGGTGAAAGAATGGATATGTCGATTCGGTATTCCAATGGAGCTGCACTCGGATCAAGGCAGAAATTTCGAATCCAACCTTTTCCAAGAAATATGTCTACTGCTGAACATCCGCAAGACAAGAACCACGGCCCTACATCCGCAGTCCGATGGAATGGTGGAACGGATGAACAGGACGATCAACCGCCACTTGTCCAAGGTTGTCTCTGACCATCAAAGAGACTGGGACCAGTATCTTCATTTGTTCCTGATGGCCTATCGATCCGCAGCACACGAGTCAACCGGTCAAACTCCTGCTAGTATTATAATGGGCCGAGAACTGCGACTGCCTTGTGACCTGAAGTTTGGGATACCGCCAGGACAAGACACTGCGGGAGAGGACTACGTCAGCAAACTTCGGCAGAGAATGGACGACATCCACGAACGAGTCCGGTTGAACATCCAGAGTGCCAGCGATAAAATGAAGAAGACCTATGACATCAAGGCCGACGCTGGAGGATTTAAGGTTGATGACCTGGTTTGGCTGTACAACCCCAAACGTCGTCGTGGACTATCACCAAAGTTGCGGAACTCGTGGGAAGGCCCGTATAAAATCGTGAAAGGATAAACAACCTTGTGTACCGAATCCAAAAGCCACCCCGAGGGAAACACAAAGGGTCGTCCATTTCAACAGGTCGGCCCCTTACGCTGCAAACCATGACCAACTGTCGCACCCTCAATACCACCGGAGGATAATATAACGTTCGAGAAGTTTATGTACTTGTATTCAAACGGGCAGAAAGCTCTACATGGGAGTTACTAGAGAGGAGTCACGAGACCTTTTCGAGGTGCCGTGCATGAATATGCACTAGCGCACTGTGTGGCAGAAGATCTTCGAATGTCCAGGGGCATCGCCGTAGTGTTCCCCAAGAAATTTGGTCAACTCCAAACACTGCGGGGCAGAATCCAGAAGTTGGTGGGGTGCCAAAGTCGAAGAAAGGCCAGAGAAACATCTACCTACCGAGTTACAAAGAGGCATTCCCAAGATAAACCGTCCTATGAAGATGTCTGGAAGAGTCTCACCATAACCTAAGAGATACTATGGTGGACCAGAATCTGGTGGATCTAGAATTCAAAATTGTCCTGTGGTATTGATGGGTTGGACTGGAGAGTCATAAGAGTATGCTGGAGGCGATATTCAGATCCAGCGGCGTCAAGATTTTGGTTTGCTGTAACCCTCTTCCACGACCGATCATGAAGACCGTGGAGTGTTACTTCCATCGAACTTCACGGTGCAGATATGGGAGTCATGCAGATATCGTCACCTCAAGGATGAAATTTCGGGACGAAAAGTCTTTAGAAGGGGCAATGTAACGAACCTAGGCCGGACCTGTCGCCTCGCGCGTTGCCGTCGACAGCGATGAGATCATCCCCGGAGATATTCGAGAACCATCCAGTGCGCTCTGCCGCGGAAAACAACGGTCAATATTGGAAACAATTGGAACACTCCGGTCGCCAACTGAAAGAATTCGAAACATCGAGAATGCTGTATCGGAGATAAATAGGCAAACCTCAAGTGGAGTAAAACAGTCTGAACGAGCCCATACGATCGAGCTATTCAGTGGCGAAGTAATATAAATTAAGTTGTAGATTAAGTGTTAAATAAATTAGTTAAACCAAGTTAAGTTTATTTACGTTACAATATATTTTGTACCGCTAAATGTTACGCTTTCTGTAATGGATTTTTTTAAGGAAATATCACTTTTTACAAAATAAAATGGACATGGTGAACTGAAGGGCAGGGCAAATCCTGAATTATTCACAGTTTTCCAATTTCATGTCATAAGTAGAATGATTGAAAGTCATAGGGTAACATGTAGTACAAAATCACGAATTAATCAGTTTCGATTTCAGAATTATTCTTCTTGAACTGAGAAGACCGAGAAAGAATCAAGGTAACTATGCTGTGCCTTAGATTTGAATAAAAATTGTTTGGTCCTTTTTCATCAATAAGTCTGAGACATTGATATTTTATATTTATTTGACAACAATAAATGGGCATATAACTATCATGGTATCATAGGATGAATTTTATAGCGTACTGTAGGGTGTTCCAGAAATGAGTTATCATTATGTATTGCCTTACATTTTTGGAAACTAACATTTGTTTGTTTTGTTCATGGCTTGAAGCCTGATGAACGTATTTATACGAACCTTCTTTGAATGATTCACTTTACAACTTTTATTTCATTTTAATTTTCCTGGAAATTGATCCTGAAATAATCAGTTTTTACTTATAGTTTATTTGTGGATAGATCCCATCCAATTCAATGATACAAACAGCAATGGAACTCACAAATCGACTCTACATTTAATAGAAAAACAGGGTTTAAATTGTTTCACTTTTCGCCATTTTCATTTTATCCTAGTCTCATTCGGTAACATTTAAAATGAATGAAAATGTCTTTGTACCATTTACTCATACGAAAATAACTTCATCCGTATTCAACTGCCTTTATCATAAGCCATCTATTTTTGAAAGAACATTAGCATAATGATGTGCCTGCATTGTTGCCATTTTTGGAGGTGACAACGCATCCGCTGATTAACAGAAGTGACGTCAAAAATCAAACCTCAAATGAAAACGACGCTAGCGCCAGTGATATATGGTTGAACTAAAAACTTTTTGAATGGGTAGAAATTCTTGATATGATGATCCTTGGACCCTCTAGAACCTATCTGGCCAAAAAACAAGGCGGAACGTTGTCACCTCCGAAATCGGAGGTGTCAATGTTATATATGAGGTGACCGACCACACTGTTTGAGTTTCCGATTTTGAAGTGACAAGGTACCCTTTATCTATATATATATATATATATAAAAAAACTATGAATTTGAAATAAACTTTGTAGAAAGGATATTCCTTGAGGTTGCAGTCAAATCCTTTCTACAAAGTTTATTTCAAATTCATAGTTTTTTTCAACTAGTCCAGTCACGAGACTACCCTTTCTTTTTCTATATATATATATATATATATATATATATATATATATATATATATATATATATATATATATATATATATATATATATATATATATATATATATATATATATATATATATATATATATATATATATATATATATATATATATATAAATGATCTGTCATTTTGGAGAACTATGAAGTCATAGAATAGAATACTTTATTTAACTATGTTATATACAGATGCATATTTATAGCAGGTCAAGGGTTTAGACTGTAGTTCAATCAATCAAATATGCTTTATTGTCCGAAGAAACAATTCTTATCGACAAAGTCATTGTAGAGGTGCTAAAAGTTAAAACTTAAAACCTAAAGTTAAGTAATAAAAATAGAAAAAACACTAAAAATGCTAAAAACGGTAGTGATACAGGCGTTTTAAAATTTGTATAGGTAAATGTACAAGCACAAATGTTAATTGGTATGACATTTAAGTAAAATGATAAGCAAGTACAACCACATGATGCAAACATATTGAAATTGATACTCAAAATAAGGGGAAAAGCATATTTTAGTGCTGACGAAAAGGTTCACTATTAAAAAATTCTTCCGTATTGTAGAATGGATGGATAAGAAGCAATTCTTTTACAGTTTTTTTAAATAATCCAAGAGATTCGATTTCCCTTAAATGTATTGGTAACTGGTTATACATTTTTATACCGTTATAAATGAGAGATTCCTTAACAAGATTGTTTTTAGGGATAGGTAAGGATAATCTCAATTTTTGCGAGGATCTTGTGTTATGGTATGAGGGCAGTGCATTATATTTGTGGCGATTCTTGTGTATAAGGCAGGGGGTTTCTAGAATGAATATAGAAGTAACTGTGAGGATTCTATGATTTTTGAATAGATCTCTGCAAGAATCACGCTTTTTCACTTTACAGAGGGCCCTAATGGCTCTTTTTTGTACAACCTGCACCATTTGTAGTAGTTGTTTGCTGCATACTCCCCAGAAGGCTATGCCATAGGCCAGGTGGTACTCGATAAGGGCAAAGTAAGCTGATTTACCAGCTGTAAAACCCAATTCATGTGATATAATCCTCAGCATGAGCAACTGATGACAATTTTTGCACAACTCGTGACATGGTCATTGAATTGTAATTTATTATCAATATTAAGTCCGAGAAATTTAGAGAGAGAAACATTGTCAATGTTATGAGGGCCTAGGCTCAGGGCAGAAAGCTCGCAGCGGAATGTTAATAGGTTTGTTTTAGTAGGGTTGAAGACCAGTAAGTTATCGTCACACCAGGTTTTAATTTGTTCGATGTCTTCTTGAATCTTGTGATGTAATGTTTGTTCATCTTTGTCATGCCAAAATATGGTGGTATCGTCAGCAAATAATGTATACTTACCAGATATATTAACTTTGTGAGATCGTTATGTACAGTAGGAACAGTGTGGGACCGAGTACTGAACCCTGTGGTATGCCACAATGAGTTGGCTCAGTTCGAGAGAGGTGGTTAGTTTTTACCAATTGCGAGCGATTTTCAAGGTATGATTTGAACCATAGCTGGCTGATTCCTCTAAACCCATAGTATTCGAGTTTGCTCAGCAGGATTTTGTGACTCACACAGTCAAATGCCTTGGATAAGTCACAAAACACTGCTGCAGCTGCCTCACCTTCATTAATTTCGCTATAAACTTTATTAAGAAGGGAAAATATTGCATCGTTAGTGTTCTTCTGCCTTTGAAAGCCAAACTGGTTCTCACTCAAGATTTTATTTCTAAGTTAACAAAACTGAACGAAATAGAATATGTGAAGAAACACAAACAACACAAATCCCTGTCACATTTTAAATCGAAGTTCAAAATACAAAAATTTCATATTCAAAATTTTTTTAAATTCGAAAATTTAAAATCCAAAATTCAAAATTTAAAACTCAAAACCTAAAATTTAAAATTCAAAGCTTAAAACTTTAAATTTAAAACTCAAAATTCAAAACTTCAAATTCAAAACTCAAAATTCGGTGAGTCTGTTCCCATCAACAAAAGAAGTTTCTGAAATGTTCTCAGCGTATTCACTGACAAGAGTAGAAACAATTATTTAAAAAGTATGTTTTCATAATTTGTTGGAATTTGGTAAGATCTAATATTTTAAGATGATGAGGAAGCACATTGTATAGAATTTTTCTGTGATATAGAGAGCCTATGTCGAGAAATTCTGATATTTTCAGCATTTCTAGTGTTATAATTGTGAATATCACTCTGAACAATGAGGCTACCTGCTCTCTTATGAATTTCAATAAGAACTTTGTAAATGTATAAGGACGGATAATTTTTAATCTAAAAAATAATGGTCGGCAAGATTCTCTCAGGCCTACATTAGCCAAAATTTTAATTGCTTTTTTTGCAGAGTAAAGATGGTACTTGCAGATGAATTACCCCAAAGAGGAATGGCATAGCTCATATTAGACTCGAACAGGGAAAAATATATTGTTCTTTGAGAATCACTATTGGAAATATACTTAATCTGTCGTAAGAGAAACAATACACTAGATAGCTTGTGCTTTAGTTGCTCCGTGTGAGCATTCCAGTTTAACCTGTGATTTAGTGTGATACCAAGTAACTTAACCTTCTCTTCGTGTTGTCTGTTTTGATGTGTAGTAATGGTTAATCTCTGAGATTTATCGTTATTCAGTTTGAGATTATGTGCTATAAACCATGTTTCTGCTTTTTTTTTCAATTTCTCTGGATTGATCTAACAATAAATCGTAGTCCGGGTTTGAGAAGATGAATGATGTGTCATCAGCAAAAAGAACACATTTGTACGGTGACATAAAATTGGCAAGATCGTTTATATAAACGATGAATAAAAGCGGTCCCAATACAGAGCCCTGAGGCACTCCATGGTTTATTCCTTTAATGTCTGATGTATTATTTTTGTAATAGACAGCCTGGAAACGATCTGTTAGATACGTCTCCAGGAGAGAAAGGGCAACCCCCCTAACGACGTAGTAGTGCAGCTTTTGTAGTAGAATGTGATGATCGACACAGTCAAAAGCCTTTGACAGGTCACACAGCGTAATAGCTGTATGGTTCCCCTGCTCAAGACCCTCAACTATTCCGCTCACCACATTCAACACCGCCGCTGTAGTTGAACATCCAGTTCAAAAGCCAAACTGAGTGTCACTAAAATATTTTTTGTCTTCAAAATATTTTGTTAGACCAAGTTTTAAAAAAATTTCCACTATCTTTGAAAATATACATATGATTGATATGGGACGGTAGTTGTCAATAAGTGATGTGTCCCCTTTTTTGTATACAGGAATAACCTTTGAATATTTGAAAATATCCGGAAATTGTCCACTACTAAAAATGAGATTTATTAATTCGGTTAATGGTTCAATGATAATATGTGCTGTTTCTTTCATGATCCAACTATTTAAGTCATAAACATCAACACATGAGGAATTGTTTAAAGAATTTATGGCATCCATAACTTCACATGGAGTTACTGGATATAAAAAGAAAGAAGAAGAGGGCGCAGGAAAGGTTTTTGAAAAATGTAAGAGATTATTTTTGGGTATAACAGGTAGAGATTTGATAATAGATTCAGCCACTCCTACAAAATGGTCATTGAAATCATTTGAATTAATTTTTTCCTTCGTTTGTGAATGATAATATGTGCTGTTTCTTTCATGATCCAACTATTTAAGTCATAAACATCAACACATGAGGAATTGTTTAAAGAATTTATGGCATCCATAACTTCACATGGAGTTACTGGATATAAAAGAAAAAAAGAGCTGGAAAGGTTTTGAAAAATGTAAGAGATTATTTTGGGCATAAAGGTAGAGATTTGATAATAGATTCAGCACTCCTACAAATGGTCATTGAAATCATTTGAATTAATTTTTCCTTCAGTTGTGAAGTTTGGTTTATTTCTCTCGAGTTTATAACCTGCCATAGCTTTAGATTTATTTTCGGCCAGATATGTTGATTATATGCAGATTTTGGTCTCTTTAATGTTTGTCATATTCTTTTAGTAATTTGTACATTTCAACATCTGGATTATTGCTTATTCAGATATTAATTTGACACTTGACAATATATTTCTTTGAGCTTTCAGCTCTTCGTTGAACCACATTATGCACAGATTTTTTTTAAAGTTTTCTTTCTCTTCGGAAGCATAGAGAAGACAATCAAATGAAATATTTTCTGGGAAATCGTTTATAAATTGAGAAAGAAATTCCTTTTTTAATTTTAAAAAATTATCATATGACAAGTGATCACTCAACCGCCTAAGTTTGACCCAATAATGTCATTATTCACTGTATCGAAGGATTCAGCGAAATGGTGTGAATGCGTCCACTTGGCCCCCTTTTCTAGATCTTTCATCACTATATTCATGAAAGTTAGCAAGTTCGTCTCTTTTTCTTACAGAATCCATACTGCTTGTCAGATATAAGATTATTTATTTTATCTTTACATGATTTGAAGATGTAGCATGGGATATTGTATGGACACTTTGGTTTCAGTTTTTTGAAAGCAATTTCTAGTCATTACATAAAATTGTATATTCTGAAAATTATATATGCAAAGCTGAAATGCTTGGAAAAAGGTTCTGATTTTGTTATTTTCTTGTCGAACACCTCTTCATTATTCACAATAAAATGGGAGCTGATCATATGTTTTTGTTTTCAACAAAATTCCATAGTCTTGGGATAAATTATCTTGCACTTTCTGAAGATAGTCGTCAAGTGCGTTTTTTATTTGAATCTTCAAATTTACATGCATTCTCTTGAAATTGTTCATATAAGCTGGGATATTCATTCTTTTTCTGAGAAAATATTTTAGGTTTCAGTTCAGATTTTATTCCATCTGTAAACCAAAGTGGATATAGCTTTCTTTGCTTGTTCACAAACCAAGGAACCATAAATCTAATATATATTTTGATAAAAGCCTGCAGCGGCTTCATTGACATGATCCAAACGAATGTTACTCAATTTTATGATGCTCTGTACAATATAATGAATGAATGCATTCCACAACAAAGACAATACAAAAACAAATATCCACATTAGAGCTTGTTCACAAAATAAAGTCAAGTGACACATCATTAAAAAGATAATTCAATGCTCTTTTAAACCTTGTAATTTTTTTTTGAATTTCGTTAATACGTTTTTTTACAATATGCATTTGAAATGTCAAGTATAAGTGCAGATCTGAATGGTACTTTTGCCTCATAACTTTTTAACGGTTTGATGTGAAACAATGGGACATACATTTTTTGAATTGTATGACCGATCCTATTTTTTGAGAGAAGATACATCAACTTGAAAATTTTGAAAGGTATAGAGGTTGAGTTGCATATCGTTGAAAAGGTAATTCAATTTTACTTTCAACCACGATTCTGCGGAATCACAATTGCATGAGTAACATGAAATACGGTCAATAGAGGAAGATTCATGACTCACATAATTTTTTATTTTCGAATTTGCATCAAAGCCTAATTGGTCAGAGATTTTGAATCCATACAATCATCCAATGTCCGACCCAAATAATACCCCAATTCATTTATTTTTAATGACCATAATCATAAGTGGTAGCATTTATTGTATTTGGTAAACTGATAATCAAGCAGTTACCTAGAAATATTAAGTTAGATTATTTTGTCGATGTTTAAGACCTTCTAATGTATAAATGATTATAACACTACTTACATGCTCTTCGTATTAATAACGAATTATCGCAGCTGAAACAACGAAAAACCTAATTCATTAATTGGCAAAAAATTTGCTTCTTATTCTAAATAAATAAAAATCCTACATAGTTTTATATTTTGTTATATTTGACATTTCAAATGCATATTGTGCAAAAACATATTAACGAAATTGCCATCTATCGAAAATCACAATGTCTTTCATTTCAAAAATTAGTATTGGTGATTAATTCAAAACAGTTTTTATCCCATTCCACTGTATGCAACACATAAACCTCCCCATGAAATATTATTTAAGAGACGCATTTACATACAGCAACTGTAACTTTTTTGGAAGCCACTATTTTTTTGTGTCAAACGTTTTTCATACTTACCATGTGTCCGTCCGTACAATTTTTTGTATAGAATGGTCAACGATTTTTTAAAATTTATATCATTCTTCGCCCTGATCTACATATCCTGAACGAACTTCAGTGGCTATTTTCCATGTTTTCCTTAAATTATGACGGTCGACGGAAAAATGTAATATGCACCTCGGCCAAAAACTAATTTTTGGCTGCTTGTAGTTATTTGTCCTTGCTACATAATCATTTTTATGGTTGTATAAAGAGTTTTTAGTTTTGTTGATGGTATATTCATAAACGTTTTTTGAATCGATACTTCAGGAGAACAACCAATTTTTCAGAGTATTTCGAGTTTTTTCTCAATCATTTTTACTTACACTTTTTTCACATATGAATACATTTTTCATCTTATCACCTTTTATTGGATACTTCACACATTGGTTTTTATAGAATTTGCCCTTCTAAAACTTACCTTGAAAATATCATTCCTGTTCATCAAACACTATAACTACACCAAATTTCTTTTTTTTTTTTAGAATTACTTTGTTGTAAAACAATTGGTTTAGCTTGGTTTATAGTTACACATATTTGTAAAATATATACTCTTTAAGATTTTTTTTACAATTTGATTATCAAAGGACCTCTTCAAAACCTTATGGAAAAGTTATCTACAGTGAAAACCGGATATAACGACATTGAAGGGACCGTATACTTTGGACGTTATGTCCGATAGTTGTTATAAGCAATATACACAAGTATGTAAGTATATATTATGTCTGTTTGTAGTATGGGGATAGGTTATGCATATGAACTTGTTTTCAAATAACTTTATGTTCAGATGTCCTCGATCGTAATTTTCAAAGGTTGTTCTCAAAAGAGTCTTTATTTTATCTCTATCCTTCCAAATCGTTGATATGAGAGTGTGGACTACATTCTTTGCAATTTACTATTTGACTCGCATTTCTAATCTCCATATAATATGTGATTTTTCTTCAATATTAAACACTTTCCTGTTTCTTTGGACATAGTAACGCGTAATCACACGATCTAACCAAAGTTTTAATATCAACCTGTAATTCACGCGTCAACTATCGCTGAATAAGTCGAAAACATGCAAGGTCAAATGAAAAGCGGAAAGAGGTTCTATAGCAAAATATTCTTCATATTATTAGTATAAAGGTGAAAATTGTTCGTAATGTTTTGTTTTGCTGGAATAGGTGAACGTTGGTCGTATAGCGATATACTACATTCGTTATAAATTTGTCCTTCTTAACCTGATATTCCTGTTATCACTCTTACTATACAGAATTTACTTTTTTTTAGATACTGCAAACAATTGGTCTAGCTTGGTTTATAGTTACACATATTTGTAAAATATATACTCTTTAAGATTTTTTTACAATTTGATTATCAAAGGACCTCTTTTAAACCTTATGGAAAAGTGATCTATGTGGAAATTGCCTGAATTCATATTGTCTAAAGGAAGTCTTCCTGATTAAAAGTTACCATTGCGCTAATAGACCAGGAGCCCATAACACTTTTTTTTATGTTTCATAACTTACCGCTCACGGCTATCTTAAATTCCTTAAATATAAGTCCCACATGACGAAAATCGCATCGCCGACCAAAATCCGTGGCTACAAGATGCTACTCCGGCGCGATCAAAGTGTTTTGAAAACCCAGATTTTGAAATCATAAGTTTCTGTTCGGCAAACATTGTAAATGGCTATTAAAAAAAAAAATTTGGGCGGAAACCTATGCCAAACATGTAGAATAACTATGAAAGTCCCCAGTGTCCCAGGCTTTTGAAAAAAAAAATATTCTAAAAATTATTATAACTTACTGTTTGGCATTTGGTGATATCCCTAATTATTCATTACAATTCAAAACAATACGGTCGCCGAACATTTTGGTTCGCTAAGAGTCTAGCCGCACCTGCAAACTTCCTTATTTCCAGTGTCATTATGTATGACATCATAGCTTACTTCTTCAAATTTCGATACCTACTTAATATAATGCCAAATATTGCTAATTAACTATTGCCGAACAAATAAAATTGCTATGTTGAATGTAAAAACATCTGCAAATTGCGGATCTTATGTTTAAATAATATAATTACAACTTACTGTTCGGAACCTATTTCATTGTACATCTATTTATTGATAATACGCAATTTATCAGTTTATAACGTGAAATAACAGCTACAAAGGGAATCATAAAAAATATAATTGAATTTATTGCGCCACTGTGCGCTACTGATACCCATTAACTCCTGTACCTCTGTCGTGTCATATAGAGGGTACAATAAATAAGACAGATAAATCGAATATGGGTTGAAATAATATCAGAAAAAGTTCTTGAGTTGACTTATGTACAAGATGTTGCAGTCGTAGATGGATTTTTATTGATGGATTTATCAAAGGATCTTCTGGCCATAAATTTTAGGTTGAATTTTCAGCCAATCATAATATAGTTTTTTAGGGAACTAAAAATATCAAATTCAAGCAGAATTTCTTACAGTTTTGATAACATATTGGAGTGAATCAGAAGACGCAGCGAAAATGATTGGCCGTGATGAGACTAACCTTTTAAATTATGATCTATGTTACGAATACAAAGTTTCAAACAAAATTATACGAAGAGTAAAGTCTGGTTTAAGCGTCAATCATGAAGAGGCCGATACAAAAATTGTTCACCACTTTTGCAATTTGCCGAAAAATGTACATTGTTAATAAGGTGCTCTGATAAGGAATTTTGATAATTCTGCTTTCAAACATGAAAACTTAGTGAATATGCGGAATGAGTATAATGAGGTAACCAGAAAAATTTGGATGCAGCTTGGTGTTGGCAACAACGTACGCACCTTAAATATTTCTGAAATAGAATTGTGCGGGTCTTTAGCAGGCTTCCACACTTTTACTGGCTGCGATTTTAACCCGGAATTTTACTGAAAAGCGTAAAAGAGACCCTTTGTTGTCTTAGAGAACAGCAGTGAATTTAAACATGCCTTTGCATACCTCGGTGATTATAGCGTTTTGGAAAATCAGGAAATTATGAAAAGTTCCTGAAACCATTGAGAAATTTGTATGCACATGTACAACTTAAAAACCATCGACAACTTAAAAACCATCGATTGTGTCAATAGAGGCAGATTGGCAATGGTAAGCCCATAAAAAGTCTTATGGGCTCCCGGTCTATAAAGTCCAATAAACAATAGTTTCGGAGATATTTGCCAATGATACTGTATTATCTCAGTTTGATCCTTATGTGACAAAACTTTTTTTAGAATTAGGACAAGACTCAAAAATCTTTACATATTCCCCAATTTAAAAAAATTGACAATATGCATTTATACAAAACTCAAAGCAATTGAGGCCAAATTCATTCAGGTTGGATAAGACAACCAATCAAATCTATTTGATAGTGATAAATATATTCTCACTATTTAATACTGAATAATATCTATTTAATACTGAATATCTTCGCGATAAATGCTCACTCGCTACTGTCAAGGTTATATTTAAGGAAATGCAAATATGATTCCAAGCTGGGATTTCAAGCTCACTACATACATTGATTTGATATTGCAATTCAAGAATACCTTTTATCATAATAAATGAGCCTTTTCAAGTTTCTGCATACACATTTCACATAATAAACATTTCACTCACGGTTCAAGCTTACTGTTATTCTCTTCCACGAATTTATAGAGGTGGAAAACATTTACACACAGTTATGAAAAACATTTCGAATTTTTTGCTATCAACACCTGTCATTCCAAGTAAACATCAAAGTGTAACTTGGCCGATTCAGTAGACAGACAGCGAGACCGTCCAATCCTCAAGTTTCTCATCTCACTCATACTTTACTGAGCATATTTCTTTCATCCTATAACATCTAGATATGACCCCAGACAAATGAAAGCTTGGTTATTTTAACAATAACGCATTGAATAAATCTATTCAAATTCTTTTTTATTATTTATATTTATTTATTTATTTATTAACGGCAGAGCCAATTTGAATATTATAATTTCGATGAATAATCACTTCATCATTTGACTACTTCCAGTTAGTCCTTACACTACCTTTGAAATAGTTTTCTTTACAGTCTCAAGAAGAGTGATGAGTTCTAAAATAAACTTATTTCGCAAATTGACTCATATTTGCCAATTATTTTCACAAAAATAAATATTTCTGAATCTGTAAAAAGAAGCAAATTAAAACAGAAAAGTGTTCCATCGATTTTGGAACAAGAGGAATTGTACTAATTTCTCCCGTTGAAAATTCAAATAGAGCATGACTTTTCGAATTTTATCCGGTTTTCATTGTGATTCGGGAAATACTATCGTCAAATACCATTGTGCTAGAGGATTTTTCCTCAAGCAACTTGACTGTAGGAAATTTGCCTCCTGCAAATTTTGGCATTATCAAACATTAAACAAGTCAAATAATACAACCTCAAATTGCAAAAATTTCAAAAAAAAAATGCCTAAACTCATAAAAATCATGACATTATTTTAATATGAGGGCTATTTTCAAGGGTTATAGATCTCGACACAATCATTCAGAAAATGTTACTTTTCAAGTTTTTTCTAGAATAAATTGTGGATAAAACTCCCATTTTCGCATTTTCCAGAATAAATGGAAAATACAAGATTTCCAAAATTTGTATTGACGAGATACAAAATTGGAAGACAAATCGATTTGGAGTCAAAATTATACATATTGAATAAATGAAAAATTCTGCAAATATATTTTATTCGCGAAAATAAGAAAAAATGCTGTTTTAATACGACATAATCTTCAAAATTTTTCTACCAGATTAAGACATAATGAATCTATGAGATAGTGTGCTATCACTCTCGAAGAGACAAGATATAGTTCAAATCCTAAATGTTGAAACTTTGGACAAAGCCTGACTACTGCCAATTCCTGTTTCATCAATTTCCACCCCTGATATACTTTGTTTCCCAAAAGTTAGGATTTTGAGTTTGAGCAAAAGGTGTGTAAGATCACAATTTATTGACGTACTGGTTCACCATGTGATAGTTTGTGATAATTCAAATATAATGAAATATTTTATATAAGTATAAAGTAAAAGTGGTCAAGTGCAAGTTTAACTCGAACAGTAAGGGTTCCATTTTTATTACCTCATTTCCTGAAAATCAAATTAAAAAAAGAAATTTGGATGAGGGTATAATTTTATTCAGTGTTAAAAAACAAAAGAACTGAATTTGCATTGCACATTTTAAAAAATTTACAGCAGAAAACATTTTGCAAGTTTGATAGGAACCAATCTTTATAGTGCTTTGAGGATACACAAATAAATGTTAAACAATATATATATATGACCAGAATAATTTTGTTATGAATCCTGCATAACAAAAAATTCTAGCAATAAAGCAAATATAACTGTCCTACTATATCATTAGAAATATACTACTTCCAATTCAAGTTGTATATTTTTTTACACGCTTTATATTTTTGATCAAATCTACAAAAGTTATTTTGTAAATTTCACATGAGTTCTAAACTCTGAATTTCCACAAAAAAATGCTTCAGTTT
The DNA here is from genome assembly GCA_018342105.1 of Gonioctena quinquepunctata. NCBI lineage: Eukaryota > Metazoa > Arthropoda > Insecta > Coleoptera > Chrysomelidae > Gonioctena > Gonioctena quinquepunctata. Next base: position 618,912 of record JAFIRS010000347.1, read on the forward strand.
GATTTTCGATTATCTTGAAGACAATCCCATTACAAATATTGAAATAGACCTGTTATTGATTACCCAGCAAACAATGAATCTCTGGCCGTCCTCTGGCCCAATGCATGATCGGTTGGCTACATGCTGGCAACGGCAAAGTTGCATCGGCAAAATGTCGGCCCAATGTATGGAATATTGTAATCGGGTACCTATAATATAGCCAGCAATGGGGCAATACTATCAAAAGTGTATTTTTTTACCGACATCATCCAAATGATGGCCTGTTTCAAGTGTTATTGTACAGTGGAGAAAATATATATTTTTGACTTTGGACCAAAATAATAGAATAGTATTATTCTGCGTAATGTTTGTCGCATAAAACTAAAATTGTATTAGGTATTATTGAATAGAATACGTGTTGTTCGGGTTTTCTTAACAAACACACAAGATGGATATATTAGCCTTTATGTAAAAAGATCATAACGGTCACTTGTTGCTTCCTCGAGTAAGGATGCCTTGAAAAAAAAAGACTTTATTCAATTCAGCATCAATAATCAAATTGACCAATCCTAAGCCCAATATATCATGCACTACCGTTCCGCTGATTATGTGGCACTGTGACCTGAGACTAAGGAGAGTATCAAACCAAATGACGCTGACGTCTTTGAACTGACTTTGACATTTGACACATTTACGAATTACCGCATTTTGTTTTCTGCCACAGAGACCTTGTGTTTTGCATATTATTAATAATTAATGAAAGTGTATGAGTGAAAGAAGGATGTCGAATTCTCCCGATGAAATGAGGTAAGTCAATATATATCTATAATCAATTCTAGCGTCGGTTACATGAAAAAACCTTCATTAGTTTTTGAGGTTAATACCGTTTACTGCGAAAATATTGAGCTGAAAGTTAAGACAATATTCAAAAATTATTCAAGAAGTTACAAGTATAAAGTGATAAAGAAAAATCTGGAAAAATGTGTCGCCTTGAATGGAATTGACGAAATTGTGACAACGCACTACAGAAGTCCAGGTTCTGATACGCTCCCATCTACTTCTAGTGTACAATCAGATTCGTATGAGCCCACCACATCAACTTCTGCTACCGAACCCACATTTCATTAATATTTGTCTGATGTTTCGGATAGTGATACACAGCATTCGAAGAGTGAACTGTCTGATTCTGAATTAATGAATGAACCACCTGATTCTGATTTAATGAATGAACCACCCGATGAATCCTTCAGTTCAACTGTTTCTGACAATGTGCTTGGTTCTAGTGACTTTTTGGTCAAATGGTCTTTAAAGAACAATATAACTCATACGTGCAAGCAAACCAGACATCACAAATCTACCAAAAGAGGCTCGTACACTTTTAAAAACACCCACTAAATTGAACTATGAAGTTCTTGGGTCCGGACAGTTTTATTATTTTGGCATGAGAGAAAAACTGCATTAGATAGGAGATAATGTGTCAAATTTCATTTTAGATTTTGGTATTGATGGCATTCCTCTCCATAAAAGTACAAAATTTTCATTTTGTCCTATATTATGTAGAGTCAGGAATTTACCAGATTCCAATATATTTGCTGTAGCCATATTTTATGGACCAGAGAAACCTGATTTAGATCATTTCTTGGAGGCCTTTGTAAATGAGCTGGTGAGAAATGAAGGATTAAACGTAAATAATAAAATAATACAAATTGAAATAGGATCATTCTGTTGTGATACTCCAGCTAGGGCCTTGGTGAAAAATACAAAATCACACAATGGTTACAGTGGTTGTGACAAATGTGTAGACAAAGGAGTTCATTGCAACCACAGGATGCTTTTTTTGAAATTAGATACACCCCTTCGTACTGACCAGGATTTTCACAATAATGTTAATGAAGTCATCATCGAGGGAGAATACATCTAAATTTATTGGGAGTTGGGTTGATTTCTAGCTTTTGTTGACTACATGCATTCTGTTTGTTTGGGAATCATGAGAAAATTGATTTTTATATGGTGAGATGGCAGCCAATGGAAACTCAATACCATTGTCTGTGGTACCTAAGGCGTGGGTTTCTTCAGAAAGAAATATATGTTTTTGTCCTAATTTGAAAAATGACGATGAAAGGAGGGTAGTTATTAAAAGAATTAGATTTAAACCTGATTCCTGCACTAGTTGCCCAATAGTGGTAAAATATAAAACGAGTAAGTAATTTCACTCATTCAAAACAAGTACTGATATACCTACTCAATATAATTTTTGGGAAGGTGAATTCATGATTTACATTTTTCAGATTCTTATGAAAAAGCAGTGGAAAAGCTAAAATGCCTTGAGAAGTCAGATTCTTCATCCTGTATGACGAGTCATTCCGAAGATGATATGAAGTCAAAAAGAAAATTAAGGCCAAATTCATTATATAAAGATTTTCAGACCAAACCACGGGAATATTCCCAACCAACAAAATCGACAAGAAAATATAGTACCTCATCAGAAGATCTCCCAACTCTCTCTCCTCCCATGATAAAAAAACACAACAGCAGAGTGATCCAGTTTGATAAGGAAACTGATGATGAATTGGACAACACCATCAAAATGAATGAATCGCACAATAGACAAAAACTTCCACCTCTACAGAATTCGTGCTGTAACTGCAAGAACACAGAAGGTAATGTTCAGCATGCCTATTTTTATATTGAGTTTTTGATATTAGATATGTGAAGCATATATTTTATTCTTTTGCAGCTAAGCTGGATTCTGCAATAAGAAAAATTGAATTCCTAGCTCAAGATGTTAAATTTTTGTTACAAATAGTTCAGCGAAATGCTTTCAGTGAACATGTGGAGACCCCTGAAAATTTGATTTTACCAATAAATCAGGAGGGCGAATTGAAAGAATTCGATAGAAAAGAGGATTTTTTCCGAAATGCGATATGTATAAAATAACTTTTACTACATTATACATATATATATATATATATATATATATATATATATATATATATATATAAATGTATATATGAAAATTACAGAACTGGAGGTTCATGAAAGTTTTTTCAGGCCGCATCTTTGTTAAGCATTGGAGGCAAAAACGTTGGAGATGCAACAAGGAGATTAATGACCAAAATAGTCTCCCATGAATTGTCTCTTCAGTATAACTGGACTGGAAGGTGTAAAATAGAATTCATGAGCCTAAAGAATGTTCTAAAAATGATATTAGGGGAGTTGCAATCATTAGTATTCTTCACAGAGTAGTTCTATGGTTATCTCGATATGCAGAAATGGAAACCCTAATGTAATTACTCACTTCTGTCTGTCCATCTGTCACAGTGCATATTTCTCAATAATTAAAAAGAAAAATATTTTCTTGAAAATTATGAAAAAATAGGAATATTAGAACTTCACTTGAATCTTACTAGAAGACTATAATGATTTAAAATTTTGTGGTTTTCAAGAAAATGAAAGTTACACTCGCACTTGACTAATTTGTTTTTCAGTTTGTCTTCGAAAAAATCCACTCACAAGAAACGCCACAGAAGCAGAAGTTGCCGGAGTGGTAAAAATCTGGCTGAGAACCGCACCTGACCGAAAAGGGGGCAGGAACAAAAGGAGGACAAAAACGGCAGAGGAAGGGGGGGGGGGTGGTACTCCTGATCTTTGGTACTCATGTGCTACTTGTTTAATTTTTTTCACCCCAAAGAATTGTTTTTTACATTGTTGCGAGTAACATTTTATTTAATATTTTTTATATTCTCAAACCAAAGAATTGTTTTTATGTTGTTTTATTTTATTTCATGTTATGTATTTCATAAAGTGTATAAATTATTAGATTTGCCTTATCTTCATAACGTTTTTGCAATATCATATTTCTATAAATTCAAACTATGGTTTGCGAAACTGATAAAGTATTTGGTTCGATTGTTCAAAGGAAAATTGTTTTTTCCCACTCAAAATAGGTAGAAAACTTTTTGTCATCCATTACATTTTAAAGAGATGGGCAGTCAGTAAATATTGTACATAATTCACACTGGACTAGTACCAACCCTCTGAGTAGGTAACATCCAGTATTTCTACTGCGCCATCAATGATTGCCACAGTTTTGCCTTCAGAGGCCCATCATTTAATAGGCACCGTCAAACAGGCATTGGCCCTGATGATGGCCGGTGTTTCCTATTTTCACTGGCCCGCTTTAGGCTACAGGAATCTTACCGTTCTGGCCAACATATTATGGGCCAGAATAAAGCCGACCAAAATTGTTTGCTGGGTATTTTATGAAATTTCTGTGAATTATACCCTTTTCATTGATGGATATACAGTGTGTCTACAAAAGTTCTCTACAAATGGAAAACTTTTTATTATTCATCTGTCAGGGTGCTTTCCTTTATTGCTTTCTGTGTAATAAAAGACTTTTCTTTAAATTTGTGAACATAATTTATATGTCAAAGGAAAAAAAAACTTTATTTATTCAGTTGTAAAAACTTTTGTAGGACATCCTGTATATGGATTATTCCCATACACCGACAGAACAATTGAAGTGTAAAACCATGAATTCGAACAAGTCTTCTAGAAAATTCAAGAGTGTTATAACCAAACTTTTTTGGGGAAAATTAAGGGATTCATATAAAAAATATAATACATATATATTCATATTTACAGATATTTAAAAATATCAAATAATTTTTTATACAGCAAAATATATTTCTTTGGCTCAGTCTCCTCTCTCTGTAGAAAATATACTCGAATTTACAGGATGGAAGATTCTCAAATAAATAGCGATTTGATATTCTATTTTTATCGGTATTTCTTTGGCAAAAACAGAAAACAAATAACGAATTTGAGAGGGACTACCACTCTTCATTCCGAGAAAATATTGAATGCAATATACTCATAAAAATCATAATCACTCTTAAATTCCTGAAGTGCATTGTCACTGGAGGGCATTTCCACTGCTTGCAACAGGATCAGAATAACATTCCCTACTACACAATTCAAACATTACACAAAATATATTTTTTGGTATAATAGAAATAAATATCTGCAATACATTTGGAGAAAGATATTTTCAAAAATTGTAGCAACATAAAATTTTGTTGTTTTAGCGAATACTAATGTCATGTCATTATTCATGATTTAACACACCAAGAGCTGTTTGCTTTAAAAAGAATACAAATATTTTTGTAGACATGAATTAATGCAGAACAAGCTGGGAAAAAAAGAGAAACTACAAGTACTTATTACCAAAGTGTGTTTTTGCAAGAGTTGGAATGGCATCCAATAAATGTTCCAGAAAATTTTGGCAATCAATCTGTATTCCTATAAAATCTCCAAGCATTTAAAATAAAACATCATTAAAATGTAAGTCGCAAATAGTGTAATGAAATTACACTGAATCTGAATAAATTAAAATAAATTTCTTCTGTACACCTATTATCTCTCAAAATATATTAAATCTTTATGATTATTAAGAAGTGAAAATTCTAACTACTTTATTTACAGGCCTATTACAGATAGGACACCTTTTGATGGTGTGGAGGGTGCGTTTTGCACACTTATAACAACAGCATTGGTGTGCAATATTTGTGTGAAGAAAGATGCTATCTTTAGGAGCATTATTACAAAAAATACACAGCTCCGAACTTTCTGAACTCTTTTCTGTAGTGGATGAACTGAATGAAGTAGTACTGATTTCGGAACCTAAATCTGAGGTCTGACTGAGAGTTATTGGTTTTTCTTGGGAGTGCTTCATTTTTTTTATATCGAAATCAGACAAGCTGCTTTCTGAGGCTTGCCGCTTGCGTTTGGAATCGACCCTGATTTCTGAAAGATTACCTTTCCCAACGAATTTCGATTCTTCCACAGCGGGAGACGTGTTTGTTTTGTCAAGCACATCTTCGAGTTCGCATTTCTCACGTATTGATGATATTTTCGACGTACCTGGTCTCAAATGTTCATCGGGTACGATGATCTGATCCAAGTCCAATGAAGGGCAGTCCTGGCTGGATCCTATTCCCGAATCTTGAGATAAACCACTCAGGCAAGAGCGTAGAGTATCCAATTTCACCGGCGGTTCCCTCTGCTTCTTATCGAAAGTTTTCCTTATCTTTCGGTTTCCTCTTGGCCGAGGGGGAAAGAATTTTTTACGGTCCTGAGAAAACAAATGATAGGGTTAGAAAAAAAAAAAAAATTTTTGGGCTGAGACAGTCGTTTCATCAGTAAATATTTTTCACTAATATTATTGTTCCTCTGTGAATAATAGTAGGCCGAGATATATAATGAACTGCCACGGATATTACTTGTTATCTGCTTTTAGATATACCTTATTTTTGAAATATTTTTTATTAAAGTGTGCTGAATAATTTACAAATGATATTTGATAGTAAAAAATATTTACTGATACAAGTCTCAACTCTGTTGGTAAATAAAGCACATGTTATTTGAAAAACTACTACACAGTCTTTCTTAACATTCATACAAACAATATGAAACATATCCCAAAACATTCTTACTATTCTCCAATATAACAAACCCTGATTATATTTAAGTTAAAAAATATTTAAGGTAATCAAGAAATCATAGAATTGGACTTGAATGGAAAACTTAAAAAAAAAGATTAATTAATTTGTTTAGAATAATCGTAACTGCATCAAAATGCAGATCAACTATTTGACGTAACTTATTTGAACTTGAAAATGTATGCCACTAAATGAATAAATATTCACCTGGAGAGTTCTTTAAATTAGAATATTATCAATCAATTCTGCCAAAACATGTGTAAAATGTATATACATTTTGATGCAGTTTTTATTATACTTATTCAATGTAAAATATTTCAATGCAAAAATAATTTTCTAAAGAAAAAATCGTGAGAAAAAATAAATCATCTAGAACAAATAATTCCTTGAGAAAACAAATTATTCCTAATTGAAGAAAAAACAACTACAAATCAAACAAAAGTTATAATGTAGGTGAAAAGGTTAACTGCAGTTAAATGGTTCTATTGTTTTTGAATGATTTAATTTTATGAAACTGTGTTTGATTTGTAGTAAAAAAGATAGTGTTGTAACGAAAAAAAAATTCTGAAAAATGTTGACAAAATTTTGTAAAACGCACCTTATGACACGATATGCATAACGGGAAACATTTGTACGTCTTGCGCATCTTGCACTGTCTGCAGCTCTGCTAAACCATAAAACAAAAGAACTGAATACTTGCTCTATACGTTACGGCGCACATCGAACAATGTCGCCTTAACCTAAGATCTGCTTAAACGCGCTTCATCGCAATGCTGCAATACACCAACTCACACCCATTTCATCTATTACATTCAAATATTAGCAAAAAATGGATATTATATTTTTCAGAAATTTCCCATTGATCTTTTTTCATTCTTGCATATCTGTTTTATCAACGAGCTTCTTGAATATTATTCATTAACAAATGATTAGTAGTTTTCTTGGGAAAATATATCAAATCTGTGCCCCAAGACTACAAATTCGCAAATGACATTTATACAATTCACAGAATTGATGTTATATATTACAATTAACTTAATATTCACCAGAGCTATTCTAGATTGTTCTTCTTTCCAAACTAGTGCTAGGTTTTCAGGGACACTTTGGCATTAGGTTATTTCATTATAGTTAATCTTCATGGTATCTTTTATTCCTTCCAGAAGTTTCCATTTTATATATATATATAGAACAATTCTCTCGGAGGAGTACGCAGATTGAGACCCCGGCGTCAAGTCACAAAATCCTAAGTGAGTACATTTCCTTAATGTTATAGTTATTTTTTAGCTTTCTTGAAAATGGCTCCAAAATGGGAGCTGAAACGTCGAAATAATCAAATTTCAGAGCGGTTCATTCCAAATTGTAACTATATTCCAAATAGCTATATCTGCATGAAACCTATCTGAACATAATATATATAATATATATATATATATATATATATATATATACAGAAGTATAGAAATTTAGACTTGAAGTCATTTTGTTTATATATCTTTGCTTTATTTAATTTTCCTAAAATGTAAGTTGGGAAGCTTTGACGGATGGCTGGCATGGGAACAACTCTCAAATCAGAATGTGTTGACATAATCTGTTTTTGTGCAATTCTGAAATATATAATATCCAACTCAAAACATATTCAAAAATATTTCTGATACCAAACAAGTATACCAGATCAATATATAAATGAAAAATTGTCTTACCAATGCTGCTCGCCAAAAATAAGAAAATAAACCAAAAGTAAAAAAAATTGTTACCTGTACGCAGCTGCTCTACAATCTTCTTACACACAATCTAATACAAATTTGCCATGCTGCTTTGTTAAGAAATCAAATAAAAAAAAATAGAGTTACATATACGCAGATTATCTACAATCTTCTTTACACTCATGACGCAAATATACTAAACATGACTGATATATCTTCGCACAAATTTCTTATGACATTCTCGAAATAAGAGCACTATTCAACAGTTCTTCAGAATACCCAGTCTTTTGCACACAACACGAAACTTTCCAACACTTAATATTATCCTTTAAAGCTAGGTCTTTACATCACTAATAGATTTGCATGGTTTCGTACAATACATTGACTTTTCTTTCTCAGATATGTTTGTCAATATATGCTACCAGGCCAGCTGACAGGAACAGGTCTCATTTGCATTATTTCAGAGAATACAAGGTAGATTGGGCATTATTAGCCACATAAAAAAGTGTATTTCAAAGGTATTGGATTTCATTTTGTAGTACTGATTGGCTGTTACTAACCAGAAGGCTTCTTGGAGAATGCAGCCAGGGTGGTACTAAATGAGTTCAAAGCAATCACACATTCGCTTACTGAGAACATCAACTGCTTTGAACCTATTCAGGAAGTGAACTACAAGCCCAAAAAAACCTTATATAAATATAATGGATTATATATATATATATATCATATCGGGTTGAGTTCTGCTTCAGAAAAAATTGAAATAAATAAGAATTAAAGTTAATTTTATATATAATTAGTATTGTTACTGCAGATACTGTCATAAACATTACCTTCTTTGGTGACAAAAAAAATTAATAAATAAAACATTACACATTGCATAACCCCATCACAACCAATTTAGGTTCCAATTCAGAAGTTCGATATCTTGTTGACTGCTATGGACTTGGAGCAAGGGGGAGGAGTTTAACGTGCAATGCCGCAGTGATGGAATCGGGCAAACTCATCTGTATGGTGTCACTTATCTGCATTTACTGCTTTGATAAAACAGGTGTATACAAAGTTCGTCAGTTTAAATTTTCTGGTCGCAAACATCAAAATGACGAAAAGGGAAACATTCTCAATTGAATATTAAATAGAAAGATTTTTCTGAGAATTGAAAAATCCACGATAAAAATGAAGTTATTTTTTGTGAATGTCTAACAGAAAACAACTACTTCCCCGGCTAAAGCCACGCTGGACATTGCTACATCAGATAGATATTCTGAAAGGACCCTAACTCAAAAGAAAAAATCTGAAATTGAAAATTTGCATTTTCATTCAGATAGTTATTTGATTTTCTATTCCACATCTGATTTTATGAACATCCTGTTCATATTTTCAAACAAATCAGTCAAAATGACGTTGGTATTATAATTCGACGGGTAAAAGCCTCTAATCAAAGAGAGATCCAGTGTCGAAAGTGCGCGCATAATAAATGTTTCAAATGTTTGGACGTCCCTCGGTGAGTGTTTATGTATGAAAATACTGCGTAAACGTGTTTACAGTCGCCAAGAGCATTCACTCTGCAAGTGCAGGAAGTTCTTGTAACATCTTTGTTACAATCAATCTACGAAAGGAAAAAAGGTCAACTGATAAGTTTTTTAATAAATACTACCTATAAATTTTTACATTGATATGAACAATTAATTTTTTTTATACCAATAATTATAGTAATCTGAAAAAGCATAAATGAAAGATAGAAAAAAATGTATTCATGTAATACCTAATTTTTTAAGTAAAATTCTGACAGTAAAATGTATGTATGTAGAAAAGAAAACAATATTTTCAATATACAGGGTGTCCCTGGACTTCCTCTTTTCCTCTCGGGAATGTATAGATGGGGTCAAAATATCACCAGTACTTCATATAACTTTTGTTCCTAAAAGCCTTTGTTACCAAGTTACGGGCCCTCAAAGTTACAAAATGAAAAAGGTTATTCTTTGATAACTTTCAAAGTGAATATTCAAAATCATCTAAATTTTGGTGATTGACTAAACAAATGAATTCCTTCGATGAGCTTTCATGCAGGAGTCAGTTGTTTTGCTACAAAGTCAGGAACGGACTACCCCCGATGGTCCACACCCCAAAACTTTGAAATGACTGGGATTTGTCAATATGTTTTAATAAAACAAGGTTACCTGGACAATTTCCTGAATAAAAGTACTCGTGTGGAAAATCGATCGGAGCAACGATTTTTGATAAAAATGCATTTTTGTTTGACGACATCCAACCTGAGATGTCTACCATTATTCATGTGCAGCCGTTTTTGTAGTTTATTCGTTTGCTTTTTATTAGTTATGTCTTCCGATGTGCGTTTTTTCAGCTAAATTTATCTTCGGGCTAAAGATTTTCTCCCATGAAATTATACTTATCAGTGAAACTCCTCAACATTTGAGCTGTGAATACGAATTTGCAACATCCAAATGTTGAGTTTCATGAGATTCAGATAACACAACACAAAACGTGCTTATTCCACGCGTACATACAAAATATGGACTGAATTCGATATTTCATAGTGGAGTAGCTTGTTAGTTCAAAAACACCACGAATCTACATAACTTGATATTTCATTTGAAAAAATATCTACATTGTGAATGAAACTTTCAACTAGGTACTGTACTTTTTGTTTACGACTTTATTTTAGCATATTTTGTATTAACCCTGTTATAAATGTTGTTGAATTAATATTAGCATTAATATTTCTACTGTGAAAATTTTTCATTTTAAATAATGGTGGACGATCGGGTTTGATGTCGTCGAGTAAAACTGCATTTTTATTAAGAATTGTTGCTCCGATCGACTTTCCACACGAGTACTTTTATTCAGAAAATTGTCTAAGTAACCTTATTTTGTTGAAAACTATTGAGAAATTATCTGTCATTTCAAAGTTTTGGGGTGTGGACCATCGGGGGTAGTCCGTTCCTGACTTTGTAGCAAAACAACTGACTCCTGCATGAAAGCTCATCGTAGGAATTCATTTGTTTAGTCAATCACCAAAATTTAGATGATTTGGAATATTCACTTTGCAAGTTATCAAAGAAAAACATTTTTCATTTTTTAACTTTGAGGGCCCATAACTTGGTAACGAAGGCTTTTAGGAACAAAAGTTATATGAAGTACTAGTGATATTTTGACCCCATCTATACATTCCTGAGAGGAAAAGAGGAAGTCCAGGGACACCCTGTATATATTTATATTTCTTTTATATTTAATCGTTTATCAATTGTTTGTGAAAGTATTTATTCACCTCCAATTCGACAGAGCATTGATTTGTTGTCGGTGTTACTTGGTTAGTCACTTTCGCATGTATGCTGGAATAATCTTTTTTTTTTACTTCCGCACCATACACATGGTAATGCTTAAAAACCATAAGACACTTTTCAACTTGACAATAAATTACATGTTAACACTACGATGACAAGCAAATCAGATGTTCGCAGTGCGCGTGTTCAGCCCTTTAATGCAGCCTTATGCGAACTCGTCTCATTCTGCCTTTTATTCATTACTAGCGCAATTTCCGAAACCGGGCTCAATTTAATTCGAAGCTTATACACGGCAAATCACAACGCAAATGTAAAAATTACAACATTGTCATTTTATCAATTAGCAATTAAAACTCATAAAGTTTTCATATATTTAGTATTTTCTAGAAGATTAGTGCAATCAGTGATAATTGAATCAGCGTATGTACTTTTTTTTGAAAATTCAAACAGATTCTGTACAACATGATAACGTCAATGTACTTTGTGTAGGCTTTGTTACTAACTCCAGTCAAACTCCAAAATTTATAATTTAATATTCAACTGTTACGTACGTAACAATGTTTTAAAAAAACTACTTTTTAATTTTTTTCAAACTGTAATTTTATATCCCATATATATGAAATAAAAAATAACAAAGTAGTAGAGGTGCTTTCATCTCAAGTACCACACCAAATATGTTTGCCATTATTATTGTGATTCCATAAGGTTTGTGATTTTGTCTATCTTTACTATTCATTCAAGAAGTGCCTTAAAGGTCAGAGAAATATTTGTTATGGGCTCATCACATGATTATATTTATTTGTATCTGGTATTGTTTGGAAAACATAAATGCAAATTACACCAAAACAACAAAAATAATCATCAAATGACTAAGCCAATCATGAGATAGCATATCTAATGAATGATTGAACAATCATCATTTAGTAGGCACCAACTTGTATATACAAGTTTGAAAAGTGGTGTAATGCTGAGCAATCCCTGTGTGGGTCATTTGCATATCAATAAACAAGAGGGTGAATCATAGTAAGGGGTCAAAGTCCGCAATGGGAATCCAATTCTTCCTCCTCAAAAATAATTCAAGCAGTGTGGTTGATGTGAACGTTTTTTTTTCATTAATTATATTTCTTACATACAGGGAGATAAAAAAATGTTGTACCACATGTTTTTTTTATATTATTTCTCAGAAAATTGAATTGCTGATGATATATACTTCATATTTTGTCAGCATTATGAAGTGTATGGTTTCCTTATTCTGCATATAAAATGTTCTTTCAAAAACCTCATAAGGCTTAGCTTTTCCCCCAAACATACATGGCTAAGACAGTGTTATCATGAACATAACAGGGCAATCTTTCATGAAGCCAAAACTTGAAAAAAGCTGGTGCATCTACAAAAGGCAATCATCAAATTTTAAAAATTACATATTTGGTAAATTTGTTTAAATATGTAATTGCACCCACATATATTTTTTAAATTATTTTGTAATACAGATACAATAACAGCTGTATTAGCTGAATCTACCATATAAAAATGTAGATATCATTTTATCAACAGTGATTATTGTAGGTAATGAACTTTGTACGGTTCGTCTAGATGTTTACCAACTACCCAGAGGCACTTCATACAAAGTGATAGTTCTCAAATTCTTCAAGTTTAAGATGTGTTTGATTACAAAGGGTACTCTAAAAGTATTATTAATCATCATTATAGGTTTAAGGGTAATTTTTTACTTTCTTTTTCATTTTATGCAAAAAAATTAATTGGAAAAACAACAAACACAAATGACAGATGTTTGCTACCTGGCAATGTCTCCCATGTCCAAAGCCATACTGCAGTTTCACAGCTAAAGAAGAATGCCATTGAAAAGGGAAACATTCTCAATGGAATATTGAATCCACATCTGATTTTATGAACACCCTGTTCATATTTTCAAATGGGTCAAATTCATTTTGCGGTAATCTCCTCAAAACTGAATTTAAAAAGCTTCAGTTTTAAAGCTATCAAGATAATTTATATTTTTCATAAAAATGAAAAAGTTTAGTACCAAAGTAATCTTGAAAAAAGCTATGAATAAAGTTCTTGATGATTCCGAATTTGTCAGGGAAGCTAACATAAAATTTTGTGTTGGAAATGCTAATTTTGATTAAAGTATGTGTAATAAATTGAATTTCTTGAGTTTTTTATCATCAGATTAAGATTGAAAGAGAACATAATTGTTTTCATAAAAAAATAGCAAAGAAGATTGTGTATTAGGAAAAATGAAATTAGAATACTGATTATTCAACAATATTCGTGAGTTTTATTTTAATCTTTCATATGTCCATAATATTCCAAAAATTTCATATTGTCCATATCTCGCCAATGGTGTTGGCAACACTTGCAGTTGTTCCACTGACATGTGGTACTTTTGGTAAAGAGAATCAAATGAAAAAAAAGTTCGGCCTCTAAATGTCTAAGTTGAACAGAACAACTCACTAATAATTTAGAGCAGACTTTCCCAGTAAAACATCATAAATTTCTATGTTATCCCGAACAAGTAGTTAGAACTACTCTGAGAACCACCATTCAAATGTTGCACCAAATAATATAACAATAAAGAATACCCACACACCTTCAAATCAATTATTTTAAGTAATATAGTAACACTGCGGAACGACCAAAACAACCTGTCAGCTGGTAACTCATGCAAATCCAAAGTGATTTTGGAACCGATAGATACCTGGAAGCATTTTTCACAATATCTGTAGAGAGGGTTGTCATTTTCCAACTTGCACTGAACACATCTAGAAAAGTCCGATCGAGCAATGGCGGAATCATCCAAAGAACTGTTGTCTGAATCTTCGCAGTCTGTTATCCACGTTTCCAACGAAGAGTCGCAAATTGCTTCAACAGCTGCAGCAATCATCAATTGGTCCTGAAAATGAAAAATAATGTTCAATATTTGTAGCGTTATAGCCAGTAAGGGGGAAATAAACTCAACTTTTTGTGGGCAAATGTTCCTCTCCAAATAATGAAATGAAGCATTATTTGGAGGTAAATATATGTTTTGAAGACCATCATTGAATTCTTAGTGTGACTTATGGTACTACTACTGGACATAACCTATCAAAACCAATAAGAGTAATTCATAATATATATATATTTGATCTGAACTAACAACAAATATAAAATCATATAAAATTCCTCTCAATTACATTATTCAATCTTTTATCTTCTATATAATAAAAATTAATTGCAATTTCTATTGCTAAGTGCATTACTTGAGAATAGCTGGACCGTTTTTTGTTTCAAAATGTTTATAATAGTCCGAAAGAAGGTTTTTAGGAAAAGAAAAATTGGAAAAGTTGCCCGATAAATTGGAAAATGAGAAATTTCTTTTTTTTATGGAATTTCTATATGAATGGATATGCGTAATTATTTTTTGTTTGTTTGTTAAGGTCCGGGAAATTTAGAGGAAAAAAAAAATTGGGACAATTAAAAGGAAAGTCAGAACATTCAGACAAACTGACGATAGCAATGACATATTTGGTTGATTATTTTTTTGAAAATTGGCACATCTGAGTGTTTTTCCATAGAAGTTTTTATGCTATCCATTTTACTTTAACTCGCAACTAGACGGCGCTGCATTGCATCAACTTCTAGACCATTCAACCGATCGCAATGAAAATTGAACATGGAGAATATTTTCACGCTATCCATAACGGCATAAAGGAGTAACAGGATAATGGGATATCGGAAAGCAGGCAGATCACAGGTATAACCTGGATGGAAGAACACACAAAAAAAAACAGGAAAAAACCAAATTCTACGTGTACAAAAGTTTTCAGAAAAAAAAATCTGAAATAATTATAGAAATTTGGACAGGACGTCTATTGGGTCAGCTAGTGTGAAATAATTGTTTTTCATAGACCCAATTATGAGTTCCGCAACAATTTTATCTTTCTCAGAAGTTGAGGGTTAAGAATAGTGTATATTTGAAAAGTTAAAGGGTCGTTTGAAATAAATTTTGTTTTAAAATAAGAAAGAAATATTTTGAAAAGTATTTAAGGATATAGAAAGTGAACCATAGCACCAATATCATTCATTTGAATATATTGCTCTGCACACTGTATATACTTATGTAATAAATTTATCCTTTAAATGTGTTGTAAGGTAAATGTTTTCTCGCACAAAAACCACTTAAAATGCCTCTTTCTTTGAAACAGCATAAACTAAAAACACTAATCAGTCATTTACAGACAATTTGGCACAAATTACAAATTGAAAAAAAACCTCTTTCAACACATACAACCTCTCCTCGCATCATCAACAACAACCTAACCTCAATCTGAGTCAGATGTAAGAGTTGAAGGATTTTTTTCGATAGAACCAGCTATATGTACCGAAAATGGGTTTTTGTGCAAGACAATGGTACTTAAAAATCACCTAATGAAGATGGGAAAAAAAATAATCGGAAATGTATGAGACCACTGCATTGTTCTGCCGGATTTGTGTTCAGGAGGAAAAAACACGTAAGAACAGTTTTACAGCTATTTTCAGGGAACATCGGAACATGAGCACAACGCCTATAAATTTACCATGTTAAGTTAGAAAACAAATAAAACATTAAAATGTACTAAACTTAATAGTTTTTTTTAAATAAAATAGAACTTACATCTGAGCCACTAGACGAATTTCCTTGACATCCATCATCGCTTCCAGACAAACTTGCAACTTCATACTCGATGAGTTCGTACTCCTGTTGATCACTGCATTCAGACTTCGAATCGGTGTCTGATGTATCCCTAACTACGTCTAAAAATAATTTATTAAGTAGCTGCTACACACTACATCGTATGTAGTAGCCTACCCGTTTCTCTATCTTGTAAACTATAAACACTTTCGGTATCTTCTTCCGATGCTTTTGAACTTTCACTTTCCAACCTGTAGTAGTAATATCTTGGCTTTTTTCTTTCCATTTGCGAGGACTGACTTTCTTCCCGATGCCTCTTTCTCCATGCAGCTGTGAAATAGGATAACAATCAACATTAGGTATTTGGTAAGTCGAATATGTTTACAATATCGTGACGAGGTCATTCGAATTATATATTGTCAAAGGCTTTCATACAATGTTTCTAAATTAAATTTGTTATATGTTAAAACCAAACATCAAACACAATGATGGAAAATAGAACAAATGCTGTTTTGTGTTGACGGTGTGTTGTAGGTTGTGGACATATGCCTAGCGGTTTTATCATATCACCATTCACGATGCTAATTCACAAATGAACTATTATGTGATATGATCCTTCCTACGCTACTTAGGTTTTAATAAAAGTCAAATATACTTACAAGTGTTTCTTTCTACGGTTGCAGACATTTTGACTAGAATTGAAGGCCACGACTTTAAATCTCTCGGTTACAAACCCGCACAAACTTGTGTATAAAATTTCCACGAAAACAATCAACGTTCCGGAAATACCACTGAGAGGTGGGAGATATCGTAATATCCAATACGCAGAAGCAGATTGTGGTTTCCTTTGCTTTTGACATTTGACAGAAAACGATAGCCGGTTCGTCTGACAGACGACGACAGCGGGATTCTGATCGATTAATCCGTATTGGGAATTCAAAATTAGATGCCAGCGCCAGAATGGCGAAAATTCAAACCAGACATGTTTGTCTGTTTTCTCAGAGGTTAATACACTTGTATTCGGAGTTTTTCTGAAAATATTTCCATTTGGTAGAATTTTCCAGTTTTTCTGTGTAGTGTTATTCATTTCAAGACTCTAGTGAAGTGGTGTATTTAAATCTTAAGACAATATCATTTGCAAAAACTCCCTTGAAGGCGACAAAGTATGATCTAAATTGCTTGCAAAAAAAATATTTCTCGAAGTTTCTGGACAGCTTAGTGAAGTCATCGGGAGTTATTTTGAAGAAATGTTACACATTATTATTTGTGAATGTTCGAATTGAAAATAAAACTAACAAAAACAGTTTTTTTTTATTTCATTTAAAACAAACAAGATGGTGTGAAAATGTGTCCTTATCACCTAGATATACATATATAGTCACTCTTTTTCCATACTGTATGAATAATTTTCGGTATGTTGAATAATATCTCTTTTTTCTCTTCTTAACTCTCTTTTCTTTCCTCACAACACTCTTTGAAGGTTCTCTTTCTCACTTTTATCTTGGCCACATACGTTACAGGAGGATTTTGGGATGGGACTAGATTCTTCTTCAAGAGCCCATCGTCTGTCGCTCAACCCTAGATTAGTCTGCACCAGAACGTTACCACAGTTTATAGCTATAAGCTGTGACGTTACGTTCATTTTATCATGGAAAATGATGAAAACTTATTCCAGTAGTCACATTGAGGTATACAACAATAATGATTTAAACTTGAATTACTCATTTTTTCACTAGATTACAAACAATAGTCAACAGGTAAACAAGAATTTCATTAAATGTCAACAATCACAAGAGAAGTCTTAGGTATACAATGGCTAAAATCATATTATATTATAAACATTATTGTTTGGAAAAGACAATGTAAGTATGTATAGTTTCTAAAATCGACACCAGAGGGGGTGTCCCTTATTTTGAATTCCCAATCGAATCCACCATTTTGAATACAAGTCGATGCCAAATTACCATACGAGATTGACAATAGCGGGATTATGAACGATGAATCCGTAGCGAATCCGGGCATACTACGCGTGGAATGGCTCTTGTTTCAGTCAGCACAATGGCATCATATCGTTGGAGGTTGGGATTTAGAAAAAATCAATAATTACCTTATAGATTGCTGTAAATTTTGCTGACGCCTTTCCAAGGAAAATGAGTAGAACTCTCTATTCTTCGCATGTTGTGGTAAATCATCCTATACATGGTGATTCAAAAGTACTTCATTGACAAACTTCAGGAGATGATTCCTCACAATATTCTAATATGAATTGTTCAAATGAATATAAGTCCGGAAACGCTTCGTTTCCAAGACACAGGGGTTAAAGTTCAATTTTAATTTTCGTTTTTTTTAAATAACTTTTGAAATACTGACCTCAATTGAACGAAAATTGGTATTAGGAGGTTTTTTGAGGTGTCGAATTCGAACCTGATGTTATTATTGCTCTTACTCGTAGGGGCGCCACCTACACGTCTTTTTCTTTTTAAAGATTCATAATTTTTCTAGCACATTTTTCAGTAAAAAAATCCTCTATTTATCTTCCTCTGAAGCTAGCCCTGTTACAAGTCGCTATAAGCAACCGTTTTCTAGATATTTGGACTTGAACATTTCAAGTCGATTATTTGATAATCGATGCGTGTTGAAGTTATTACCATTATTTTGCCTTTTTCACAAGAATGCTTAGGAAATTAATTTGACGTTTAAGTAAGTAGTTTTGGTAATTACATATTAGGTGACAGTTAAACGTTTTGTTGAAGTTTCTGTAAGTTTTAAAACACTAATTTTGAAAAAAATTATTATTTAAACAATAATGCTCATTTATCCGATATGCATTTCGTTTATGGCCTTGCAGATGGCAATGCGCGTGAAGCAAGATGTATTTACCAGGAGCGATTTCCTAATCGAGTACTGCCTTCAGCTCCAACATTTACCAGTCTCCACCGTCGTTTGGTAGAAACAGGTAGCTTTAAAAGAGCAGCTGATATTATTGGAAGACCACGAGCAGTCCGAACCCCAGAATTGGAAGGAGCTGTTTTGAACGCTCTCGAGGAGAATCCAGAAACAAGTACAAGAATAATTGCTGAAGCTCTCAATTCTACTCAGTCCACAGTTTGGAGAATTATCCACGATCAACAATTTTATCCATATCATATTCAAAGGGTACAAGCTCTTTTGCCACGAGACTTCCCCCGACGCATTACTATGTGTAAGAGGTTTTTGAGATAATTGGCTGGAAATCCTAAATTTTTAAGATATGTACTCTTCACGGACTAGGTAAACTTCTCCCGAAATGCTATCACAAACTTTCATAACAACCATGTTTGGGTTCTGGAAAATCCGCACGCAGGTAGTGAAAGACATCATCAGTATCAATTTTCTGTAAATGTATGGGCGGCAATAATTGATGATTACTTGATAGGTCCTTTCTTTCTTCCGTTCCGACTGAATGGCGCAACTTACAGAGACTTTTTAGAAAATGAATTGCCGGGACTTCTTCAGAATGTACCATCAGAAATTCGTATCCGCATGTGGTTTATGCATGATGGGGCTCCGGCCCATTTTAGCGTTGTAGCCAGGAAATTCCTTAACACTGTCTATCCAACTCGATGGATCGGTAGGGGTGTAGAAGAACCTAACCAGGCTTGGGCACTGTTGAGTTTACCGCTAGATGAACGAGACAAACACACAAATCAAATAGTTATGATTCATCAAAAAATACTCTGTGCGGCATTCTCAAGAGGGTCTGATTTATGAACTGTAATAAACACTTCTGGCCCTCATCAGCCCGAATATGCCAGATATGCTTTCAGAAATAGTATACACAAAGTTAGTCGATACTCAGCTTTTGTACGAATCGTTTATATGTTTAAATACACGGTTCAAACGAATTATGTATTTTATTTTAAATCCCTAACCTACTAAGTTTAATAGGCATCAAGGTCTCCAGATCTAAACCCGCTAGGTTTTTATTTTTGGGGACATTTGAAGTTACTAGTTTATGAAACTCCAGTAGCGAACGAGAAAGATCTAAGAAACCGAATAGTAGACGCCTGTGAAACGATAAAAAACACACCAATAATTTTTGAGCGGGTACGAGATTCAATGACTAGAAGACTGAATGCCTGTATCTTCGCTGAAGGTGGACACTTTGAACAATTTATTTGAATACAATTTAGTTTCCTTTATTTTATTTTATTCTACATATTCAAAATTTCTTGAAATAAAATGTTGATATTTCTTGCAAATTTTATTAAAACAAATACAGATTTTGCACCCTTGATACAAAAATAACTATTTCAAATGAGTAAAAATAAGTAGAATAATAATAATTTATTGAATCCTTTAAGATCAAATACATGTTATAGGATACGTCAAGAACACAAAAAGGTAGACAAATAATCAAAATACCAAAATACAAAATATAAATGTCACATATACACAGATAGAACTAACATTTTATCTCGAATTCAAAATATAAATGTCATATATCACAGACAGAACTAACATTTTATCTCGAGTTTAAAAATTCAGAAATGCTGTCGAAACAGTTTTCTTGC
The DNA here is from genome assembly GCA_018342105.1 of Gonioctena quinquepunctata. Lineage (NCBI taxonomy): Eukaryota > Metazoa > Arthropoda > Insecta > Coleoptera > Chrysomelidae > Gonioctena > Gonioctena quinquepunctata. The sequence goes on from JAFIRS010000347.1 coordinate 639,624, forward strand.
AGATATTTCTTCAATTTTGATTTGAACATATTTTTGTTTTGAATTTTCCTTAGATCAGTTGGAAGATTGTTGAAAAATGTAATTCCTGTATATGACGGACTGTTCTTAAAGAATGATGTGTTATGAGTCGGGTTCCTGATGAGATCTCCGTTTCTAGTGGAATAGTTATGATGTTGGGAAACAGTGTTGTACACATGTTTCTGATTCAGAAATAACATACATGAATATGTTAAGATATTGAATCTTTTAAAATATTCTTTACAGAAATCTCTAATCTTTAGATTGAAAATGAGTCTGATGACTCTTTTCTGTAGAATTAATATTCTGTTGGAGTTGCTGGAGCTGCCCCAGATGTTGATATTACAGGAGATGTGGGAGTAGATTATGGCATAATAAATATTGATGAGTTGAGTTATATCAAAAATATTTTTCAGTTGTAGAATGGCATAATAACCACTATTTACTTTTTACAAACAGCATTTATATTTGCTTCCTATCTCATATCACTATCTACACGAAAGTTCCGAGAAATTCAGTATTTTCAGAGAGATTAATTACATCATCCCTCACTCTTACTTGAAAATATGTTACAATTTTTTATCTGCGATAGAACTGCATACACACCGTTTTGTCTGAGTTCACAATTAAATAATTTTTTTCACACCAGGTTGTGAATTCCTTTGACAATATATTCAATTTACTTTGGAGTTCCTCGGGACTGTCAGCATCCAGCAGCCAAAGTTAAATCATCAGCATAGATAATTTGTAAACCACTTACATTGTGTGTTTATATGAAGTGGTAGATCGTTTATGAATAATAAAAAAAAATCAATGGACCTAAGATGGAACCCTGAGGAACTCCCAGGTCCATAGGATAGAAATCAGACCTGTGCTCTTCAATTTTGACAGATATTTTTCTAAGGAGCATGTATGAGATTAACCACGACAGAAAGTTACCACGAAATTCTAAAGAGTAGAGTTTGCTTTCGATAATGTTTGGGTCAATGGTATCGAATGCTTTTGATAGATAAAAAAAGAGTGCTCCAACATATTTTCCTTTATCTATAGAATCGTAAATATATTCAAAAAAGTTGTAGGAAGCACTTTCAATCGACTTTTCTGGACAAAAACCATGTTGGTACTTTGATAGAATTTCAAATCTGGTTAAGAATGCATACATTTTGTTATAGACACATCTTTCAGTAACTTTACCTATCACAGTCGGTACTGTTATTGGTCGGAAATTACTCATGATAGATGTATCACCTTTTTTGAAAATAGGGGTCACTATCGATTGCAAAGGGTGTATTCGGCTATTCTGGGAAGGTTATGCAGTTTACCTTATAGGACAGCTCTCTGGTAAGCAATTTTTCATTTAATTTCATAACTATACGTTTATGAGATTATTTTAGTTTTAAACCTGTTTTTAGGTCATTTGGAAATTCTCCTGACTCTATTGATCGATTTATAAGCTAAAGGTTCAGCGATGTATACAGCCATACACTCAATGATTTTGGTGGATATACAGTCTATTCCAACTGAGTTAGAATTTTTCAGTGAACCTATTGCATCTAGGACATCACAGCTCAAAACAGGGAAAAAATAGAATGTGCTAGTTTCATGCATTGAAGTATAATCGTTGAATACTTTCGAGCCGAAGTGTTGCTCTATGGAATTTTTTGCATTGTTTGAGAAAAAGGCACCGGAAGCGTTTGCAATGACTTTCTTATTCTCAACTATTTTATTTTCTACTTTTATTTGACTATTTGATGTAGATCTTGAATTTCCTATTCCATTTTTGTTTCTGGTGATGACCTGTTTCTTCAATAATTTTAGGTGGCGCCCCCTACAACAAACCAAAACTACTTACTTAAACGTCAAATTCATTTCCTAAGCATTCTTGTGAAAAATGCAAAATAATGGTAATAACTTCAACACGCATCGATTATCAAATAATCGACTTGAAATTTCTAGTCCAAATATCTAGAAAACGGTTGCTTATAGCGACTTGTAACAAGGGTAGCTTTTTTACGTAGATATGATAGAGGAATTGATTTTTTAACTGAAAAATGTGCTAGAAGTACGCTAAAAAAATTATGAATTTTCAAACAATAAAAAGACGTGTAGGAGGCGCCCCCCTACGAGTAGGAGCAATAATAACATCAGGTTCGAATTCGACACCTCAAAAAACCTCTCAATACCAATTTTCGTTCAATTAAGGTCAGTATTTCGAAAGTTATTTGAAAAACGAAAATAAAAATAAAACTTCAACACCCTGTATCATAGAAACGAAGCGTTTCGGGACATATATTTATTTGGACAATTCATATTAGAATATTTTGTGAGGAATCACCTCCTGAAGTTTGTCAAAGTACTTTTGAATCACCCTGTATAATGAGTACAATCTAATAATTTTTATGTGCTTAGTGGTTTACAAATTCACATTTATCAGTCTTCGTAGCAACAATGTATCACCTATCTGCAGTTTTTGTAGATACAAATAAAACCCTGATATATTACAAGTTATAACGATTTCATTACAATTTTTCTATGCATCAGTTCGGTCTTCATAAATTACATTTTGTTGGAGTTATTTCTCAAATCAATTTTGTGGATATTTTCGAATTTAAAGTTGTTCCCCAATAATTCAAACTCGATTTGACCTTTACTTGAAAAACTTGCCTCAAACACTAGCGCCAATTGTGGTTGTTTCAGGAATATTGATAGACAATACTATCACAGAACACCCCGTGTAAACCTCTTCTGTGTTGAAACTAACCTCACTAATACATACATTTCATTTACAGGTTACATGAAGCATGTTCAATTCAAAATCATTCTGAAACCTCTGCTCTGTAGTACTAGGCCTCTTCTTGAGAAATATGGCTATCATCAACAGCTAAAAACGAATTATAATCCTACGTTCAATCGGCGTAATTCATATAAAACTATGGTCAACTCATTAGATATGAGTGGTAATTTATCAACTACTCTACTGGATATTGAAGCAAATAGAATAGTATGGATAGATATGGAGGTAAATTGAAAGCAGCTGGTTCACAGTGACGTAGATATCAGTTATATAAATGCCCATTCAACCTACAATTTTCATTGCTAAAGCCTTCATTTAACGTTTTGCTATTTCAGATGACTGGCCTGGACATAGATAAAGACAAAATCATGGAAATAGCGTGCCTCGTAACAGATTCAGATTTGAACATCATAGCAGAGGGCCCCGATGTGATAATTCAGCAACCAGAAAGCATACTAAATAATATGAATGAATGGTGTATACAACAGCATGGAAAAGTAATAGTTGACCTCTGTGAGTTTTCTAAATATTTAATTTCCCTTTATTTTCAGACAGGCCTTACTGAAGCATGCTTGAAATCAAGCACTACCCTAGAGGAGGCTGAAAATGAAATACTCAATTTCATAAGCAAATATGTGACTGAAAAACTTTCACCTCTCGCCGGAAATAGTGTTTATATGGACAGAATGTTTTTATTGAAGAATATGCCCAAAATACACAATTATTTACACTATAGAATAATTGATGTCTCTACTGTAAAAGAGATGTGCAGGCGATGGAATCCGAATCTCTACAGCATTGTACCTAAAAAAGAGTACACTCATAGAGCTCTTCTTGATATCAAGGAAAGTGTGGATGAGTTGAGATTTTATAAAAATAACTTTTTCAAGTTGAAGTAGTTGTTCTGGGGGCATTTCAAAGTATAGATACTAAGGTTGAATTCAAGCTCAACTCTCATCATCAGTATTAACTGAGTCGGTCCTTGACTTTTGTTCTGTAAAAATTCATCTTGCAGTCACGGTAGACACAGGATGCATTCGTAATGATATAACAATGTCTATAAGGACCTTCGAAGGTACTTCTCTAATGCTGAGTTATTGATGGAAATAAAAATTGCCAGATTTGGTGTCTGGCTTTATTTCCATTATTATGAATGAAAATTCATTATTTTTGATAGAATAATACTGAGTAACACCAAAAGTATATTACTTTTATTGATAATTTTTGAAACAAGAAACAAGTTTAGATGCCTTTCACATTCATTTTTTAACATGATTTCTTTGAAAATATAAACAGGATGTACAAAAAAATTTAATGTTGAACCATCTGCAACTGAAAGATACTGAAATGAGAGATCTTTCCCTTGCCTTCATCTTAAGTTTGATCAGCAACAAATGGGGAGGTCAAGAATTGGGGAAAAATTTCAAAAAGCTAGCAGAAGTTGCCGAATTTGAGCACCTTTTGTGACAGTGTCCCAGTTTGTATGAACAGATCATCCATCCCAGAGTTCTAATAAAATGTGTGTACATTAACTTTGGGGTTCATTATTCTCGACATATGTCGTGAATATTCAGTTGCAGATATAACCAGAGAGAAATTTCGGGGGGGGTTTGGTTCTAAAGTAAATAATGCAATGTACATTTTACCGAATTTTATTACACATCAATAAGCAGACAGATGGAAAGTACCACTTTATGGTCGCAAAATCTGTTTCTTAGTTGACTTATTAAGTCATCTGAGGTCGGAACAGCAACAGCAACTTTTATTCGGAAATACTTCTCAGGATCATTAGTTGGAATATTACGAATAGTTTATATTTAGAAAAACTAAGGGTATTTAAACAAAATTGAAAACTGTGGGTACGGCCTTGAAAAGAAGCATGGAGAACCGTTTTTTTAATAATATTTAGTATGAAGGTGGGAAATTATTGTCCGAGAGAAATCACGAAAAAGGAATTTGTGGCATAATGGACAGATTATTGAATTAAAGAAAAAAAAAAGCATCCTTGAGTCCCAATATTTAGTATGTTTGAGCATTTGATAATTTCATATCATTTTACAATTCAGATTAACTTTTTCTATGACACTCTGTAACCATGATGAATGAATAAATATTTTCTCAGTACTTCGAGGGAGATTGACAAAACCACATAAAAAAGAAAAAAATTGTATTTACATTAAAAACCCTTTTTTCAGGGTTGATGAAAAATATTTTTTTAAATATACGGAAATTATATTTACAATTAATAATTGTCTTAATAGCACATGAAGAAAATAGAGAAGAAAAGATTTCACTTGATTTTAATTTTCCATTCCACTAAGAACACCACAGATTCTCTAAAGTAAGCCAATTTTGGTAAAATGGAACAAGCAAGGGTTCTCAACTCAGTGTTTCATCATGAATTTTTGTTTCAAAAAAAATCGTGAGGCTAGGGATTTCAATTTCATTATAAGTTTTGGCTAATAAAATCATATGTGAGAAAGGAAATTTCATTAAATAGAGTTTTATGGAGATTTTCACGCTCAAATAAAACTCAATTTGACCTTACTTACTATTTGGTTCGTTTTTTCGTTGTATCACTTTTATTCTCATCAATCTGTTGATCATAATAATTTCTTGTTTCCTGTCTTGGCAGTGAGTTGCGCGGCGTGTCCCTTCGCCGGAAATTGCCGAGCGTTCCCTCAGCGAGAACTAGACGTTAAAAAATCTCATCAGGGTTATTATATATATATATATATATATATATATATATATATATATAATAACCCTGGTCCTCTGCTTCCAGTATGGCGCAATATGGCATCCCCCTGCGGAAAATCCGTTCCCATCCAGCCATCAACCGGCGTAGACAGGGGGATGTGTTGAGGGGATGCAGATAGTCTTGCTCTAAGCAATTGGGAATTCAAAATTAGATGCCAGAGTGGCCGAAAATTAAAACCAGACATACGTACATCGTTTGTCTGTTTTCTCAGAGATTATACACTTGTGTTGGAGTTTTTCTTAAATTATTTCCATTTGCTATAATTTTCCAGTTTTTTGTGTATTGTTATTCATTTCAAGAATAGTGAAATGGTGTATTTACGTCTCAAGACAATATCATTTGCAAAAACTCACTTTGAAGGAGACAAAGTATGTTCTAAATTCTTGCAAAAAACAGTTTCTCGACAGCTTAGTGAAGTCATCGGGAATTATTTTGAAGAAATGTTACACATTATTATTTGTGAATGTTTGAACTGACTAACAAAGATATTTTTTTTAATTTCATTTAAAACAAACAAGATGGTGTGAAAATGTGTCCTTATCACCTAGATACACATATATAGTCACTCTTTATTTTCCATACTGCATGAATAATCTTCGGTATGTCGAATAATATCTCTTTTTTCTCTTCTTAACTATCCTTTTTTCTTCTCAACTCTCTTCGAAGGTTCTCTTTTTAACTTTTTTTCTTGGCCACACACGATACAGGAACATTTTGGGAAGGAACTGTATTCTTCTTCAAGAGCCCGTCGTCTGCCTATAGACTCACTCAATCCTAGATTAGTCTGCACCAGTACGTTACATTCATTTTCTCACGGAAAATGATGAAAACTTATTCCAGTACAACGGGATCGTTTTGCCCAAGAGTCCATTGAGGTACACAACAATAATGATTTGAACTTTAATCACTCATTTTTTCACTCGAGCACAAACAATAGTCAACAGGTAAACAATAATTTCATTAAATGTCAACAATCACAAGAGATTCGACACATTTTAGGTATACAATGGCTAAAATCATATAAACATTAATGTTTGGAAAAGTAAACATGTACGTATGTATAGTTTCAAAAATCGACACCAGAGGGAGTAACCCTTATTTTGAATTCCCAATACTGCATCCCTTTTAATATTTATTATTGCACGTCTATGACGGCGGGACCATCACAACATAGAATCATTGTCTATTTAGACAATGATAGAATGTATCATTAATACGGTGTTCTGGGAAGGCCTTGTTACTACATACGCTACCTAGGAGCAGCACTGTTAATTTGAACGCAACAGCGAATCGTCGGACATCCTCAGCCCGGCTACAAGATTTATAATTTAAACTCTCATTTGAATTACAAATATCTGCCCTGGCTGAGGATCGAACCCGGGATCTTTCGATCACGAGTCATAGACTGTGGCTGGCCACACTTGGGTATTAGGTGTGGGCATTTAATAATCATTTTTGTAATGTTCCATGAGGACTCCGGGCCCCCTGTCCTCTCGGACCCCGGGACATTTGCCCCCCCTCTCTCTGGGCCTGCCGTAGTTATGGCAACCGAACATCAACCAATACATATCATGCCTCCATTTTCGTGCAAGCGCATCAATTCACCGTTGCCGTTTAGAAAGAGTCCGAGTGATTGTGATGCTTCATTTGTTTTGGCTTCACATTTGCTGTCTTTATTATCAATATTGGTACTTGATACATATATGATTCAACCAAATATTTATTAACTACGAATATTGATAATTGGCCGTAAGAGCAATGCAATGAAAGTGAAGTCAGGTTATATAAGTCTTTCCTTGTCATATTGGCAGCGCGTAGTTATGGCAAGCCAACATCAACCAATACATGTCACGCCTCCATTTTCGCGCATGCGCATCAATTGAACGTTGCCGATTAGACAGAGTACGAGCGATCGCCATGCTTCATTTGTTTTGGCTTCACATTTGCTGTCTTTATTATCAATATTGATACTTAATACATATATGCATTCAACAAACAATTAGCTGCTGGTATAGTTTATTATGAAATTACAATAGATTTGGGGAACCTGAAATGATGATCTTTGAATTATTCATCTGAGAACAGGCTGATGTGTCCTCTATGAATCCAACATTTTTGGGAACGTTCCTTCTTCACCTCAACTTGAAGAGGACGATGAGCTGGAGCTAATATCTATATTTTTTATTCGAATCTGACAAATCAATCGAATAATACCGTGTCAACAAGAAAGGAGGTTAGAATGTCAGAAGCATGTACGTTGTATGCATGCGTACCCAAATAGTACACACAAGTAAGAAACTGTCCTTGCTAAGATACTCTTACTATTTCGTAACTGTCCCGAATGGAACAAAACCACAAAACCTATGGAATATATAACAGTCCTGAAAAAACGCGAACACGTCTGTTACACTGCGCATGCTCCTGATGGTTTCGAACCGTTTTTGTGAACGAGCTGCAGTCAGTACGCAGTACGCAGTCCCCATGCTGACGTCACACCAACATCATACTCGGTTGTCACACCATCATAATACTTTTCTAAATTCTCTTTCGAAATATTAATTTCTCCAATTCGTTATTGATTCAATACCCCTTTTTTAAGATGTCTAAAAACCCTGGTGCTTGCACTTATACCTGTAGAAGTTTGGGATCGACTTGGCGACACTTGGCCTACTTGATAATAGAGATTACTAGCGTGTCAGATGGCGCCAATTTCGATTTAGTTTCAATTCAGTAACAGGGTATATTTATTTCCTCAGATTTCTTTTTGAGGCGAACTGTGCGCGGGTTCAAATTCTAGCTTTGCTATTGGTTGAAAAGAGACATCTGTCAAACTTCACCAATAGCAAAGCTAGAATTAGAAGCCCCCGAACATTGCATAAAGAAAGCACTGTCGTGCTGTTTTTCGCATTTTGTACGATTTGAATTTGAGGTTAACTGCATATCATTAATGATATGGGTTTGAACGATTTTTTTACTTTAAGTCACTTGTAACAACACGTTTTCAGCATAGAAAAATCAATACCAAAGGTGATTTGGTTTTGTGAAATAAAATTAGATAGATGCAATACAGACACGATAAGCCAGGTACTTGTTCTACAAATTTTCCTTTGATGGTGACCAAGAGTTCAGCAGTTTAGATCTATCAAGAAAAAGAACTAGAAATTTACAAAATCCCCAACTAACACCATTATCAAAAAAACTTCTAGGCATTCCAGAAAATAAGCCAATACACCTGCAAGAACTCCAACTATATAACGATGAGAATAGCAGAGTATACCCAAGTAGCACACAGAGGTCATAATTCGGTTGTACATACGTCTACTAGTCCGTGACTTATGTCTTGTCACATCGACGTTATAAAGTAGTGGTAATGACTTGCCAATCTAGACTTATATAAGCCAGTCGCAAAAGGGTCGTTCTGTGGTCTTAGTGTAGTCATTGTATCATTATGCATGAAGGTCATAATCTTTCTAATATAGTATTACAATATGTATACCATATCAAAAGATTTTATATAATATCAATATAATATATAAGTCAGCCTTCCTTTACATGTTCATGATACTCTGTGACCATGTCGAGATAAAAATGATTTTCATTTATGTGTCTTTAAGAATTGTTCTGAAACTCTAGTAACCAAGCAAATCCATTTTTACGATCAAAATCCAATTCTACTCACTTAAAATTCATGCGCCTCGAAAATGAAGAGAGATAAATATTTATTTTCATTTCAGAAAAAATATATTTCATCAATTTTTCTCATTAATCGTTGAAATATGTAGACCATATTACGAAAGTTACTTGATTAGCACATCTCCAATGATTTCTAAATTGATATAACACCCAGGGTCCCATATTTTTTATTTTAAATATTTTTGTTCCAATATGGCTACCAGAATGATGTTAAAAATTAATCGAAAAACATGGATGCCGTCCTTCTAGTGTCGAAAAGTTGTAATTACTCCGGTATGTACTATCATAGAATAGTTTACGAGTGTCTCAAAGACATCGCAATATCTTACATAAAAAAGTTGTAATGTAGTCGCTATGACCACAAGTAGCAAGTTTTGTTGTACTATCGTTGTAACGCTATCAAAACAGAAAAAGAGTGCATAAGCATTCCGCTAGTTCCGCATTCCGCCTAATGGAAAACGCTAAATATAACTGACATTTACAATAGAGGTTATGTTGATGTTGAACAGTTATATTTAAATATTTTTTATTTATCACTCGAAGTGCACATACATATCATTTATGTCTTTCCTTGTTGTGAAAACAATTGAAGGAATTGATGAACTTAATTTTTTGCAGTGCCCGATAGACTGATCAATTATTTCAGATGTTAATTTTGGGGTAAGCACTCATCCTTCCTCTTTATATTTTTCTATACGCTCCAGTTCTCTTGTAAGGCAGATTGATTTTGTTTTGGCATTTTAATCATTCATACGGAACTGAATATTCTACATACATAACACAATACAATAAAAAGAACATAACCAACAAAAATAATCTAACCATAGATACATAATGTAATCATTACGACCAAAGTTCATCAGTTGATAAAACTACATTACATGAGTACAATATGTAGTCGTAGAAACGTTTCAAAAATCTATTCATTAGAACCACATATGTTCATTGTCATAATAACCTCACAGCAACTGCTCTTAAGTTCTACTTAACGACACACACAATTTATTTACATACAAACCACAGTACAACTTCATCTCGAGAATTTATTGTACTCTCGTTATATCTACTACACGACGTCAATAGCAACGCCTGAAGGTTATAAAACGCACATCAACTTCTTGGTTCTAAAACATACAAATACGTGGTCTTTAAGACGGTATAAGAAGTCATTATGTTAATTTTATGACTCTGTGCTACTTGGGTATGTTGAACAGTTATACTTAAATATTTTTTTTTATCACTCGAAGTGCACATATATATTATTTATGTCTTTCCTTGTTGTGAAAAACAATTGGAGGAACTGGATGAACTTCATTTTTTTGCAGTGTCCCGATAGACTGATTAATTATTTCAGATGTTAATTTTGGGTAGGCACTCATCCTTCCTCTTTTATATTTTTTCTATACGCTCCAGTTCTCTTGTAATGCAGATTGGATTTTTGTTCTGGCATTTTATCATTCATACGGATCTGAATATTCTACATACGTAACGCAATATACCTATCCAACAAAAATAACATAACCAACAAAAATAATCTAACTATAGATACATAATGTAATCATTACGACCAAAGTTCATCAGTTGATAAAACTACAGTACATGAGCACAATATGTAGTCGTAGAAACGTTTCAAAAATCTATTTATTAGAACCATATATGTTCATTTTCATAATAACCTCACAGCAACTGCTCTTAAGTTCTACTTAAAGACACATACAATTTATTTACATTCAAACCACAGTACAACTTCATCTCGAGAATTCTTCATTGTACTCTAGTTATATCTACTACACGACGTCATAGCAACGCCTGAAGGTTATAAAACGCACATTAACTTTTTGGTTTTAAAACATACAAATACGTGGTCTTTAAGACGTTAAGATGTTGATTTTATGACTCTGTGCTACTTGGGTATATTCCCAATTTATCAGCACATTAACCGTTTCTACAGCATTAGTGGGAGAAGAAGATGCATTTATGATAATAAAAACAATCACAATTAGGTTTTCTTTTATTTTCGGTTTTTTAGATGTGAACAAATACAAATATTTGAAATTTGACAGTTGTTTTATTTTTATTAAGCTGTTATTTTTGAAATCGCTAAGGGGCCAAAATGTAACTTTTAGATTTTTTTCATAAAGAGAAAAGGGCCAATGTTACTTTTTTTTTGTATATTTTGAATATATATTTTTTTATAATCCAAAAAATTACTCGTATTTATGAACTTAATAAGTATTTGCAGCAATTTATAATCAAATTAATTATTTTCTATCATTATTTGATTTTATAGTTTCACCAAAACTTTGAATACAATTTTCTCAAATTCTTTCATTTTAACATTGGCTGTTTTAGAACCAAGCCACAGATATAAACAAACTCGAAATCACATTCAATTGTGTTTTCACTTATCTCCCCGAAATGTTTAATAAATTTCGAAAAGTTCAAAAGCCAATTTAAAAAAAAAGAATTTTAAAGCATAAATAAGCTCTAAACACATGCGTTCACTTCTAAAATCATAAGACTTCTGCAAAGATTATTTTGCTGGTTCTATGAACTATTCCTTGACTACTCCGCGTGTATTTATCAGCAGAAAGTCAGGAGAAGCGGTGAAACATTTGGAGATTGACCTTGAATTATTCTACATGGTAGAGTCTCCTTGCACTACAGCTACTACTTTGATATTGAAATATACTGTGAAGACTGATATTATATATCCAAAATGGAATATTGATATAGTGTGATCTTCTTCTGAACTCTACACTTTTCAGTTACACTTTGGTACTAAATTTATTTTTATTATGCATCTAATATAAATTTACGAGCTGGTGATATTCCAAATTGTTATTTTGGTATTAATCTTTAATTGTTTTAACTTTTTATTTTATTTACATTTGTGACCGTATATATTTACTGGTGCATGCTTTGTCAATAAGGTGATATCTTTGACAATAAGTATATTTTTGATTGATTGATTGAAAAGGTTGGTTTCTACTGAACCTGTTTGTATATTTACATGAAATTTTGATTTTTCCAGTTGAAAATACACATATGCCTCTATGTTTTTATACTATATTTTTGCGTCCGAATGATTCAATAATCAATATTTAGCAACGGGAATTATGGAACTTCTTTATTCAGAAATTATTATTTCACTAACTTTAAAATAGTAAGTTCCACTTGAAATTCCATAAAAAAAGTTTAATATTATTGTTTTTGAAACACAATATTCACACTTAAGTGCCCCTAAAAATGTTTCCGTGTTTTTGAATAATTGAATATAACAATCATTAAAGAAATCATCAAAAGGTGTTTTGGTAGGTTGAGAAGTAGAAACCTTCACTCACTCGACTTCATGAATGCCCATCACAACCAAATACACCTTTATCATTCTCTCATTTTCCCAGTTCAGTTTTTCACCCTGTCAACAAACATGTAATATACTGAATAGGGAACACGCTGTGCCCCTGAAATATTTATTACACATAAAGATTACTACCTAGAAAGCTCAGCAACAAACTTGGAAATTTAAAAAAATTTCAATGTTTTAATAATTCGAAATTGAAAACGCCAATATTTTCATCACATTTAAAAACGTACTCCTAGCGCCTCTGATAAACGGATGCATCGTTACTTCACACAGTTCAATTTTTTACCGCTAGTTGCTTCGAACGGTCAACTATAATTTCATCTGTCTCCATTTATATGTTGTAGAGCTCATCCAGTATTGAAACGACCGTTTGGTAGGTAGAGAGGGGGAAAACACGAATGGACACGATTTGCTGTGCTACGGCGAATCTTCACCAGTGTCTTGGCATGCAGCGTTTGAAAGGTTAGGTTTGTTTAATTAATAAATAGGTAGTGCAGTTATTTATTCAACTTTGCAATAGTTTACTCGTTACCTTGCCAAAATGCCCAGTGGAAAGTACTATTCAGTAGCGGAAAAAGAAATAGGAGTATTAGGAAAGTTATAGGAGTGTAAGTTCTCTACGTCTCGTGAATCGCCCATACCAAATAATTTGGTACGCCTATGGAATTTCTATCAATAGAATAGCCATAGTTAGACAATGGTTTGGGCACAGTTTATAGCTAATTAGCTATAATTTCCGATAAAAATTGGTTGTTAGGTGGGGGAAGGCCAAAGTGGTCGTTTCAATACTGGATGAGCTCTACTAATAACTGACACATAACATCAAAAGTGAGCTTGAATTGGGAATTCAAAATTAGATGCCAGCGCCAGAGTGGCGAAAGTTCAAACCAGACATAGTTACATTGTTTATACACTGTGTTTGGAGTTTTTCTTAAAATATTTCTATTTTGTATTTGTTTCCAGTTTTTTGTGTTGTGTTATTCAATTAAATAGTCTAGTGAAGTGGTGTATTTAAATCTTAAGACAGTATCATCATTTAGATGATTTTTTAAGGCGCACGCGCTCGTTTTGAGACTCAAAGTATGATTGGCTATTGGGAAAGTATATAGCCATTGGTTAGTTTTGAAATAACAATTTGAGATTGGCTTAGTTCAAAATTAGCGGTATTTTCACATTATGTCAACAGTCAACTTCATGACAAATGCACTTGCATACATTGGCGTTCGTAACTTATTACCTATTTTATACCGCCAAAAACCTTTCATTCGTAGATAAAATAATGTACACGAATATTTTCTAATGGTGAGTTTTCTTCTCCATGTAAATTCAAGTCAACTATCCATAGAAAAACTCGGAAAGATTGTATTTCGTTAAAAAAAAAAAATCGCCGTCAATGCCGTTGGGTCTGACAGGTAAACAAAGTTAGTCATTTGTCATCTAAATGAAAAAGCCTATTTATGTTTGGGTTGTAAAAAATAGTATTGAATATCAATATACCTAATAAAACTACATCTGTCGCTAGTGTTTGGGGGAAGTTATTCAAGTGGAGGTCAAAATCGACTTTTAAACTTGAAAATTTTGACAACATTTTGGGATTAGAGAAATAATTTTCACAAAATGTAATTTTTGTGGATCGAACTGAGGCAAAGAAAAACAAAATTATTTTCCTATTGTTACTGAAACATTACATTCAAAGTGAGGTTGAATTTATGTTTGGGCTGTGAGAAATAGTAGTGACTATCAATGTTCCTGAAACAACCACAATTGGCGCTAGTGTTTGGGGAAGTTATTCAAGTGAAGGTCAAATCGAGTTTGCTTAGGGGAGTTCTGCACAAGTTGCCAACTTAAAAAAAACCTTCAATAGTTCTGTCTCTCCAAAGCCAATTGTTTGACTTTGGTTCTATAGAAAATTGCCAATTTGATATACCAATTCAATTACCATTGGTCATGAAGCGCTTATGTATTTCTTATATCAAACGTGTCATTCATAGAGATTTCAAGAATAAAAATGTGAACAGTTGGTAGCGCAAAACATGGTTGGTTAAAAAAAGATTGAATAACAGAATACACAACACAATAACAACGGATTCACTTCCGTCTCCGACGTAGCAGCGAGCGAAAAATTACAGTTGAATACAGAATTGCTTTAGGCAAGACGCCTGTATTCAAAGGTAATATGACCTGGCTTGAATCATATATGTATTAAGTACCAATATTGATAATAAAGACAGGAAATGTGAAGCCAAAACAAATGAAGCATGGCCATCACTTCAAATCATTCTAATCGGCAACGTTAAATTGATGCGCACTCGCGAAAAAGGAGGCGTGACATGTATTGGTTGATGTTCGGTTGCCATAACTACGCGCTGCCAATATGACAAGGAAAGACATATATAACCGGCTTCATTTCATTGCTCTTATGACCAGTTATCAATATTCGTAGTTAATGAATATGGATTGAATGCACTAAATGCAAATAGCCATAAAATTGAAGAAGAAGAAGAATCAGAAATAATAACGTAAATAAAGCGTCAAGAGGAAGAAGTGGCGTTCTTTTGCTTTAAAGTTAAGGATAATGCACGAAAGCACGAATCAGATTGGGACAGGCAACAACACTCGAGATAGTAGACCCAAAATTCCCCATTGATATAACTTTTTATATACAAAATATAATACAAATACTTTGGGACTGAAAATAAATGATCCAGCATATTCAATTTGTGATTATCTACACAAACCTGATGGAAATATTACAACTGGAGGGGCAGAAGTTTTGAAGGTTTTTTTTCAAGTTGGCAACTTGCGCGGATTTCCTCCTATTGAGGAGTACCTTCAAATTTGAAAATGTTGATAAAATTTGGGAAATAATTTTTTTCAGGACCGAACTGATGCAAAAAAAAAAAATTAAAGACTGGCCTCTATTGTTTAAACTAAGTACATTCCTACACTGTTTCCAAAACTTGTATAAAATATAGTTGAGAACAATAGTAAATATTCATTAATTTGAAAAATATACTCAATATTTTATTGTTTTCTTGAACGCATCTTATACCCTCAAAAGCTTTATACCCTGAAAAAAATGTGTACTTAGGTAAAACCAGGGTTATTATATATATAATACTGACAGGGTTACGGCGAAACCTCCATTTTGATGACGTTTGATGTGTGCCAGAATCGCCAACTTTATAGAACTCATTTTCAAATTTCGAAGAGTAACAAGGATGAACATTCAAGATGAACAAGGATGAATATAATAAAAACCTAAATAATTCGTATATGTTGGCAGCAGTGGCACACTTTCCTCACCTTACGTCTGGTCACCCGAACTCTCCTAAAGCTGTTTTATGCCGTAACCCTGTCAGTATATACATATATATATATATATATATATATATATATATATATATATATATATATATATATATATATATATATATATATATATATATATATATATATATATTAGTAACCTCTGGGTAAAACAAAAACTGATATTTTTTGAGTTTAATGTCTAATATTCGAAAATTCACCTCCTGGTTGCTTGGAAGTATACCAGTAGGTGTCGTCAATTTCGATCCTTCGACCATTGTTCAGACCATGCTTCGACTATACCTGGTATTTTGCCACTGCCAACATATATATTTATGTTGGCTCCTTTGGAAACAAAGACAGAATCATTGAGAAGTTTGATCTCTTTCTATTCAAGGTCATCGATTTACTGAAAATCTTGATTGACAAACGTCAATAAAAATTGCCATATTTTGGTGTGAAGTATATTTTTCAAAATAAATTAAAAGCTAATGTTTAATACAATTATTGTTTGAATTACTATGCCTTTAGCAAATTCGGTTGAGCCATGGAAAATTCAACACGGCGATTCAGAGGTTAGTGAAGAAATCAATTCATCAATTCATATCCTTAGGGAAACCTGTTGTTCCACAATATTTTTCTGAAGCACGCGTGCTATAGTTTTTTGATTTCATAGTTTGTTCATTTTGCAGCTTTTGGAGTGTCCAGGCCCCTAAGAATAGTTTCTGTACGTAGAAGGTTTACTTTTCCTTTTTATTTTGGTGTAGCACACAAAATGTCAATAGCTGCATGTACACTTTGATGGCCAAATATATCTTGTATAAGCTAACTAGACGAAACACAAGCCGAGTTCTAATATCTATTGAATTGTTTTGCTTTTTATCTTTGTTTCCACCTCCGCACAATTCACTCAAGTATGCTCAGATAGATCTGTAACTATTTGGCAACTTTGTGGGAATTAATACTAAACTGATATTTGTTTTTCCGCATAATTATTATCACTGTAAATGTTGCTTGAGTTCTCTTCATGATTGATCCAGCTGATTCAGTAGTGCCACTTCAAAATTATTTATTTTAAAATTAGTACTGCATGACTCATAGTACCACATTGCTCAGCATTCATAATAAATTGTCTTAGGTAGTGGGGACCCAACCTAAACTTAGCAAGGAAGAAATGCGGGATAAGAAAAGTAACAGCCTATATGTAATTCTTTTGTGGAGTGACATGGATTTGAAAAAGTTTTAGAGGTTTCAATGTTGTTTCTTATTTAACCAGAAGCACTAAAAAAATAACAACTGTATTTGTTTTTTGGCCCCATATTTCTGTAGGAATTTTAAATTTACGAAGTATTGAACATGTTATATAAATTAACCTCTGATGGTAATTGAAAATACCCAGGGGGTAACAACTATGCAAAATTTGTACACCATAATTAAATATAAGGTACTGAATCAAGTACTGAATGACTGAACTAGGTAATGAAAGACTGAAGCAATTACTGGAATTAGTACTGAGATGGCTACTGATAGTACTGGAATCACATATCATAGGTTTCTCAAGTATAAATTATAATTTTTTGAGAAATGCTGGGACTGGTGAGATGTGATAACTAAAAAAAGCAAGTGAAAATAAAAGGTTAAACAAATTCAAATTAATATATTGAAACATATTTGGTTACTATCATAAAAAATATAACAAAACATAATTTATCAAATGAATAAAGTTACATATATAAACAAATCATTTGAAAAATATTCTCGTTGAACAAATTCCCTCAGGGTGTGCCGCCAAACTGTACTTTGATTTTCTATTTGAAAAATAGATTTTCATACATTTCTGTGTTACGGGGGTACATGTTGCTCAGGCTCATGTGCTTGTTTTAAAAATGTAGTTAAAAAATACATGAAAACCGCCATAGGCCTTTTCATTCTAGGAAATGCCTCAACTTTTCGGACACTTTATACTGTGTGTGTCATTGTTATCCTAACCTTTCGACAAGTTCTGAATTTCAACCATAGTCTTAGTTGGATACAATTAGGTACTTCAACTGTTGTATATACTAATGAAGCACCATCAACTAATTTTTCGTTTAATTGCACTGATAATAAGGTTAATTACCTGAGTTTTACTAAGTGTCCGAAAAATTATCATATTAACATGGCGAATGCGCTTGCGTGTATCTAGTCGTGAAAAGGCCTATTCCAGTGTTGCTTTTTAATCAAAACTGTTTTCTTGTTCACATGGAGAATATCTTCGAGATTTTACGTTTTTTTGATGTGAAATCCCAACTCAGTGATTTTGGATATGAAAACTCTTTAGGACTGATTTTCCTTGATTTTTTATTACTAGATTACTACATACCGTTTATTCACAAAGGACTTGAATTTCTTATAACATCATCCAAAAGTATACATTTTTTATTAATATTATTTGTGACATTCCTTTACTCTATTTAAAATGAAAGAAGTAAATCCACTCAAAGCAGGTAGAAACACCTACTAGTGTAAATTTTTTTTCTTTTAAACAACAAATATTACTTAAAACTACCTTGGCTTCAAAGATATTACCTATGTTTTTTGGGGATTTGCATTGATAATAAGTTTTTTTACCAACTTATTTTCAAATGAGATAGTAACCTTCAAGTGGGTGAGAACCTTTTAGAGGTAGTGGCTCCTGAACATGAAATATTTTGCAAGAAACTAAACAACGTTTTCAGTAGACCAGATATATCTATTCAAATTTAAAGCTTCCATTTAGATGCACTAAAAAGAAGGAATAAGAATATTGAATAGGTGTATGACCTAAGTTTTTCTGATCTTATACCAGTGATTCAAACTGAAGACCTTGCTCAAATATGTTAACAAATGATTCAGAAACATACATCACATGTATTTAGAGTTCAGTGTCAGACACTTTTGAATCATAAAAGTAGAATCGTAACGGGTAAAGCTGAAAAAAAAAAACATCCATGATGACGGTACTGAAGTGACTGGAGATTATAATGATGAATAAAATATTGAGAGAGTACTGAATCGGGTACTGAAATCATACTTCAGATTGAAGTACTGATTTTAGTACTGAAAATATTTTGCTGAAGTACTGAAACAGATACTGAACGGGTACTGATAATAATTATACTGGTAGTGAAATACTGAAGAATCTGAGATGTACACCTACTGAAAAAGTTGTTACCCTCTCGGAAAATACCCTGCATAATTTTGCCTAAAAATTGATATGGACAAAATTAGAATTCATCTCTTTTTACTCTTTTTGAGAGTCTCTATATACTGATGTCATATTAATTTTTTTACAAAATTACTTCAATATTTCAAATCAAATATACTATCCCAAGATTATTTTTATATTTTTTCATATGACTATGTCCAAATTTAAACCTTTTGAGATATAAACATTTCATTGAAAGTTCATATACCCTTCTCAATGGGACAAACCTTTTTTATGCACGACCAGGAGAAAAATAGCACATTAGCGCCCAGAGAGTACTTTATTGCCCATCAGGCGATAACGTCGGGAAGCAGGCGCTAAAGTGGTTCTCACTCTCATTTCAATGGAAATCTATGTTCTGATGGTTTTATTTGATGCAAAATTGATAATATCGAACCCAAAACTTTATTAATAATAATATTATGAAATCTTGAACATAATTAATTTAAATGAATTACTCAATATTGATATTGATATTCCCTCTGGTGTTCCTCAAGGATCACATCTGGGGCCTATCCTGTACAACATATTCATAACCGACACTCATGAGTGCTTTCACCACTCGAAGTTCCTCTTATTTACTGACGACTTAAAGCTCTATTCCATTGTTAAAAATGACACAGACTGCCACGAACTACAATGTGACCTAAACAACTTGTTAGACTGGTGCACTGCAAATTCCATGGATCTGAACTCTGCTAAGTGCTTCGCAATATCCTTCTGAAGATCACGAAATAATATCTCCCACCAATACAAGATCAACAAATCCAATGTATCAGTACAAAACATAAAAGACTTTGGCATCCTCTTAAACTCTGATCTCAATTACAATTGTCACATATCAAACATATCCTCCAAGGCTGTCAAAATGCTCGGTTTTATCAAAAGATGCTCTCAAGACTTTACATCGATTCATCCCATCAAGTTGCTCTACTGCTCACTAGTCCGCGCTCACTTAGAATATGCTGCTTGCGCCTGGTCTCCCCAGTACAATACCCATGTACACAAATTGGAAAAAGTCCAAGGTACATCGCCTTTAAGAGAAATTATGACGATTACAACTACGAAGCTCTTGGGAATATCGAAAACCTTTGCTCTCGCCGCAAAAAAAGAGATCTCACAATGTTTTACAACCTGATAAACTCTGGACATTCGTGCCCCGAACTAATTGAGAAAATCAATCTCCACGCTCCACCCAGACAAACACGTTCAACCAACTCCTTCTACATACCTCACTACAGAACTAATATTTCTGGAAATACTTTCATCACAAGAACATACACACTAGCAAACACCACCTCCTTGGACTTTTTTGTGGGCTCCGCAAGTTCAAGTCTACCCTCAGCCAAGTCTTCTCTCAGTGAATGTGTTTCAATAAACCCTTGGCATTGTGTTCAAGAAATTCACATTGTTCTAATATCCACTGTGTACTTTTCTTCTCTTTTCTTTCTTTCTTTACTTCTGTAACAGAAATTTTACACTACACACTTGCTCTCACTCAAATGTTCCTACTGCAATTATTTTTAAGTTTTTATATTCAAGCTTAAGTTTTAAGTTTACTTTTAGATTTAGATTCTGTTTGTCCTAGATTTAATAGTTTTACTATATTTTAATCTTATACTTATCTTATCATTTGTTTAATAATACCTGTAATACTTAATGAGCATTCGGTCATAAATATATAAATAAATAAAAACAATTAGAACAGTTGTTTATAGAAATAATTGAATTTGTTGTCTTCTGTTGTTGCAAGGAATTACTGATTTCAACTGAGTCCTTATTAATAGAAGATGTAGTCTGAATAGAATTAATTTTATATTCTGGTGGTTCAACATAGTTTGCATTATACACAGATTGACTCAAATGGCTATCTTCAGCTTATTTGCTAATTCATACCGTGTTGCTTGAAACTAAATAATTTTTTGGTCACAGATATATCTTCAATTGGGGTGCAAATTAGCGATCGAATTGATCACTGGCAACGACCAATGCACACATTCTTTATAAATCTATAACAAAAAACAAAATGCAATCAACAAAGTTCAGAGAATAAGTGTCAAACTATCTAATTGGAACAAAAGTTCAGCAGCAAGTAGGAGTAGAATGGAAAAAAAAAATACTCGGCAAGAAAAAGATGTACATTTTGCTATGAGATTATGAAAGCAGAACATGGAAGAGAACATGCAATGAAAAAATTTAAACAGACACTTTATAAATGTGAAGGTTGCGAGTAATTTTTGTTTTTTTATATCATTTATATTATATTATTCAGTCTAAATACTAGAAAATTCCGTTTGATTTCATTATTATGATATAAGAATAAAGTTGCCATCATCTAAAAGTGCGTACTGACTTCAATGACTCTCCAGAATCTGTTTAAAAAAAAGTGAGCTAATTTCGATAATTTGTCCCTGGGGCTATGCAGAAAGAGCCTGAATTCACATTATATAGTAACTGTGAAGCGTATTTGATTTGTAGAGCGTGAAATCCAATGCTGCTTGTTGGAGTTATATTTAACTCACGTAAAAAACTGTTAGACCAAATGCAGGGTGAGTTCAACGTGTTAATTAATCAATCAATCAAAATATACTTTATTGACTGAAGATAATTCTTATTGACAAAGCTTATAAAAAAATTATATAAATGGTACATGTAAATATATGTAAATATATATATATATATATATATATATATATATATATACAGGGTGAGTCAACAGGATTCCCGTGGTTCATTGCTCCTTAATGTATCACTATTTCGATTTCTTATATTTTTTTTGTCAAAGGGACCATCTAAGACCACCTTCTAAAATTATTTTCATTCATACAGGGTGCATCATTGATGCGTGGCTAACCAAAGTTGTTCTTTTTTCAAATGAAACACCCGGTATATTTTCATATATTCCGATCGGGCTGTTCCATTGGCTGCTCAATGATTTTTTCAATTTTGAATTCCAGTGGCATTCCTGATAATTTAAAAGAAATCTATTTTGTAGTCTTCTTCAAAAATTACCTATTTTATATTTTGAAATATTTAGTAAAGATAATTGGGGAATCGTTGGTCGATATGATGATGTTTATTGAGAATACCAAGAATTTGTAATAAATTGTACAGGATGTTCGATACAACAACACAAACTTAGCCATTTTCAAACATCGGTATTTTGATTTTTTTCAAATGGAACACCCTATATATTTTCATTTAAATCAAGTCCTTTTCAATAACTCTACACTTTTCATTCTCCATGTCATGTACCTAAAACAACTCGTTTCCGAGATATTCTACATCCAAAAGATGGATATTTTCCACAGAAAATATTGACAAGCTTGCCTTTGGTATCATATTTGGAATTGAACTTTGCATAAAAAATCATATTTATTCGAATCTAACAGAAAATAATAATTAATGCAGCAAATGTTCAATGTGCCCGCCATTTTCACCATTACACACTCTCAATCTGTTTCGAAAATTAGTATCCACATGTGCCAGCATGTCTTCTGAAATTTCCCTGAAAGCAGTACGAATTCTTGCTTTCATATTTTCAGGAGTTGTAGGCGGAGTTTGATAGACAACCCATTTAATGTATCCCCATAGAAAAAAATCCATTTTTGTAAGGTCCGGTGACCTTGGAGACCACTGAACTGGCCCTCCTCTAACTATCCATTTTTCACGGAATTCATTATCAAGTATTCCGCACATCAGTGTGGTGGATGTGCAGGCGCGCCATCTTGTTGTAGCCACATTCTCTGCCTTATTGCCAATGGAATATCATCTAATAAATTTGATAACTGACTTCGAGAAATCTTAGATATTTTCTTCCATTAAGATGTCCTGAAAAAAGGGCCCAATTACACGCATCAAATGATACCTCCCCAAATATTCAGTGACCAACGTTGTTGGTGATTGACATATCTAACAAAATGAGGATTTTCAGTTGCATAATAGTGCATATTATGCCGATACACATGGCCATTGTTGTGAAATGTGGCTTCGTCCGAAAATAGAACATACTCAAAAAAATCAGGTTCTTGGTTGATTTTATCTACACCCCATTGGCAAAACCGCATTCGCTTTGGAAAATCTCTTTCAGTCAGCTCTTGCATTAACTGCATATGATATGGATGGTAATTGCATTTTCTCACCATCCGAGAAACACTACTTTGAGATATTCCCCTAACTCCCTACTCAAAATACGGTACTCACATGGGGATTCTCGTAATATGCAATGCAATATCAAGAGCATTTTCTTCATTCTAACAGGACAAGCACGCTCAAACTTTTTTGTAAAATACTTTTCCGGTTTTCAAATCTTGTTTTGAGGTCTCAAATGCTCGCTGATCTGGGTGTCTTTTCTCAGGAAACTTTGTTCAGTATAATCTAGATGTCAGTAAGCAATTGCATCACTTTCCCCAAATCATACACCATTTTAACCATGTCCTCTAAACGATAATTCATAATGCCACAATAATTTTTAACACAACTGATTGTAGTTTGACAGTTACCTCTATTTACAAATTCCGATAGTCATTTTTTCAGCGGTAGTCATGGATAACTAAACTAGAAAAAATAGTTACATTTAAAAATTTATTTTGCTATGATAATTATTCATGAGTTGCCAAGAATGCTTTTGAAGATGGAAAAAAATAATTGAAACATCATTCAGTATCAGTATTTTCTAAGAACAAACATGTAGATAAAAAAATCTATAGAATTGTTGATTTGATATTGAACAATTCATTTAAACCAGAATATCTCGGAAACAGGTTGTTTAAGGTACATGACGTCGGGGATGAAAAATGTAGTCATTAAAAAGGAGTTGATTTAAATCAAAATATACAGGGTGTTCCATTTGAAAAAATCAAAATACCGATGTTTGAAAATTGCTAAGTTTGTGTTGTTGTGTCGAACATCCTGTACAATTTATTGCAAATTCTTGGTATTCTCAATGAACATCATCATATCGACCAACGATTCCCCAATTATCTTTACTAAATATTTCAAAATGTGAAATAGGTAATTTTTCGAAAAGAAGTCTACAAAATAGATTTCTTTTGAATAACTCGGCAACGCCGCAACGGAATTCAAAATTGAAAAAATCGTTGAGCAGCCAATGGAACAGCCGATCGGAATATATGAAAATATACCGGTTGTTTCATTTGAAAAAGAACAACTTTGGTTAGCCACGCATCAATGATGCACCCTGTATGAATGAAAATAATTTTAGAAGGTGGTCTTAGATGGTCCCTTTGACAAAACAAATATAAGAAATCGAAATAGTGATACATTAAGGAGGTATATTTGTTTCTAATGATGAAATATAATATAGATAAAAACAAATCTTCAAAAAGAGAAGGAAGATTGTTGATAATATCCTCGCCTGCATCTGCTAACATAGTTGCTGAGGATTGTCTGAAGCAGTGAACAGTATATTCTTTCACACTAGGTAATCCTAGATAACCTGCCTCGAACACTGTTATAATATATAAAAAAACGCTTTTTATCACAATTCTGAACTCGAAGGGAAGTAGATTTTCCGTGAGTTTCCAGATAACTTGGCGATTTCTGTTCTTTATCGATGACAGTAAACACATGATCTGTCTTCTTTTTGGTTTCTCGTATAGTTACAAGTAAGAATGTCATCCACTGTGGTAATTGCCAGTTTCGCAAATACCAAAAATCAGTGCTACCTACAACAAATCCTCAGATTAATATACTCATACTAACATTAAAAAAACATACTTTCATCATAAGATACAAATCGTCTGGAGATTCTCTCAAGAATAATTCAAATTCTTCTCTGCCTAGAATCTTTAATTTCTTTGGTTTATAACCATCAGATTTGCGTATTTACTGTATTATCATGTAACTTCAAAGAAGGTACCTATCAACATGGAATAATTTGTAGAAAAGGGAAACATTCCCAGTGATTAGTGATTTAGAAATATTTTTCTGTATTGAAAAATCCACAATAAAAAAGACGTTATTTTTGTGAATGTGACGTTGATGCCATTACTTACGCCCGTATGCACCGTAGGCTGATTTCGCGGATTAGTTATGGAAACCTGGATTAGATTATTGTTTATTATGCACCGCAAGAAAAATCTGGTTTGAGCTTCAGATTTTCTAATCGGTCAATAAAGCGTGGTTTAGCGAATGACGTTTATTATTTTGAGTGTTGAGTTTTTCTGTTGATGATGACCTAGATATCATCGATATCATCTTTGGTTTTCCTCGTCCACGACAGGAGTGATTATTTCGACACTATGGATTATAAATTTTTTCGAAGATTTCGACTTACAAAACCTACAGTTCTCAGCTTCCTGGAAAACATAGAAGACAAGTTTTATTCCAAAATGATTTGTAAGTTGATGAATGCAAGGGAGTGTCTTTGTGTCTTGTTGGCTAGTAGATTATCCCACCTCATGCACCTTCACCCAAAACAACTTATTTTATGGAGAATGCTCCTTGGCTACATAAATAGTTTTTCGGTGATTTGTGGTGTAGTGGTATAACTAACGGCTACTAGCAGGTATCAATCTACTATCTTATTTATTTTAGAAATAATAGTCAATACCTGACCACATTGCGTCTGTATTCTTGTGCGGGGCATCAAAGTACAATCGGAGATTTTATTGGCTGCCATCAGACAACAGTTTCCATAAATCTTCCGTATCTCGCTTTCAAGTTCGAGATTTATCATCATTGGAAACTTTGTTTATTTTTTTGTCCTCGGATATATTAGAGTGTTTTAAGAGTACCCTCATGAGACTCTGCTTTTCTCCCGGGAAAAAATTTGGGATTCTTTTTGTGTTTTCACCATCAGTCATTTTGAAAATAAAAATCGAAACTGACAATTTTGACGTTTCATCATTTCCAGCTATCAAAAAATCTTGCAATACCAACGTTGTCAGATTTCCAATCTGGATTATTGAATCTGCTGACGGTGCATAGCTACGGGCCAAAGATTACAAAAACGGGATTGGGGAACTAGAGTTAGAATTGACAAACGGTGCATTCAGGCATTACTGATTTATTGTGTTTCCGATTTAATCCGTATATACAGCCTCACTGCAACCGTGATGTATTTCGATAGTGCTTGAAAGATAAAAAGGCACTTACCTATAATGAAATGTCAAATATACCAGTCATGCATAAAATGTTGTATGCATTTCGCGCGTAACTCACTTTTATGGACTTGCTACGCTCCCTAAAAGCCTATTTTACGCCCGTGAGACATAAATAACTATTAATTTAACAATAATTCAATCTAAGGTGGCTAAGGATTCGAGGATATGTTTGCCTGTTTTCATTTGATCTTTGTTGTTTCAGTGTTGTAATTGATTGATTATTGACTACCTTTTTCGTGAAAATATGTTCATGTTTTTTCTTAAAATGACTTTTTTCACCATCAGAATAATTTGGTATATGGAGGAGCCAAAAAAAACTATTTCGCTTTGTTGGAATACATGATACAAAGAGATAACGACAGATCCCCTAAAAACTTGAAATAACATTATTGATTTTTTTTTACACTCATTTGAATTATTTACTTTTGGAAATATCCATTTTATAAAAATATAGAAATTAAAGATTCATTAGTTTGATATTGTGTAGGAAGATATGTTGGGAAATCTCTCCCAAAAGGTCTGCTTTCATTTCTTCTTAAAAAAATTAAAATTTAAATAATTATTGCTTTCAGAGGCTAAAGCCTATAGGTTTTTTGAAAAGTTCTTGTTGAAAGACTAGTAAGGCTACATTGATTGGACAGTTATACAGGAAAACGATTTCTTTAAATTTTTGCTTGAGATTACATATATGATGAAAAAAAAGTTATAAAACTTTTAAATGAACGGAGGAGGTTTTTCATTACAAGGGATGAACAAACTTGACTTAGGCCGATCTGTGATATTGATTTCTGTTGCCAAAAAATGGAAATAACCGGGCTTTTTTTCATCTCAGTATTGGTAACCATAAAAGATGGGAAAAATTGTTTTTTGAACAAATTAGCATGTGAGAAGTTGCCCTTTAACATGTAGACCAATCAATAGAGATTTTTCGTGTCAAAAATACTACCAGGAAACCGACTGTGGCATCATACGGAAAACGGTCCGTATTATACATGTTATGTTTCCTACTCCAATTGTCATTGCTTGTAAACATTTAAAAGCATTTATTTTTTATCGTTTTTGAATTGTAACTTGAAAACTAATGAAGCAACCTCGATACTCGAATTGTAGAGAATCAAAAGGCAAAGAAAATGAGCCCTAGTACGACTCGATCGGATTATTAGTAACTGAGAAAAACCTGAAAATCCGGAAAAAATCTACGTTTTTCTTAAAATTCATAACACCGCCATTTTTCAAGTTTTGAAGCAGGCTCTCTATGATATAGTAGTGATTGATATGTACTTTATGGTCCTATTTCAATTTTTCTAAAAGATTTTGAGAGTTGAAGTATAGTACTACAAAATGACTATTCTCATTTTGCGTTAAAATACTGGGAAATAGGTGAGAAATATTTGCAAACATGAACGGGCGCAGCGCGCTTGTATTACTATACATAGGCTTCCCCGCGTCTGCTGCTCTACCCCCTCTACTCAGTCGCTTTCAGGCACTAGCCCATTTTCGGTCATGTTTGCAAGTAATTTTCACCTATTTTGCAGCATTTTAATGCAAAATGAGAATATACGTTTTGTAGTACTATACTTCTACTCTCGAAATATTTTTGAAAAATTAGAATCGGACGACCTATGACGCATCCAGGTCTGCTGCAATAAAGTGCATTAAAAAAATGCGTTTTTCACACATAATAAAGTACATATCAATCACTACTATGTCGTGGAGAGCCTGCTTCAAATCTTGAAAAATGGCGGTGCTAGGAATTTTAATAAAAACGCAGATTTTTTCCTGTTTTTCTCAGTTACTAATGATCCGATCGAGTCGCGCTAGGGCTCTTTTTTTGCATTTTAATTCTCTACAATTCGTTCATTGAGAATATCGAGAATGCTCCATTATAACAATTCAAAAACGATAAAAAAATGCTTTTAAATGTTTATAACAAATTAAGCAATGA
The DNA here is from genome assembly GCA_018342105.1 of Gonioctena quinquepunctata. NCBI lineage: Eukaryota > Metazoa > Arthropoda > Insecta > Coleoptera > Chrysomelidae > Gonioctena > Gonioctena quinquepunctata. The sequence continues at coordinate 667,864 of JAFIRS010000347.1, forward strand.
CAGTTGGGAGTAGGAAACATAACAGGATATAATTACGGACCGTCTTTCATATGATGGCACAGTCGGTTTCCTGGTAGTATTTTTGTCAGGGAATCAATACAGCAGAAAATCTCTGTTGATTGGCATAATGACCGAAGGAAAAAAATATGTTGTGAATAACATGCAGGGTCATGCACTACCACACTGCAACATTAATAATGACAATACCCTATTGTCATTCATTAAAGTTGTAAAGTGGCTATATTTTTTCGATTAACTTTTTTTTATCCTAGAGGAAACATTTGTTATTTCAAATAATTTATAATGAATCTGTTTCTGGCAATTCAATTTTTATAGCATTAATTAATTTCTAGTCACAATCTGGAGATGCTGATGAACAAGCAGCTGCAGATGATGCGGGTCCAACAGAGGGAGAGCATGAAATCGAATTGGGTGAAGTAAGTACATTCTGAAATTCCACTTTAGAGATTGAATATATTATATCCTACAAGTTCACTAGAAAATCCTTCAAAAATGTGACTGTGTCAGTTTACTTGGTAAAAAATCCATTCATTGTTAAGGTCGGTATCCACCTGTTGCATATTAGCATTTCACATCCCCGTTCCATGTCAATTTATTTGAAAAAACTGACAACGCTCCGTATATCTATATATATATATATATATATATATATATATATATATATATATATATATTTTTTTTTTTGGAGGTTCTTGGGATGTAGATTCAATAAGAGAAATGAGAGTTTTTAGATAGACGTTTCGCCTCTGGCCAGAGGCTTCATCAGTATTGGCTTTTTCTTTAATTCATTATAAGTAGGTAATATTTTGTTTAACGACATTGCTGAAAGAAACAATCATTATTAAAAGGGGGACAATAGAGATACCGTTGAGGTGGTAATGTGAGTTTTTTTGATTATAATTTTTTGCTCGGCTACCTTGGCATAACATCAGGGTTATTAAACCATTTTCTGGTTGTTTACATTTTAGCTTATTGCCTTATGTTTAGATATCATATCTGTATTTCGGTGAGAGTGGAACTTCAAATTCTTATAATTAGTTTTCGGTTTGTGTTGTGTATTTTGTTGTTTCGATGTGAAAATTGACAGACTTATTAGGAATCTTTGATTTTAAGGCTGGCAACGTTGGTGTACCTGTTCTTCGTTCATTTGTCTGACACTTCGGAATGTCCCCCAGTCAACCCCAACATTCCGAAGTGTCGGACAAATGAACGAAGAACAGGTACACCAACGTTGCCAGCCTTAAAATCAAAGATTCCTAATAAGTCTGTCAATTGTCACATCAAACAACAAAATACACAACACAAACCGAAAACTAATTATAAGAATTTAAGTTCCACTCACCAAATACAGATAATATCTAAACATAAAGCAATAAGCTAAAATGTGTAAACAACCAGAAAATGGTTTAATAACCTAATGTATATGCCGTAAGCAAAAATTATAATCAAACAAACTCATTACCTCAACGACCTATTGTCCCCTTAATAATGATTGTTTCTTTCAGAAATGTCGTTAAACAAAATATTACCTACTTATAATGGATAAAAAAAAAGTCAATACTGATAAAGCCTCTGGCCAGAGGCGAAACGTCTATCTAAAAACTCTCATTTCTCTTATTGAATCTATATCCCAAGAACCTCCAAAAAATAAAAATATCAACAAGATTCAAGAACCATTCTCCCCAAATATATACATATATATATATATATATATATATATATATATATATATATATATATATATATATACACAGGTTATTATGTTATTAACAAAGCATTATGGCTAAAGCATTTGATTTTAAAAAAGTTTTTCCCTTAGGACCTATTAGCGCTACATTTAAAAAATATATCATGTTGTACAGGGTGTGCTAAAAACACAAAACGCATCACAGTTGTTATTTTTAAAATAAAATACCCTGTATATTATTCCATTTTCGGATTTTACGATCAAAATAAAGCCAAGTTTCATTAAGGTTTAATTCACCTAAACCTTATGGTTTTTGAAATATCTCTTATTTTGTGAAAATGTAGTATCAGTTTTAATGCTTAAATTCTCGAGTGGTGTTTTCTTTTTTTTTTAACCAAATTAATGCTAGAGGCTACTAACTGAACAACTTTTATATCGCACTTGTGAAATATTTACCAACTTATTGGCTATGTCACGGTTGTTTGCTTTGTGATTTGTATCATAGTTCAAGTAATTCAATCACTTGAACTATGATACAAATCACGAAGCAAACAACCGTGACTGCCCAACCTTCAAATATCAGCTCCAGAGACTAAAAAACACAATTGACTATAATGCCAAATAGACAAGCTTGAATTCGTCACGTCATTGAACGTCATAAACTTTCAAATTGTTCTCTCATTTATCACCTCTTATTGTATAGTTTATGGATTGATTGGAAGTAGAAATTCTAAATGATTTATAAACTGAAATTAATGTAGAACGTAAAATAAAAGTGGATGACATTGAGGAATTCATGAAAAAATTTGTAATAATAACGAGACAGTACAAATATTGCACCTTAATATTTGTAGTATCACCAAACATTTGGATGAACTCGTAATCTTCCTGGAGTCATGTAGTTTTCATAATATTGACGTACTGGTACTCGGGGAGGACCAGAAATAACTTCGTACTCGAACAGATTTATATACCTGGTTTCACTGCAATCTTTAACAACAGCGCTATCAATCAGATAATGGACTTATAATATACATAAATAATCGAATCTACTATGAAGTTAAACACAATATTTTACCCTCAATATCTATAACTGTGTCAAACATTAGATTCAAAATTCACAATATCAACTACAATATAATGCCATGCCACAGGTCGCCATCTGTCTCTAAAACCATGGATCACCAATTCCATTGTTACTTCTATTAGAAAAAGAGATAATTTAAAAAAATTGCTACAACAAACAAAAACAACCCTACACTTTTTGAAAATTACAAAGCCTACAGAAATAAACTCCATAACATAATTAATGCTGCGAAAAATTATTACTACTCAGAACAAATAAGTAATAACATGAATAATATCAAAAATATATACGAAACTGTTAATGAAGCCACGAATAAAATATCAAAAACACAGATCCTGATTGGATTAACATGGAAAAACATTTTTGACGGATAAGCACATGGCAAATTTCTGCAATAACTACTATATAAACGTTGGTATAGAAATGGCACAACAGATTAATCAACATGATGGTATTGCTAATATCAACTATCCTTATATCAGAGACTGTTTTTGAAACCTACTGATAATAATAAATTAGTTACCCACATAAATCAACTGAAAAATAACAGTGCGCCTGGTTATGATGGAATAAGTTCCAGACTGATAAAACTATGTCACATACTATTCTTGAGCCCTTGAAACACATCTTCTATTTGATATTTAGTACTGGAATAGTACCTGACGATCTTAAAAAATCGATAGTTATACCTATATATAAACAAGCTGGTCATAAAAAGAACATCTATAATTACAGACCAATCAGCCTAATCAGCTCGTTTGCGAAAATATTTGAAAAATGCCTGAAGGCTCGATTGTATGAATACTTCATAAATAATGATATTCTCAATAAAAATCAGTTTGGCTTTCTTAAGGGCACAAGTACCTCTGATGCAATGTTTACTTTAGTTAAAAATATCAAAAATAACTTGTAGAAAAAATAGGAATTTACATTGACTTAGCAAAGGCTTTCGATACCGTGCCCCATGGAAAACTCCTGGAAGTCCTTCCCAACTATGGAGTAAGGGGTACGGTCCTGGGGATCTTTGAGAATTATCTATCAAATAGATCACAGCAAGTCAGAATTAGAAACGAATATAGTGACCCTAAGATTATCAAAATCGGGGTTCCTCAAGGAACGGTACTTGGACCATTGCTGTTTATAACATACATTAACTCCTTATTATTGTCTAATGCTTATGGTACAATAATTTCTTATGCTGACGATGCAGTACTCCTTTTCAATGATACCATGTGGGACATGGTTAAAACAAGGGCAGAACACGGAATTTTTGAAGTAAAAAAGTGGTTTGACCAACACTTGCTATCCCTAAATATTAGTAAGACCAAATATATTGCCTTCTTTTAACAAATGTTAACAGACCAACATACAATACTCTTCAAGTCCTCAACTGCAACCTAGTTATCCAAGAAAGTGCGAATACAAAGTACTTAGGTATCACAATGGACAACATTTTTAAATGGTATGGTCTCTCTATGTAAAAAAATGCGGAGACTGATCTCAAAGTTTTGCCAGCTAAGAAAATTTATGAATAAAAAATTCATTGATGATATATAAAGCGCTTGTTGAATCTATTCTGAAGTATGGCATTATAGTGTGGGGTAGTATCTATGATAATCAAATGAGCAATCTAAATGTAAAACAAAACTACATACTAAGAATAATATATCAAAGGGACAGGTTATATCCTACAAAAAATCTATATACTCCTGAGATTTCCAACGCCAGAATGTTATACTTTCATAGTGCCTGTCTTTTCATACACAAAAATCATAATATGAGGAATCCCATTTCATACAATTACAAGACGAGACAAGTAACTGATGAAAACATATATGTACCTTTCTATCGTAAAGATGCTAACCAAAGATTTGTAAGTAGTGTTGCTCCGAAAATTTATAACAAGTTACCGCTAAAACCAGACTTATAAAAGAGTATAAACAGTTCTCAAAACAGTCAAAACGTCATATTTTTGAGAACAAACATGATGCTATTGTAAATATTGACTCCTTGGTGCATATGTTAATGCACATATTTACATATATTTATATGTTTTCTATTTCTTAGGTTTACTATTTTTACCGAATATAAACGGATCTAAAAGTTTGAAATATAATTCTTTATGAGTTAAAATTTAAAATTGAGGGAAACAAAACTGTGAATGATTTTGCACGTATTGCACATATTTTTTATTTTATATTTCTTATTTTTAGGTTTATTTCTCTTTTCCGAATATAAACACTGGAATATAACTCTTTATGTGTTAAAACAATTTTCTACTTTGTCATTGCACATACAGACCTATGGTCTAGGTGCAACAAACACAATTTAATATAATAATTGTAAGTTTGAATTTGAATTGAATAAAGATTAAAGAAAATATGTCCAGACAGTGGCAAACCAATTTGGAATTATTTGACAGTTAGATGACAAGCCATGTTTTGATAATTTCTATCAAAATCAAGTGAAAAACTTGAAGGAATATGAAACATTGTCGAATCTGAGAACATTTATAATATTTGTAAGTTAAACAAATGGATTTTATAATGAGAACAGGATTTGAAAGCATAAAACATATCTTTCCAACCTCAAACTGTGATGATGAAAGGTAATGAATTATCTTCGGCACATTTGAGACATGTTGAAGAACTGAGAATTAAAGAACAAAGTTATTTAAGACAAGCCCATATTATTAGGAAAACCTCAGTTAAATTAACATCCTACAAAACATATTTGAATGTAAGTAACCTGCGTTGTTGTTGAGTTGAGCTGGATTCATTTCAGTTACTTTTCCCTATTTTGATTTGAGACTACTGTGTTCCTCCTTGCCATAAATCGTTTGTACAAACGTGTGAACTCATAATATCGCGCAAATAAAATTGATTCAGTGAAACACTTACTTCATCGCTTTTACAGCAACTATCAATTCCTTTCTTTGCTCTAATTTCAAGACAGATTTTGGAAAAGTATAAAATTTACACAAACTATTTTTCCCTTATTTGTACAGTTCACAACACTACGAATTTAACGTAAATTAACGTGGAATTATCAAAACAAATTTGACAGTCCCGATATTGTTTCACATTTCTGCCACAGCACACGCTGCGATCGATTTGATTGTCCCTACCAAGCACTTCGCACATAGCCAATACAAGGTGTGTAAAAATTAAGGCAAAATAATTACAATCTATAAACGGCAATAACTTGTTTAATTTAAATGGAATGCCCTGTATTTTATTCAACAGCAGATGTCAAATTTAATTGTCTATCGAATACTAGTATACATTTCTATAGCTAACTCTTCACGTTTTCAAGTCAAATGCACATTTTCATTTTGTAAACTGATTTTAAGAAATTTATTATTTATCAATTCACCTATGGCATTTTGACAAGTTGTATTATTATTTACTTATGCTTGTCAGTTATTTATAAGTGTTTAATTCCAAATAGTCCTATTAGTGATAGCAGTAGTTTGTGATCTTTTTATCATTATTTTGTTATAAAAAATGCTAGTTTATCCGAAGAAAAAGAATCGACATGATTTTTATACTTGGAGAATGTCTTCAAAACTATTTTCTGCATCACGAATTTATGCTGAAAGATTTCCCAACAGAAATCTCCAAATAAAGCAGCATTCGAAAGATTGTTGACACTATTTAGACGAACTGGAAGTGTTCAGTATGACAAACCCATTAAAAAGAAACCTGTGACAGAAAACGAAGAAATTGAATTTTGGTGATTGCCTCTGTAATCGAAAATCCCCATTCAAGTCAAAACCTAATTGCGGAAAATATCGGCATTAGTCAAGCAAGTGTATCAAGAGTTCTTAAAAAATATAGTTACCATCCTTATAAAATCCAGCTTCACCAAGAACTTTCCCAAAACGATTATGGGAAACGAGTTGAATTTCCTATGTGGGTATTAGATAAAGTTGCAGATGATGAAAAAGTTTTCATCATCTGCACCTTTCATAACAATGGGACTGTTAATAGTCATAACTTCCACCATTATTCTGATTCCAATCCTCATCAATTTAGAATTATTCATAATCAACAGAGATGATCAGTGAATGTATGGGGCGGAATAAGGGGTCAATATTTAATTGGTCCTTATTTTTTTGAAGGACATTTAAATGGAATGTTGTTTTTAGATTTTTTAACAAATCATTTTCCAGTCCTATTACAAGACATTCCCTTAGACATAAGAAGAACGATGTGGCTTCAAATGAATGGAGCTCCCGCACATTTCCATCATGAGGTCAGTTTATATTTAAATATTTCCGAAAACGATGGATTGGAAGGAATGGATTCCAAAATTGGTCTCCAAGGTCACCCGACCTGACATCACCTGCTTTCTTCTTATGGGGATACATTAAAGGAATCATTTATAATACACCTCCAACAACACCAGACAATATGAAAGTGCATCAGAGAAGCTTTTCTAAATGTAAGTCCGCCTATGTTGGCAAATGTTGCTGAAGGTTTTAGAAAGAGGATACGTTCGTGTTTAGATTCTGATGGTCGCCATTTTGAACACTTGATATAAAATATTGCTTGTTTTATATTCACATTTTTTTTCTTCATAATTTAAACTAATCATAACATTTAAATATTGAAAAATAAAGCATTCATTATTAGATCTCGTGTTTATTTCAATCATTCTGATTCGTAAAATGCCAAGGCATTGAAAATATAAATTTTTAAAATCATTTGCAAAATTAAAATGTGCATTTTACTTGAAAACGTGAAGAGTTAGCTATAGGAATGTATACTAGTATTCGATAGTCAATTAAATTTGAGATCTGCTGTTTGCATAAAATACAGGGCGTTCCACTTAAATTAAACAAGTTATTGCCGTTTAAAGGTTGTAATTATTTTGCCTCAATTTTTACACACCTTGTATAATTAAGTAAATATTTCACAAGTGCGATATCAAAGTTGTTCAGTTAGAAGCGTGTAGCATTAATTTGGTTAAAAAAATCACCAGTTGAGAATTTAAGCATTAAAACTGATACTACATTTTCACAAAATAAGAGATATTTCAAAACCATAAGGTTTAGGTGAATTAGGTGAATTAATGTAATATTCTTAGTCATAAGTTAAATTTTGATTGTAAAATTCGAAAATGAAATAATATACAGAGTATTCCATCTAAAAAATAACTTTAATACGTTTCGTGTTTTGGCACACCCTGTACAACATGAAAATATTTTTAAAATGTAGCGCTAATAGGTCCCTATTCCTCCTAATGGAAAAACTTTTTTAAAATCAAATTCTTTAGCCATAATGCTTCGTGTGTGTGTGTAATATTTGTGTGTGTATGAGTATATAAGAAATCCTTGGGATCCTAAACATCTGGAGTACTACAAAACATTCACAAACAAGATACAAGGTTATGAAGTTGCAAAACAATCATAAAGATTGGTGGATGAGTGGCGGCTATGCTGAGTGAAAAAAATCAAAGAGCTGTGGTACTGGAACAGGTAAGATTCACAAAAAATGTATTAGTACACATAAGTAAAGTAATTAGCTTTAAATAGTAATTAGATTAGTAAGTTGATTTTGTAATCAATCAGTTTAATTTGTTTTTCCACAAACTGATTTGGTATTTTTTTTAAATAACTTTTTGATCACTTTTTATTTTTTTAGGTTCAGTCAAAGTTTACCAGAATACATGGATTGCCTTCGAAAGTATGAAGTTCGTGTGGGTTAAAAACAAGCCCATATCAAAACTGAATAAGTAGTGTAAGTCAGTGTTTTTCAACCTTTTTGAATACACGACCCCTTTACAAGTAATAAAAATATTCTTGTAGTTCGTGTCCTTCTCAACTATTTATCAGGGTGGCTAGCGGGTTTAGGATGAAAGAAAACAAACTTGTTGCTTTTTTAAATCGCCGACTTTTCGATTTCTATTTTAGATCATTCTCAAGGCTACAAGTATAAGAAAAAGTGTTACAATAGGAACAATTACTTAAAACAATAAAAAAATAGGAAAATTTAGAACAAATAATCTTATATCTAATTATTATAAAATAATATATCTAATTATTTGCACTAAATTTACCTATTGTTTTAAGTAATTGTTCTTAGTTGTAAAACTTTTTCTTGTATTTGAGCCTTGAGAAACATCTAAAATAGAGATCGAAACGTCGGCGATTTAAAAAAGCAATAAGTTTGTTTTCTTTCGTCCTAAACCCGCTATCCACCCTGGTAAAAAGTAATACAAATTTTACTACCCCTCAGGGCTGTAAACAAACTATGTCAGTGATTTCAAAGACGACATATTTCATTCTTTTACTATTGAGACTATACTGATCGAAATCAAGTGTACTGTGCAAGGTAGTCGTGGGCGCCCTGCAGGCAGTGATATATTATTTGCCGCGCGGGAGGCTTCAGCCAATTTTTCGAGTTTACCAGCAAGTATGGATGTGATAGTGTATTTGCGCTTCGCTCTGAGCGGCCTAAAATGGGAATGGCGATGGTGATGCTGATATTCGAGAACAATTAGTAGAAAAATTAAACAAGAGCCCACATTTTGCTCTGCAGTTTGATGAATCTACTGATGTGTCAGATTGTGCGCAATTTGAGGTATGTGCACTTTGAAGCAGATGAAATAGAAGACATTTCATTTTGCCATTGTTTGTACGACATGTTTATAAAAAACACTCGCGACTACGAGATTGTTTGGAGAAAATGTATGGCCACTTGTAGTGTTGGCGCTAAAGCTATGACTGGCAATGAAAGCGGGCTAGTTGAGAAATTAAAATCAATAATGCCAAATATCTCATGGACACACCGCTTTTTTCATCAACAAGCTCTAGCAGCCAAGGTTTTACCTTCTGATTTAAATTATGTTGCTCAAACAGGTTATCAAAGTTGTGAATTCTATCAAAGGTAGTGCCATGCAAACTCGACTGTTTGGAATCATTTGTGGAAAGGGAAGGTATTGAAATAGATTAAAACTTATTTGGAAAACAGGCTACTAGGTCCATTATTATTATATATATATATATATATATATATATATATATATATGAACGATATAAATTATGTTACATAATGGTTTTGATTTTATAAATCTATATGCAGATGATACTCTGGTTGCCTGCTATGGTACTGAACTAGATGCAACCGTAAATCACATAAATGAGGCACTGAGAAATATTGAAGTCTTTATGAAAACTAATAAATTGAAATTAAATGGCAGCAGAAGTAAAGCTATGGTTTTGGGGACCAAACAAAAAGTTTCAAATGTAAACTTTGAACTACTCCAAATTAAAATTGAAAATAATTTGGTTGAATTTGTTAAAAACTTCAAGTAGTTGGGGTTTATTATTGATGACTGTATTGAATTCAATGCTCACTATGACTATAAAACTAAAAAAATATCAAAAAAACTTTTTTTTTTCAAGATTAGCTCCACAATTGACTTTATTCGGAAGAACAACAGGATACAGCACTTGCTTTATCTTCTCAACAACCAATACAATGATAACTTGCAGAAATTACAAAACCGTGGCATGATAATAATATTAAGATACAACCGGTACACCCCTATTACCATAATGTAGGAAACATTAAATTGGTTCCCAGTGAGAAATAAGTTGTTTTTTAAAACCATGGTTTTTATTTTCAATTTGTCAAAAAATATGCTTCTATCTTACTTCAATATTTTCATCACCTATAACAAAGAAATCCATCAATACAATACAAGAAACTCTAACACCTTCCGTATAAGCAGGACCCGATACCATTCCGCAATGAAAAGTTTATTTTTCCTCAATGTGAAGTTTATTTATCAGTGATTTTAATAACCTATTCCATATGAAGTGAAAAACACGTTAACTCTCCAAATTTATAAAAACAATTTGATTACCTATATAGAATAACTTCATGACATTTTATAGATACATAAAAACTTTGGCTATTGTGATTCTATATTGATTGTGAAGAATGTTGAAATTGTTATATTTTAGTTTTGTATTTGATAATGATTATTGCTCATCAGTCAACAGTAATCATTTATATGTGCATATTTGTTTTGTTTTTTACTAGTAATCTGTTTTAGCATGTTTTATACGTACAAACTACATAAGGTAACATTTAATTGTGATTTTAATTTAATTTATTTTTATTTGCTTTATTTATACTAACTATCCGCCAAAAACTTGGAACCATATGGGATTTTTTTATAAATAGTTTCTCAGAAAATATTATTTTTCATTAAAAAAAGTTGTTTGCAATTAAAAGATATTCCCAGTTATCCAGTTTAGTCTGCCAATTACTAATTTCAATAATTGCTTAATGAGTTGGCCTCATAGAGAAATCAACTCATTAAGCAGTTATTGAAATTAGTATTTGGTGGACTAAACTGGATAACTGAGAATATTTTCTAATTGCAAACAACTTTTTTTCATAACATTTTTCGATATTTTACATAATAATGTCACTTTACTCTATAGTGAATTTTGAATATCGGCCGATTCCCGCTTAACCGTACGCCACTGATAATAACGGTTATGCGCGTATTAAGTCTGATTGAATGCACCAAATTTTATGAAGAATAACATTTTCTGAGAAACTATTAATAAAAAAAAATCCCATATGGTTCCAAGTTTTGGGCGGTCACTGTATATATATATATATATATATATATATATATATATATATATATATATATATATATAAAATGCACAAAATTATAAATGCGACATCTATAATTTGCGGAGTGAAACTCAACGATAGATGTCGCATCTATAATTTTGTGGATTTTACATTTTTGTCCTTGCTGGTAGGTATTAGCGTTAGAGCTTTGTTTCGAATTTCCTGATGATTGGGAAACCATGAACAGCTGTAGGCAGATGGTGGGCTTATATATATATATATATATATATATATATATATATATATATTTGTATATTAGGATATTTCTATTTAAATAAATTTATTCATTCATTGGTACGAGTTCTAGAACTAAAATCTGAATTATTACAAGATGTCAAATCTGAATATGCGAATTATTTTCGTAAACCCGTTTGGCTATTAAAATTAGCATTTCTCGCTGATCTTTTCAAACACCTGAATATTTCCAATAAGAGCCTCCAAGGAGAAGAAAACATGCTAATGGCCAAAGATAAAATCTAAGAATTCCTCACAAAACTTTTGTAGTCAACGTTTTTACAAAAATTTATGTAGAGTATTTTTCTTGCGTTCAGAGAATTGTCAAAGAAATTACAACGGACCAATCATTGGTAGTAAGTTCTTACATTCCTAGCATGGTAAAGAGTTCGCATAATTTGGAAAACAAACTATTGAGTTACTTTCCAGAACTGGACTCTGAAGCTGACAATGGGTATAGATATAAAATATAAATGGATACTCAATTCTTTTTTGGATATGTCAGTGGCACTGGCTGATCTGACGAAGTTGAAAGAAAATATTATAGATTTTGCTGCTGAAAGCATGCTCCAAATGGAATTTAATTCACAAAAGATTGACATCTAGCCGAAGAAAAAAGAAAAATATCCAGAGCTCCCAAAGAAAGCTTTGAAATTATTAGTGCCATTCGTCTCTTCAATGGTGCACATAAAAACTAGGAAGAGAAATAGGCTCCAATTAGAAAATGATTGGAATATTTGCGTCTCAAAAATAGAACCAGGAATCGAAAGATTATCAAAAAATTAAAAGGTACAGCCGTCTCACAGAAATTGTTGTATCTTTATTGTAGTGTTGGACTTACAACCCTTGTTTTTTACTTTTATGTGGCTTGCGACCCCCCTGGGTGGTCGTTAGCCAAAGGTTGAAAAACACTGGTGTTAGTAAATAAAGTACACGAATAATATATTTTTACATAAAATCAGTTTCAATGGATAGAAAAAAAAATCATTCAACCCAGCATATTACACATAATCATTCTGCTAGATTAGTCTATCCTTGTTTAAAGAATAGTCAAAAGTTCTTCCATTGTCAAGTAGTGTAGACCTGGTTCTATGACCAACTTTCAAGGTGTCTCTTGACCGTGCAGGTGTGTTATTTAGGAGCTCCGATATTTTTAATGAAATCAATAGTGAGAATCATAGTACAATCTTCAATTTCATATCTACGCACTGAGTGAAATCTACAGTTTCACGTAAGCGAAATTGAATTGAGATTATTCATCGGATAGTGGAAATGGCTGAAAAACTTTGCAAAATCTGCAATAAATCGGTGAATCGTAAAAATCCCGGTTTACAATGTGGAAGTTTTTTGCTCGTTTTTATCACGGCCAGTGTATCAGCATCGTGGGCAATCAGCTCAATAGTCTCCGCCGAAGGTGTTTCATGGACATGCCCCGGCTGTCGAGGTCGTCCCCCAACATCAATCGTAGCTGGGACATCGCTACTGCCGCAATCACCCCAGGTGAATGATGCCGCTACCAGTGACTCAGCCGCGGCGATCGCCCTGGAGGAGATTCGCCTGGAGCTGAGACAAATTCGAGAACAACAAGACATGGTTCTTCAGTCAGTTAATTTCTGTAGCAACAAAATCTCTGATTTTGAAAATGAAATCTCCATACTAAGGGAATATGTCAGAAAAACCGATGAATTGGCAAAAGAAAATAGGAAAATGAAGAGCGATATTGATAGTCTACAGTCCAAGTGGAACGACTTGGAGCAGGTTTCTCGTTTCAATAATATTGAGATACAGGGTATCCCTGAAAAAAGTAATGAGGACCTATATAACATCATTGAAAAAATAGGAATGCACATTGATTGTAATATTAATCCTGCTACCATTGACCATGCACACAGGGTTCAAGTAAATCATAATAATCCGAATAATAAAATAAAAAATATAATAGTGAAATTTACATCAAGAAGGGAAAAGGAGCGCTTCCTGATGGCTGCCAAAGCCAAACGTATGGGAAATGATAGTTCTCCAAAAATGAATCTCGAGGGTGTCTCAGATGCTTTCTATATAAATGAACATCTCACGTTAGCCAACAAACTTTTATATAAAGACGTAAGGCTGGCTGCAAAAAACAAACAATACAAGTATGTTTGGGTGAAGAATGGTGCCATCCTTTGTAGAAAATCCGATTCGTCCAAAATACTTGCTATAAAAAATCACGAATCCATCGACAAAATGTAACCGTGAATTCTGCGATAATCAACCACATCATATATGATAGTTTTCCAATGGATAAGTTGTTAATTTATGGACAGAACGTAAATGGTTTGCGTTCCAAGATAACCGAATTTAAAATAAATACTTTCAATATCAACGCTGATCTCTACTTGATAACTGAAACCAATCTTTCAGGTGACATTCTTGATTCTGAAGTTTTAGACACATCACATTACAATGTTTTCCGCAGCGATCGCTAAAGTGTTCCGTGTGCCAATAACAAAAAAACCGGGGGAGGTGTACTAATAGGTGTTAAAAATTCAATTAGTGTTAAGCATCGAGAGCACTTACAGAGCGACGAGAAGACTTATGGGTAACCATCCACTATGACAACAATTTAAAGATCCATGTATGCTGCGTTTACCTTCCTCCCAGAGAGCGACTACGGTAGATTATGTTTCACCTCGAAACTACAAGCTAACCTTGATGAACTCACAGGTGAACCTATTATCATATTTGGTGATTTCAATTTTCCATACATTAGTTGGATTCCCAGTGAATGCAAAACTTTTTTTGTTCCAACAAACACTGATAACTCTAACTCATCATTGATCGATCTCTTATCGTTTGGTGAATTTTCACAGCACAATGATATAAAAAACGTAGATGATAGAATATTAGATTTAGTTTTTTGCACTAAAATTCACTTATCGAAATTAGAAAAGAGAGACATTCCCTTAGTATATCCTGATTCGTATCATCCACCCATTGAGTTTTACATCAGCTGTCTCAATATCAAAGTTCTTGACAAAACAGATCAAAAAAATTTCTATAATTTCAGAAAAGGTAACTATAACGAGCTCAACAATTTTTTTCTAAATTACGACTGGAACGAGCAGCTCTCTAAATTATCAGTTGATCAAGGAATTTCTGTTTTTTACAAAATTTTACAGGAAGGTCCCTAATGTAACCATAAAAAATAAAAAAATTCCTGTATACTTTTCTGCCGATACAATGAAATGTATAAAACAAAAAAATCAGATGCACAAAAAGTGGAAAAAATATGATAATCAATATTATTATGAAGAATTTAAACTTCTGAGACGTAGAAGTAAAAATCTTATATCTAATGACTACAAATTGTACACAAACAATATTCAAAATGAAATTTAAACATCCCAAAAAATTCTGGAAATATATAAATGGTTGCAAAAATGAGGTTAGTATTCCTAATAAAATGTCTTACAACGACACATCCGCTGAAAACGGCAAACAAATATGTGATTTATTTGCTACCTATTTTAGAAGCGTATATGAGCCCCATCGGCAAACTTATCATTTCTCTCCTCAACTCAGCACAAATAATTTACTGAACTCAATAAAATTCACTCCGGAAATGATACTTGCTAAGATGAACTCTTTAGATGGAAACAAGGGAGCCAGAATAGATGGTTATCCCTCATATTTTGTTAAATACTGTGCTACCAGTTTATGCTACCCACTCTGTGTTATTTTCAATAAATCCATGCAGTCTGGTATCTTCCCAGATGCCTGGAAAACTGCTCTTTAGTTCCAATATACAAAAACTCCGCACCAGAAACTCAGTGAAAAATTATGGCATCTCCAAACTATCCATATTCAGCAAATTATTTGAAAGCATCATTTACAACATTAAGTTTCACAGTCGTAATTCATCGATAGTAGAATGACAACACGGATTTTTCTCCAAAGCGATGGATCGAAACAAACTTTGTTATATTTTCCGAATACATCTCAATGCCTTAGACAATCGAGCGCAGGTTGATTCACTGTATACTGATTTCAGCAAAGCGTTCGATAAAGTCGATCACAACCTCCTTAACTCGAAACTTTCTGGAATTGGCATACAGGGAAATCTCCTGAGATGGCTATCGTCATATCTTTATAATCGCTGTCAACTTGTGAATATAAATGGATATAGGTCTGCCTCTTTTGTGGTAACATCGGGAGTCCCTCAGGGTTCACATCTGGGTCCTTTATTATTTTCAGTGTTTATTAATGATCTAAACAGCTGTTTCAAACATACACAGGTACTGTTATATGCTGACGACTTGAAGATATTCAGAAAAGTGTTGACAATAAGGGACTGCTCAAAGATTCAGGAAGATCTAAATAGGTTCACTGAATTTTGTAACCGGAACAAAATGAAACTCAATGTCAGTAAATGTGCGAGTATATCTTTCAGTAAAAGCATTATTCCTATAGAATTCCAATATTTACTGGACGACAGTATAGTCAAAAGAACGGACCCATAGACAAATTAAAAATAAAGAGACTGTTTGAAACATTGGCGATCTTGACCACCAAGTTTTTGGTACGGCCAGTCGCGCATGGAGGCGCTGCCCGCAATCAACAGACGACTGACATGATAATTTTCCAATTTCGACATTTGTCAGAAGATGACAAACCACGTAATAATTTCAGAATAATTCTACTGTTGTCATCGAAAAATTAATTATAGAAATTATACTATGGACTTGAATTATGGACCCAACGTCGAAAATGGAATGTTTTGTTATTCGAGTTGACGCTGAAATTCCTCGAAATATTCTTTCACAAGGTAAAATATAAGCTGCTTTTCACAAACTGATACTTATTTCCATCCATCAGTTGCAGAATTTTTTTCACAAACTGATATATTTCCGATCCATCAGTTTCCATTTCCTATCACCATTTGAGGAAGTACGAAGATTATCATCAAACTGGAGTACTTGTTAGGTATACCTACTCGTTCTCCTTGGTGCTAATAAATGAACAAAATTATTGAAGGTTTGTTGTAAATGTAATTTGTTTTTATTTTGGTTGATTTGATGATGAGACTGAAGAATATTTTTTATTCTGTTTTGTCTTTAGTTTTAGTATTGTTTTGTCTGTAGTTGTACCTTGTCCTAGATACAATAAAATGTGTTTTTATAGTTATTATTCTTGTTTTATAAGATCTTTAATTTTGTTCTTGATATCATTAAATAAAGATTTACTTTGAAACTTCATTTTAACCACGAACGAACTAACAGATTCTACGAATCGATTACTGTATATATTTTATTAGTTAACGATTTGTCATTCCTGTATTTCATATGATACAACCATTCATATGGAATACAAGAATGGCAAATCGATCACTTATAAATATATACCATATCAATCATATAAAAGTAACACATTTGAAAAACCCGCCTTATTTCAATCGGTGTTACCAACTGTATTTAGTTCGGCCAGTTGCGAGATATGTCGCCACTGTCTAAACGTGGTGCCAACTTTTACTGCAGGTTTGACAACTCTCTTTATTTTTAGTTTCTCTATGAACGGACCGAATCAGGGATCTTGGTGTATACTTCGATACAAAAATGACCTTCAACCCACATTTTGAGTACCTAATTAATTCTTGCAATAGAGCTTTGGGATTTTTTTGTAGAACATGCAAAGACTTTGATAATGAGGCAGCCATCAAATCCATTTATTATGCTTTTGTTCACAGCAAATTAAATTTCGCCAGTGTAGTATGGAACCCACATTATAATGTTCATAAATTACGATTAGAAAGACTTCAGAATAGATTTGTAAGGTTTCTCCACTTCAAAATTACAAAGGTTTATATAACTGATGGCATTAGTGAAGTTCGTTCTCTTTATAATATACAGCTGCTAGAACAACGACGGATAATCACGGATTTACTCTTCATGTACAAAATCATAAATAATTGTTATGATTCTCCTAATTTAGTGTCTATGATTTTTTATCATGTGCCTCAAAGATACACTAGAAATAGACAATTACTTACCAGCCCCAGTTACAACATGAATTTTGGAAAAAATTCTCCAATCACCAGAATGTGTTACTGTTTCAACAAATATTGTAATAATCTAGATATATTCTCCATGACTTTCAATTTTTTCAAAATAACTGTAAGACATATTTTCAATTCATAATGTTATAATGATTACAATTTAGATTATTCCTGTACCTCTTAGACTACCGAAATATTTATTGTTATTACTTTTATTAGTGGATGCTTGTATGGGTTTCACCTGTTTTTATCCCAAACTTGAAATAAATAAATAAATAAACTCTTCTCAATGGATGAAGCTTACTCTCACATCAACTGGTCCTTTCCAAGATCCATTTGTCATGGCAGCATCTTCTTCGGAATAAAATGTTCCACGGGAATTGAAAAGATCGATTGAGTCAGTCATTTTCGCAAAAAGATGTGAAACTGCTAGAACTATTACTGAACCTTTTTTTGTTCTAACACCAAGGGTTTTCTCAATAAACGAAAAACAGATGAGGCTATACTGAACACATTTTCAATAACTCTATTGTTGAAAATCCTTTTTATTTATTCCCCTTTGGGTTGTGACCTGGAAAACCTCTTATCAAATTTGCTGCCATAGCTTCGTCCCCAAGAAAAAAAGAACAGCAACTTTTTTTCTCTTCCGTTTGGAAGAATAGGTTCAGGGAGGTTCTACATTTTTCGTTCCATGTTCTTGCACAGTTTTGAGTTTGAGAAACGCCTCCATCTGATAACTTCCCCTGGCAACCCACTTCTAGTTCGCATCAACCAAAGCAAGAAAAACAATAATAATAAAACCTTTATAATTGATGTTCTCGCTGCCAGTTCCACAACAAATTCATGAGTGTTAATTCTTGATGACAAAACAATTTTTTTTCCAGTCAAAATTGATACTCTCCAAAGATGGAGAAGAAATTAGGAAAATTTTAATATAAAGTATGGAGCTTTTTTTTTCATCACATGAGACAGAGGATGAGTGCCTGAGCAACCCCCTGACGACTTCATCAAATGTGAAACTTCCATGGTTTAATGGAACAAATGTTCACCTATAGAAAACCCCTCAGACAACAAACCTGCTCCAAAAAAAAAAATGCAACGACAATGAAGACGTCTGTCTCAGCAAGCATAGCAGACGATTCTTACTATTTCAGTAATTTCGTGGATTTCAAATTGCGAGAATATGACTCGTTTTTCCATTCAAAGAGATGATGGCTATATTTCCTCGCTCTAATGGAAGATGATACTACCCCAGGGTTCCTTATTCTCATAACCACACCATCACACACCAGCTACTCTGCCCTTCTCACAGCTATTATTCCAACTGAATTGCTATATGTAATCTTTTTGCAATACTTCCACTATCGGTTGACAAACTTCTGGGTGGGGTTATTGCCAGTCTTTCCTGTGCAGAAATGGCTTGGCAAAATGTGATGTCGTGTTTTGCAAGTTTTAGTAGCATTTGAGTAATGTTTTTGTATAATCCGCTGACCTGATATATCCACAAGTCTCTCAGTAACCTGCTTACAGTCCAATCTACAATGGTACACAGACGGCTCCAAAACCAAAGACGGAGTTGGGCCGGAGTACATGGAGTACAACCAAATTTAACCTTATGTAAATCTGGGAAGTACGCCAAATTTCCAGGCAGAAGTCATGCAATCGAATCTGCCTGCAAGAAATTCTGAACAGAAACAGTAAAAATCAATGGATCAAAATCATGTCGGACAGCCAAGCAGCACTGAAAGCGCTGGCATCAACTCGGATATAATCCAGATTAGTATGGAACTGCTTGAAAGCTCTTCAAAGCGTAGGCAGGGACAACAGAATAACTCTGCTATGGGTCCCTGGACATAAAATGAGGAAATGAAAAAGACGATCTTCTGGCAAAAAAGGCACTATGAAGAAGCCATTCTCCGGAAAAGCAAAGAGCAGAACCAAAAATTGTTTTCGGGTGGACGAGCGGAAAAAACGCGAGTACTGGAATGAAACAGTGGGACAAGTCCACTTGAAGAAGGCATTTAGATCTGAATAGGAAAAACCTGAGGATTATAACAGGGCTACTGTGAATGCGAACAGAGACGGAAGAAAAGAAACAGCAGTGCACATCCTGTGCAGATGCAAGGGTCTGGAACGAACAAGATTCTGCTGTAGAAATTACGGGCAGCTAGAGCCCAAAGACCTGGAAAAGGTATCACCAAGCATCATCATCGACTTCGTCAGAAGCGGTGGACTTGAAGGTGAACTCTAATTTAATTAGGATCGAGCCACAATAGATCTGAGAAGGTCTCAGTGGAAGGGGAGGTTATCGCCCCGCTCGGAAAGAACCTAACCTAACCTGCTTCCACTATACCGTTCACGGTTCACGTTTGTCATCCGCCAATGTGGAGATTAGCGTTTTTTCTTTTTTGTAAAACGTGATTAATGAAAATATATGCGGCTGCTGCCATTTACTGTGGTGTACTGATTTCAAGATGGCACTTCGTATCAGTTATACTCCAGGGTGAATGGTGAATGGAGTGGTTTGTCCGTATCATATCAATGATTGATATGGGAAAACAATACGCTAATGTGCAAACAAGTGGATACTGACCTTTGGAAAAGTATGATGGTAGGTAGAGAGGGGGTAATTACCAAACCAACACGATTTGCGACACTAAATTCGCGGGCGGCTTTTCCCAGTCTGAGCGTCGATTTATGAAGTAGTTGTAAGGTCATTTTGACTAACTAACAGATTAAACAAAATCGAATAAATAACGATTTTGCAATTGTTAGCCAAAATGCCTAAAGGTCAGTACTTTTCAATAGGGAAAAAATTCTAGCATTTGTAATAAAATTCAAAAGAATTATACAAAAATGGCATTTTGAAGGTAGATTTATCAACTTAATGAATCACATGAATCTTAAAACTGAAATTCAAATCACAATGTATCAATCTGAACATAACGAATTCCTCAGCATTTGTGCATACAAGCTGGGTCTAAGGATAAATCATTTGTACAATTCCATTCATAATTAACGACATTGTTTTTAAATTGAATTTTCACCTGTTATATTGAATGTGGGGAGATCTTATCTTTGATTGATTTGAATGTTAATATATAAACAAGAGTCAGTACCACGATTTTTAAAATGTATTTTCCATTCAATAAATTCAATAAAATGTTTTTTTCATTCCAAATGAGTCTCTGGTGTTTAAAAGGTTGATGGTAAATTGTATTTTATTTATATAAATTGGGACATTACTATCCCTGATTTTATATTCTAAATAGTATTCTCTTTCAACATATTTTAATATGTGCCATTTCATAAATTAATATCTGCCATTTTACGGAGATACTTTTAAGATTGAGTTAAAAAAGTTGTGATATATTATATATATATATATATATATATATATATATACACAGTGTGACCCATTTAAAATGGAACCACCCCTGTAGAATACGCATTTTTCAGTCATTCTCAAAAAATGAATATTAAGCATCAAAAACTGTATCTTGACACAAATTTTCATAATTTCAGTTTCATTTCCAAGGCACTCTTTGGTTTTTTTCTTTGTCAAAAACGGCAAAAGTTTATTAGGCAATTTTTGTTTTCAAATTTGACTACACCACTGGATTCGTAGTCGTTATAAATGAAAACCATCAAAATTTCATATAAAAATATTGGTTAACAACGATGTTACAACAACTTTAATTTTGGAAACAAAGTATTTGATTATAATTTTTATTTAGATTGTTGCTGTCTGCAATGTCGTCTGGATGTCTTCCAGAATATTTTTGGCTGGTTCAATCAAAAGAATTGTAGAAAAACTTGACTTTACTTTATTGACAATCAATTTTTTTTTTCTCTCTTGTCAACTGACTTAAAACAACTCATTATACAGGGTCAAATAAAAATGGAACTAACAAATATAATATATGATGAAACTGAATCAGGAAACAAGTAACATTATCCCCCCCGATGAAGGATTCTTGAATTCTTCATCCCTAATTGGATTCGGTTTTTCGAACATCTAGTTTACATAATTTTGCAACTGGTCGTCGAAACACTCTATTTTTCGTCTTGACATCCGCTACTCGTACACGGCCATCTTTTCCAGGAAATACTGCTGTCACGATCCCTTTCAGCCAGTGGTTACGTGGAGAAAGATTATCAACAATGATCACTATATCATTGAGTTTCAAAGGGTTGCTTCGTCATTCCATTTCTTTCGCTTCGGAGCGTTGGCAAATATTCCTTTATCCACCGGTTCCAAAATTTATTCGATAAGTCCTGTGCGATTCTCCATTGCTTTTCCAAGAACGTACCATCAGAAACAAAATGTTCAAGAAAATTCATGTCAGGATCAATTTGAGGTCCAAGTAAGAAATTATGAGGGGTCAGTGCTTCGTCATTTTCGTGTTCTAAAGAGACATCGGTTAGCGGGCGATGATTTAATATATTTTCCACTTCAAGGAATACAGTGTGCAGAACTTCATCTGAGGGGGCTTGTTCTTTTAGAATCATTCTTAGGGTAGTCTTCACAGACCTAATGAGCCTCTCCCATCCACCCATATGGGCGCTGTTGGAGGATTGAAAATCCAGTTTATTCCTCGAACAGATAAATTAGATATGATTTCATTCTGTTTAAAATTCTTCAGTGCAATATCCAATTCTTTATCAGCACCTCTCAGATTGGTGCCATTGTCACTGAAAATTTTAGATGGGTATCCTCTTCTAGAACTCATTCTCTGAATAGTCATTATAGTGGAATCAGTTGTTAATGAATTTGCTATTTCTAAGTGCACTGCCGAGTAGTCAAACAGGTGAAAGTCACGCCATAACGTTTTCTCTTCTTGCCAACTTTTATGTGATATGGTCGAAATAATCCATACCACAATATGTGAAGGTCTTACATATGGCGTAACACGTTCTTTCGGTAGATCTCCCATTACAGGAATATTGGGTATGGCTTTCTTATTCTTACAAATTTGACAATCGTGTCCAACTTTCTTCACCAAATTATTGAGTCCGATGATCCAGTACTTCTGTCGTATTTCATTGCTAACAGTGAGGCGACTTTGATGCTTGAACTTTTCGTGAAAAATGTCACCAATAGCTTTGTAAATTTATGTTTTGTGTCCAATATCACTGGGTGTCTTTCAAATCCTGTTATATCCTCAGTTATACGACTTCAGACTCTGAGAATCCCCACTTTGTCGATGTATGGGATAGCTTTTTAATTTTGCTATTTTTCAAGTCTTTTCCTGTCTTCAATTGTCTGATATCCTTATCAAAACAACTTTTTGAACAAGTTTCCACCATAGTAATTCGCCTCACAGATCTCATCTACATCTATCTCTCCTTTTCGACCACGTTTCTACAACATTTTGTGAATCGAGTACCCAAGCTGTGCTTCTAAGAAGTTTCATAACGAAGAGAAATGTGATATATCAGGAAGTTCTGGAAAATCACATGGGCATGAAACTCAAGAAATTGTTTTTTTTTCTACGGTACACTTATCATTTCTCATTTCCTCATGTGGCCAAGTATTGATATCTTTGAAAAGCATGTCAGGTCCTTTCAACCAACTATTATGTGTCCTTTATTTTCCCGTGTTGCTTCATCCATGGGATTCAAACTACTTGGTACCCATTTCCAGTCTAATCGGTCTGAATTTTCCAAAATGTTACTCACCCTATTCAAACATACTGCTTGTATTTTCCTTCTTTCGACCTAATCCAACACAAAACGATCTTGAATCTGTCCAAAATACCGACTTGTCTATTTTGATTTCCAGTGATTGTCGAATATTGTTGCTAATTTACTTCCCATGACTGCTGCTTGTAACTCCAATCTTGGAATCGTTACAGTTTTAGGCTAAGTCTACATTTGGAGGAAACAAATAATACCTCTATTTCCTAAATTTTTTAAATTCGCTTGCATCACAGTATGTGTGTAATTGGATTACCTGTGCCACTGGAATTTTCAGGGAATAGCATCTTGGTATTTTAATTTCATTTATTTTATCCATCTCCTCAAGCCATTTGCCAAATCTTGTTGAAATTTCGGCTGGAACCTTTTCATCCCATCCAATTTTGTATCGCCATAAATCTTGTAGAATTATTCTCCCTTGTATAACTAGATTGTTGATAAAACCTAGGGGATCGAAAATGCTCATTACGATCCTAAGAATATGTCTTTTGGTCAATGAATGTGCACTACCAATCAATTGTACCTGCTCTCTATGGAAATTGAACATGAAATTGTCCTCTTCCGGGTTCCAATGGATACCTAAAACTCTTTCTATTGGTAGTACCGCATCTGACTCGAAATATTTGATTGAATTTGATCGAAGGTTTGGGGGAAGTTTACTCAGTACACTTTTTGAATTGGAGAGCCAATTGCAGATATGAAACCCACCTTTTCTATGTACATGAATAACTTCTTCGATCAGATTAACAGCCTCTTCCTCAGTGTCACAGCTTGCCAGAAAATCGTCTACATAATGTTTATTGACGATAGCGTGATAAGCTTCAGGAAATTCAAATCGAAATTCTGCAGCATTTCTATTTTTCACATATTGAGCAAGGCATGGTGAACAGCAAGCTCCAAAAGTCATGACTTGCATTTCCAATATATCCGGTTCACGAGTCCTTTCCAAACCTCTCCATAAAATCCTTTGAGATGATCTGTCCTCTTCTCTAATGACAACCTGATGGAACATTTCGCGGATATCTCCGCAAAATGCTACTTTTCTTTGTCGAAATGTCAGAAGTACCGCGATCAATGGCTTTAATAGATCAGGTCCCTGTAACAACATGTCATTCAGACTCAACCCGTTTGACTTTGATGCAGCGTCAAAGACCATTCGTAGCTTACCTTGTTTATTTGGATTGAATACCGCGAAATGAGGCAGATACCAAGTTTTGTCCGAATCATAAGAAATTTCATTCTCATCTAGTTTCCTTAAATATCCTTTAGAAATATATTCATCAATTTTGCACAATATGCTTTACCAAATTCTATGTCTCTGTCCATTTTCTCTCCTGGCAGTACAGTCGAGCTAAGGCCATATTTTTACTTTTGGGAAGGATGATACCTTCTCTTTTCCATAATAACCCGGTTTCAAATCGATACCTATTTTTTCGTTCTCGATTCAATCATTTTCATGATCTGATGCGGTTATTAGAAAAATGATTTTCTTGATTAAATGGACTATTATCAATTTGCAGAGAGTTTTGTACAAGGATATGAAGAGAATCATCATCATAGTTTCTATGCAAATATGAAAATTATAGGTATTATCTATTTTATTTTTAATACTTGACCATTTATAACCCATCCCAATTTACTGAAAGTGGCTCTAGGTCCAAACCTTGACTGTTCTACAAAATCTCTTGGCATTATCAAATCATAATTGTCAGTACCTATAAGCATTTTGGGACGATGTTTTCAAAAGATTGTATAGGAATATTCTTAAGATATGGCCAGGTCAGCGTGACATATTCCATGTTGAGGGATTGCATAGGTAAGTCTAAACTTCTAATTGTTCTAACATCAGTAATTGAAAATTTTTTGGCATTTGAAAAGCAACCTTTTATTTGTAAACTCACTCTTCTGGAATTTAAATCTGTCTGTGTCTGATTATTGGTCCACTGCATACAAAGTGGTTCTTTTTATTCCTACTAGACCAATTCTATTTGCTACCTCATCTTCCAGAAGTGTCACTGTCGATCCCTCATCCAGAAGTGCATAAATCAGCAATTTCCGCTTGGACCTGTAACTTCCACTGGGATAGTCCTCAGCATCACTGGTCTCCTCGACTGATGAATGTAACTGGATTCTTGGGCTGTAATGTCATGTGATCTTTCGGCATCCTCATCTTCTCTGATTTGATTGCTGAAATGTTTATGAAGAAGTGGATTGTGTTTCTGTCTACAATTCTCAATGCTACAATTTCGCTTGAAAGCGACATTCACTAATCCGATGATTAGGTTTTAAACATGAAATACATAACCTGTTTTTTGTAACAAAGCTCCATTTGCCATCAACATCCATTTCTTTGAATTTTGAACATATGGTCAAATCATGTTTGTTGTTCTCAACATTGGCAGTTTTCCTGGAACTCTCAGTCCTACTTTCGCTCGTTTCGGTTGGCCACTAGTATTGTTTCTGGTTTCCTCGACACGGTGATCAAACTGGGTCATAGGGTTGTGAAGTAAACCGGCTGCTCTCCCTACGTCTTTCATCCAGCTGCAAAAATTCAGTAGATTTATTTCTTTGAGATTGATAGCGTACATTGCCCATTGTTGTTTCAATCCAACAGACAAATTTGAAACGAACTCCTCCAATAACATAGGGTTTTGCAAATAAATGTCATTATCTAAATGTTTTATAGCAGCAACTAAATTATTTATAGCATTGGCGTACTTCAAAATTGTCTCGGGTTTATAATCTTTCGGAGCAGGAGCTCTTCTCACTTGGGATATCAAATGTTTTATAATATATTCTGGCTTACCGTAGAGATTTTCTAAAGTTTCGATAATCTCTGGAACATTATAATGGGATATGAGTAACATTTTGACCGATTCTAAGGCTTCACCTTTCAAACACTTACGTAATCTTATTAAATTTTCGTTGTCAGAGTAGTGACATAATTCTGTTGTCTCTGTATATTCATTCATGAAAACTAACCACTCGGTAGGATTGCCGTTAAAAATTGGTAGTTTTCTGTCTAAACATTGTCTTCGAATGAAGAAATTGTCAGTGTCAAAATGTTTCATTTCTTTTCTATTCTCTGAAGCCTTGTTCCTACTAGTTTCATTTTTTTCTGCCGACAGTGACTGATCCATCCACTTATTTATAAGAAAATCATTATCTAATGACTCACCTGACTCCACACTTCTTACCGAAACTCTATTGGACTTTTGGCTTTTCCTTTCTTCTGAGGCGTCTTCCAATTTCAGCTTTTCTAATTCTAGTTGCTTGAATAAATTTTTCTATCATTTCAATGATTTTTCGTTCTGCTTCCAACTCGATCTCTAACAATTTTTTCTTTTCGACGATTGAGGAATTAGATTTCTTGGTTTTGATAGATTCCACTTGAGAAACTCTGGAACTCACCACACCTCTAAGTTGTCCGTGTCCTTTCTCTTTAGATTTACCGGTTGAACTTTTATCCTCATCGTTGTTGGTAATATCCTGCTGGATATTAGAAGTCTCCTTGTTCGTACCACTATTTGTTTCAATTTTCTGCTCAGTTGCAGCATTCGGCAAGTGATCGGCTGTTTTAGCTCGTCTGCTAAATCTTGTGTCATATCTTTTCTTGATTGTCCCTGTCTGGGCTCCATTTAGACTCATTGTTTCGCCTCGAATTTCGAATTTCCCCAATTCTTCAGATTTGGCTAAGAAGGACCAATGTTGCTGTCTGCAATGTCGTCTGGATGTCTTCCAGAATATTTTTGGCTGGTTCAATCAAAAGAATTGTAGAAAAACTTGACTTTACTTTATTGACAATCAATTTTTTTTTTCTCTCTTGTCAACTGACTTAAAACAACTCATTATACAGGGTCAAATAAAAATGGAACTAACAAATATAATATATGATGAAACTGAATCAGGAAACAAGTAACATAGATTATAGACATATTTAAAATCTGGCAACACTGCCGATACAAAGTAGAACACCAGTGAATTTGTACAGCGAAAATCCAAGTCAATAGCTCATTCCGTTCTACAGTTATAACTCCTGAAAGTATGGTAATGTGAGCGATTTGTGGTGGAAGCGATTTTGTAATAAAAATCTGACTACGCCACTGGATTTGTGAATTATATTCCCTTAAAATCATTTATTTAAGTTTAGGTTATAAGCGTATTCGAAAATAACAGAAAATTAAAAATTCATTTTCAAGTTATGCAGTCTTCCATAGCCGATAAAAACGAAACGAACCGAATCAAGTTTTAAAGTATCAAAATTATTTATTCAATAATAAAATAGAAAGCAGGACAAAAAATGTTCTTTTTAAATTCTGCAAAACTCAACTAAAACAAGCTTTCAGAGAAGGTATCAATAATTTGAGGAAAGCTGAACTAATACATTAGGCATAGGTATTGTACTAAATCAATAGTAGGCTGTGATTTAGTACACCACAAATCGCTCACATTACCATACTTTCAGGAGTTATAACTGTAGAACGGAATGAGCTATTGACTTCGGATTTTCGCTGTACAAATTCACTAGTGTTCTACTTTGTATCGGCAGTGTTGCCAGATTTTAAATATGTCTATAATCTAAATAAAAATTATAATAAAATACTTTGTTTCCAAAATTAAAGTTGTTGTAACTTCGTTGTTACCAATATTTTTTTATGAAATTTTGATGGTTTTCATTTATAACGACTACGAATCCAGTGGTGTAGTCAAATTTGAAAACAAAAATTGCCTAATAAACTTTTGCCGTTTTTGACAAAGAAAAAAAACCAAAGAGTGCCTTGGAAATGAAACTAAAATTATGAAAATTTGTGTCAAGATACAGTTTTTGATGCTTAATATTCAAAATTTTTTTTTTGAGAATGACTGAAAAATGCGTATTCTACAGGGGTGGTTCCATTTTAAATATATATATATATATATATATATATATATATATATATATATATATATATATATATATATATATATATATATATATATATATATATATAAGGATGTAACTGAATAAGTGTAAAACATTTATAGAGGTGATTCCACATCGAAAAAAAGATAGGATCTTTCATATAAAGAAACTTCATTGGAGCATCCCTTGTTAAGATACAGCCCTTAAAGGGGTACATAAAATTGTATAACAATTTTTTTACAAGCACTGAAAAAGTTACAATATTGAAATTAACCTGAGGTTTTGTACTACCAAAAGACCTTAGCCAGTAATTTATTTGGTTTACCCCATGGTTGTAAGGGTGAAAACGCAACCCCTAAAATTTATTTCCAATGTAACTTTTTGTCTTATTATTTGTTTACCATTTATGATAGCCTGTTTCATTCTAAACAAAAAATGTCTCTTGGGTTTTTTACCCAAAATAAACCAGTAAGCAGCAAAACATTATTTCTGAACAACTACAGAGATACATGCGTCATAAATGCGAACTGGATTTATTGTTATTTTGTAGTTAGTACCTGCATTAACGATTAAAGGGTAATAAACAAAACTAAGTTATTAATAACAAAACACACAACATGTAGAAATCATAGTGAATGTTCAATATGTCTACCTTCAAACATTACGCATGCGTCTAGACGTCGGGCATTGAGCCACGTATTCGCTCAAATATTCCTGGAGTCTCTCTGATTACCCTGCCGCATCGATGATGCGGTTTCTTAAGATCCTCTACATCGCGAACAGGAGTACGATATACCAAATGCTGTGAATGGCCCCAAATAGAAATCGAGAGGATTGAGATCCGGGGATCGAGCGGGCCATTTATGTGGTCCTCCTCGACCTATCCACTGATTTGCATATGTTTCAGTTAAATGCTGACGTGCTACTTGACTAAAATGGGCGGGAGCCCCATCATGCATAAAAACATATCCCTTCTGAGCCCAAAGGAACTTCCTCCAGTAGTACTGGATGCACTTCTCTTAAAATTGAGCATTATGCCTCACCATTTAATCGAGGGAGGTAGAAAATGAGGCCCAATTAAATCATCCCCAATAACTCCGAGCCACTGCTTAAGAAAACTGTTCTTGATGGCTAGTTTCGACAATAGCTGAGGGTTTTCATCAGCCCATATGTGGTAATTATGAAAATTAATAATCTTGTCCTGAGAAAAACTACATTCGTCTGTGAATTCTATCGTCTTCAGAAAGTCACAATTTCTTCTAATCATTTCCAGCATCCAATTGCAAAATTAAAGGGCGGTTCGAAAGTCTCGGTAACAGTGCCTGTACTGTTGCAGATGGTAAGGGTATAAGAGTTGTTCCTTTAAAATTCGAAATACCGTCATATGATCAACATTTAGCTGGAAAGCAATCTTTCTAGTACTGGTAGTAGGTTGTTCTTCAATCAAATTAAGTACTGCTTCCTCAAGCTGTGGTGTTCGTATTTCCGATGGCGACCACAATCCTCGTTCTTTTGTCGAATGAACCATATTCTCGTAATCGTTGATGAAGTCGAGCAAATATTCTATGTGAAGGATGCTGCCGTTGAGGATACATTTCAGCATATCTTCTAGAAGCTTCTAACCCATTCCCCTACGACAGACCGTAAACGTAATGCATATCAGCCATTTCCTCATTTGTGTATGCCATTTTATTAACAAGTGAATTATTAAAGTAACAAATTAAGAACAGAACAACAACACACAATTAGTATTAATTCAATTTCGAAAATTCCCAAACTGACAGCGTCATACCAATTTAATTGTCACTATCGCTAATAGCGACCTACTAGATAGATTAGTTTCGTATTTTCGCATTTATGACGATGTATCTCTGTAGTTGTTGGTAAAATAATGTTTTGCTGCTTACTGGTTTATTTTGGGCAAAAAACCCAAGAGACATTTTTTGTTTAGAATGAAACAGGCTATCGGAAATAAATGGTAAACAAATGATAAGACAAAAGTTACATTGGAAATAAATTTTAGGGGTTGCGTTTTCACCTTACAACCATGGGGTAAACCAAATAAATTACTGGCTAAGTGTCTTTTTTGGTAGTACAAAACGTCAGGTTAATTTCAATATTGTAACTTTTTCAGTGCTTGTGAAAAAAATTGTTATACAAATTTTATGTACCCCCTTTAAGGGGCTGTATCTTAACAAGGGATGCTCCAATGAAGTTTCTTTATATGAAAGATCCTATCTTTTTTTCGATGAGGAATCACCTCCTTAAATGTTTTACACTTATTCAGTTACACCCTGTATATATATATACATATATATTCTCAAACTGAACACATATAAAATAAACATCTTTCACAATATCTATTAGATGTAGTTCAATATCCAGCATGGGAATAGTGCCGGGGAAGTGCTTTTCCTGTTAGATATTGTAACAAATAGCTCCATTTTTTATTGCTGATTTTACCCTTAGAATTGTTTTTCAAACCCTTAGAATTGTTTTCCAAGTCAATTGATAATTTCCCATTTTCTGCTATGAATCTTTTTTGTTTCATTATTATGCCAATTGATTAGTATAATGCATCTCTACAGTTTCAGAAAGAAAAATTAAGTATTTATTTTGATTCGCTAATCTGATTAGGAGTCCTACAAAAATTTGAATTTTCCGCAGGTTGTCAGATTTGGTCACGAGAAGGCGGATCCTTCCCAATTCGAACTGCTCAAAGTTCTCGGAGAAGGCTCTTTCGGAAAGGTATTTCTGGCACGCAAAGTAGTGGGGACTGATGCAGGGACCCTGTACGCCATGAAGGTGTTGAAGAAAGCGACATTGAAAGTGAGAGATCGCTACCGTACTAAAATGGAGAGGAACATTCTGGTAGAAGTGGAACATCCATTCATAGTCAAGCTTCATTATGCATTCCAGACGGAGGGGAAGCTTTATTTGATATTAGACTTTCTTAGAGGAGGGGATCTGTTCTCGCGTCTCAGCAAAGAGGTTGGTTTCAATACCTTACATCCCTTTTAAGAAAATATCAACTATAACACTTTTTTATCTTTAGTTTTTTCACTAGACCATTTTTGATATAATTTATTTTTAGGTTATGTTTACTGAAGAGGATGTCAAATTTTATTTAGCAGAATTAGCATTAGCATTGAATCATTTACACACTATAGGAATCATCTACAGAGACCTGAAGCCTGAAAACATACTGTTGGATTCTGATGGACACATAGCTCTAACGGATTTCGGCCTTTCCAAGTTGCCTTTGGAAGAAGGAAAAGCTTACAGTTTTTGTGGCACAGTGAGTTATGAACCTTCCTTTTTTTTTATCATCTTCGCTCACGGATCATGATTATCTGATTTTAGGTGGAATACATGGCCCCAGAAGTGGTGAACAGGAAAGGACACACTTTCGCTGCAGATTGGTGGTCTTTTGGAGTGCTCATGTTTGAGATGTTGACGGGAGCTCTCCCGTTTCAGGGCTCCGACCGCAAAGAAACAATGACTCAAATTCTCAAAGCGAAACTTGGCATGCCGGCTAATCTCAGTACAGAAGCGCAGAGTTTGCTGAGGGTCCTTTTCAAACGTAATCCTACAAATAGATTAGGTGAGATTGTCTGAAAATATAATTGTATTCAGGAAAAAATGACAGAAATACATTCCAAAGATGGTGCCAGAAGCAAACCTTATTTTCTCAATAATGTTTGATTGGGCTAATATTTAATAAAAATTATTTCATATTGACAGCAATATCTGTGCATAAGTTGGTAATTTCAACTGAAAACCTTGTAAATGTATTATTTCTATTATAGAAGTTTTTTCTGGTTCAAAATTTTCAATATAAATTTGACCGACTTACAACTTACAATATATTTTGGTAGTTTCTGTCGAACTCGACATGCTCAGTCAGCCCACTCTTACAGTTAAGCTCGAAACTTGCCGGACGTCTCATTATCAGGAATCATTTTATCGTACAGTGAAATTTTGGGATTTGCAACCTCCAAACATGCGAGAAGAATTTTCAATAAATATCTCCTTTCCCTACCCATTTTAAAACTCTAATACTTCCAATTCCACCAACCCATGAAAATTATGAGTTTCTTCCTTATCCTGCCTATATGATGATTTTGTGATAACAAGATACTGCTGCTAAATTAGAAATATAATATGGATTTGGTTTATCCAAGCTTTCGGAAGTGTTTATTTCCATCATCAGGGAGACTACAATAGATGAAAAAAACCAATAGATACATATTCAAGTTGGAAACATTATGCTAGGCTACAACTTTGTTGAGGTTGGTTTCAATGATGTTAAACATAGTCATCTAACATAGTGTGGGTGAGATTCTCGATACTTTCAATAGTTACGATCCTCATATCCAGTTCACAATTGAAACTGAGAACAGCGAAAAGTCCGTTACCATTTCTTGATACAAAACTTATACGGACAACAGAAAACAAGCTACTGGTAGATTGGTATAGGAAACCTGCAGCTCAGGTAGATACCTGAATTACCATTCATATCACAAACAGTCTATGAAAGTGAACTTGGTAAAACAAATGAAATTAAGAGTACTAAAAATCTCAGATCCTAAATTCCATAAACAGAATTTAAACATTCTCTTTAACCTTTTCTTGATAATTCATATCCAAGAACTTTACTTATAACATTCTATATAATACTTCGTCTTACTTCATTACCATATATAAGAGAGATCACTCCTAAACTCTCCAGATTATTTCACAATCCCGAAAAATTTAACATATATAAAACAGGTCTAACAATCAGATCAATTTATTCTAGAGTTAAAGATAAAACTCCATTACTTTCAATGTCAAATGTAATTTTAGTATTCCTTGTCATGGTTGTAATAAACAATATATTGGTCAAACGCAAAGATCATTATCGAACAGAATAATTTCTCATAAAAGTGACTGCTAATTGCATCCTGAAAGATGTGCTCTGGCAGAACATGTGAACAAATTTCACCACCAGATGAATTACGATTCAGTGAAAGTGCTAATGACAGAGTCACATACATCTAAGAGAACATTCTTAGAAATGGCTTTCATTTCCCAAGAAAACAATTGTATAAATAAAAAAACAGATATTAACCATTGAGGAAATCTACTTATTTATTGTCTTTAGATATCAATCAAAATTGACAACAATGTAATATAAAATAATAGTTCTTTTATTATTACCGCCACCTGTGACATCAGTTGTACTAATCTAACAGTTGGACCCTGTAACTATTTTAAACAATATTCCTAGTTTTGTACCTAACTGGGTGTAATTTAACCTCTTGCACACCCGTGAATGGCGAGTGTATAATGCCATTTTATAGCAAATTACAGTGGTTGAAAATCCGAAAACAAAATTGAAAACATGTTTTGTTCTTTGTCAAATTCAACAAAATTTTGGGGAGCGCCGCTCGCCTAACCTCAGCTGTTCTGGTCAGTGCTGTGAGTAAACGCATTTGCCGGATGCAATAAACATTTAAATAATGTGGTAGAAGAATCTAAACATTTTCATTTCAGGCTGTTTGCGATAGATATTTAATTTCAAAGTGATGAAAACAAACAAACCTCGTTATATCCAAAATTCAAACTGGTAGATAAAGTCAAAACTAGTAGATGTCGCAGCTTTGGCACTTATCAAATTGCACTCATCAAATCACAATTATAAAAAAATCAAATGTATAAATACAAACGACACAGTATTGTTTATTTTTTCAAACTAATTCCGGCCATCATTGTGAACTAAATAGTCATTCATATCACAGTTAGTAGTGTAAGCTAAACATCGATAGTCTATCGATTATTTTACCGATAGTCTATCGATTGTATTTTACCGTGTGCCCTTCCAAATTATAATATAATTTCTAAATTATGTCATCAAGACAAATCACACGGTGGCACATTGATTTTTGCAAGAAACGATAGTTCCCAAAAATACTATTTGAAAATGTGGATCAATTTGATTCCTTGCTGAAGAATGCTGTTTTAAATCTTTCGTAATCTATAACAAACAAAACAACCTTATATTATCTGCATTTACAAACCCCCAAGTTGTAAGGCCTCGGAATTCATAGAAAAACTAGAGACTCTCCTATATAGCTTACCACCAAACTCAAAAATCCTATTGACAGGGGACTTTAATATTAACTTGGAAAATGAGACTTCAACTTGACAGGGGACATGAGATTTCAACTGATCAAAATTAAAAAAATCTATTCCTTTCGTTCATTTTGACTATGCATGTTACAGAACCCACTAGAGTGTATGTCCATTCCTCAACAATGATTGATTACATGTGCTCAAATTTTATGGAAGATTTGGTCTCATGTGAAGTTATTCCTGCTGGTTTGTCTGACCATCACGCAGTTGAGTTGTAATTTAAAAAAGAGAGAGTAATTTAAAAAAGAAAAAGTCTCGCGAATATAAACAGGGTAGAATCTACAGCAAAACAAATTATGTTTTTTTTTTAATTATAGCACGTCATAAATTAAATGGGATATATTACAACAAAATGAGCCAATTTCTATCTTTCACAAAAAAAATTCGGATATCTTTGAGAAATGTTTCCTTCCCCCTGAGAAAATTAAAATCCAAAAAAGAAGCCATGGATAACTTTAGGTATTAGAACTCCTGCCAAAAACCTAAGGTCCCTGCACATAATTAGGAAATACAACACACACAAGACTTTTTAAAATTATTATAACAAATACAAAAATATATTCAGAAAATTAATCAAAATTGCTAAAAATACTTATGCAATAAGAATAGAGGAAGCAAAAAACAAAAATAAATAAAGTTGGGCAATTGTAAATGAACTCCGAGGAAAAAACAATTATAAGACAAGGGAAGTTAACATACAGGCAAATCGTATGAATGACTACTATTGTATAGTTACCCCAAATATAACATCAGATCTAAACCCTAAGAGAAATCCACTAGAATACCTTGAACACGTTACGATTAATGAAGATTTCCATCTTGGACCTACGAATACAGCAGAGATAAAACAGGTCATAAGGGAGATAAAAACATAAAAAATCATGCGGAATAAATGGTATCAGCATAAACATTTTTGAGAACCTACCTGATCAAGCACTAGATATTCTAGCGGAAGCTATAAATTAATCTTTTATTACTGGAACTTTTCCGTCATGTCTAAAACTAGCTATTATCATACCTATCCATAAAGGAGGAGACCTCGAAGAACCATCAAATTTCCGACCCATTTCACTACTTTCAACTCTATCAAAGATCATAGAAAGACGATATTATCGATAACTACAGGGGTATTAGGGATCTTGTACGAATACGGAACTCATTTCATTCTGGGCACAAAATATGTCGTACATCTGCAGTCACAGTCAACATTATTTTCGAGGGTGAATAGTACAGTGGCCAGGGTTTGAGGTTTCAATCCCAGGTTTACGATTGGTGGACACTTTTGAATCAATAGCATCGCACGATTTAGAAATCTCGGAATGTTCGCTCTGCACTAGGTGTCCGTTATTTACCAAGTTGATTTTTTTTATGCAGTGCCATCTACATTTTTAGTATATGGTCTAAGAAAAAAGCTCTTAATTTTCATATTAAACCTTGCCCCTAAGACGATACATTCTCCTTTGAATAACATGGGGTATTGCTAATTTTTACATTTAATTTTTTTTTCTTGAACACCTAAAGATAAAGTAACTAACACTTTTTTTAAAGTAATTCAAAGTTGAAGTTGAACGCAGCCTAAATTTTCAGATTTTTTTACTTTTACAGCAAAATTATTATTATTTACATGAAACTTTGTTGTTTTTGGGACTTTATCAATTTCAAACACACAACTGATCAATTTCTACAGAATTTCATAAATTTTCATACGCTTCCAATAAATTTTATAAAAGTCCCGTATAAAAGTGCCGTAAATGACTCAGAAATTACTTCCGGCAGCATTTCTGCCAACACACTAATATTTTATTTGCGCAAGCATAATTTAGTAGCTTGACCATAATTGAGGTAGCGCTTTTATCCCATCTGATTTTTATACAAAGTATCTCTGCAGAACATGTTGAAAAGAGGAAACATTCTCAATTGAATATTGAATAGAAATATTTTTCTGTGAATTGAAAAATCCAAGATATA
Organism: Gonioctena quinquepunctata; assembly: GCA_018342105.1. NCBI lineage: Eukaryota > Metazoa > Arthropoda > Insecta > Coleoptera > Chrysomelidae > Gonioctena > Gonioctena quinquepunctata. The sequence goes on from JAFIRS010000347.1 coordinate 704,338, forward strand.
AATGAAGATATTTTTTTGTGAATGTCTAACAGAAAACAAGTACTTCCCCGGCTAAAGCCACGCTGGACATTGAACTACATCTGATAGATATTCTGAAAGGAACCTAGCTAAAAAAAAAAAAAAATCCAAAATTGAAAATTTGGATTTTTATTCAGATAGTTATTTGATTTTCTATTCCAGTCTTAATTAAGAACTCATATGGATGAATTGGCAAAGAAGAATGTTTTCCAAAAGAGGGTACTCACCAGAAATCATTTGTAACATTGACACAAGAGAGGCATCGCATTCACTAGGTCTTCCACGATCCTCAGGAAGACCGGAAGAAATGGGAAACACATTTTCTAGAAGCAATCTCATTTGCAAAGATGGAAAAAAGTTAGAAACATTTCTTTGGAGAGACACTAAAGACTAAAGTTTATCTTTCATCTGATCATCTGATTTTATGAACATCCTGTTCATATTTTCAAAGTCAGTGGAATTTTATTGATAAACAAAAATATAAATCTGTAATATAAAATTATACATTGAAAACATTCTTTCGTGATAAAATACCAGAAGTTACTTCAAAAATTGTTGAGTTCTTGGATACTATTTAACCTCTTGATGATTATCGAGAACTCTTGGAATTATGTGAAATATTTCTAGGTACAATGGATTCTGAGAAAATCAAATTTTATAAACCTGGGGCATTCCATCACGTTCGATGGATGTCCAAAGCAATTTATTGTTTAAAAATTCATATTTTCCGAAACAATTTTAAATTAACAAAGAAGATAAAAAAAATCTTCTGGAAATTTCATTATTTATTGTTTTCTGTATATGTTCCATTTTGGTATACTGCACCTTTAGCCGCCACTGCACCAAATCAAGACCTTGAATTCATGAAAACTGTTTACCAATATAGAACGATCGATAAAGAATTATATGATGCAGTTTTAGAGAATTTTGGGAACCTTTATGGTATTTGAGTCCTGAGGCATTTTGATAAAAATGTATCTTCTAGTGTAAAGCAAAAAATGATAGTCAATGATACCTACTGCAGAAAGAGCTGTAACATTAACTGAAGAATATATTGATATTTAATCTAAACACACGAATGAAAAACAATACGTGATTCAAATTGTAAGCGAATATAAAAAAAGGCCAAATGTAACTAAAGAATGTTTAATAAAATAAATTATGTTTCCTCAGATATTAAAATTTTTATTTGATCCTATTTTTTTATTTTTTCTCAATTTTCTATCACAGGACCACCAGAATGAGATATTTTCAGAAATAAACAAAAAAATTCATTTAAATAATAATAATTTTTCTGTAAAAGTAAAAAAATTAGAAAATTTAGGATGAGTACAGCTTTAACTTTGAATAACTTTTGAAAGAGAAAGAGAAAAAATCATAGGTCATCTTTTTTGTGGAGCGTTCAATTTCCTACAAGAATATGTATCTCTCATTACTTTATCTTCAGTTGTTCAAGAACAAAAAATTAAATGTAAAAAGTAGCACGACCCCATGTTATTTAAATGGAAAATGTATCGTCTTAGGGGCAAGGTTTAATATGGAAATTAAGAGCTTTTTTTGGTCTGATATTTTTTTTTAGACCATAAACAAAAAATTCAAAGGGGCGCCGCAGAAAAAAAAACAATTTGGTAAAATAAATAACTCGGCACACAAAAGGAAGCTCCAATTCCAATAGGAAATACGCCCCTTTTCTAGAATATTTTGATTTGAAAACGCAATTTTTTTCATCACATTCAAAAACATACTCCTAGCGCCTCTGATGGACATATGCAGCGTTACTTCACACAGTTCAATTTTTTACCGCTAGTTGCTTTGAACTGTCAACTATAATATCGTTTTTATGATGTACTAATATTTTCATTATCATAGTATTTTCAATTGTTACTGAGCTTGAATTTATGATTGGGGGAAGTTATTCAAATGAAGGTCAAACCGAGTTTGAATTAAGAGGCACTTCTAAACTTGAAAATTTTGACATTTTGGGATTTGAGAAATTATTTTCAAAAAATGATATCTTTGAGGACTGAACTGAGTCAAAGAAAAATTAAAATAAAATAATGCCTGTTCCCTATTGGTCAGGTACTTCGTATTGTTTCTTCTCCGTTTCATTTTAGTTTTTCGTTTCGTCTACTTTCACATTTACCTCAGAACCACAACCATAGATCCGAAGCAATAATCAGATCAATTTAATGATTTATCAATGGATAAGGATAAATCAAAAGTGTGGATGTGGTTTAAAAAACATGAGGCATATAGTCAATTTGTCACTTGTTCGATTTGTAGCCATAAATACAAAAATAGTGGAAATGCATCCAACATGAGAGATCATTTGAAAAGAAAACATCAGGAAAATTAGCAGACAACAGAAAATGCTGGTACTTTGTGGAAAAATCACACTTTTTGTTTAAACTACATGACATAACCTCAAAACAGCCATCATTCAGAAACTATCGATAGTTTTTTCCAAACTATCGATAGTTGAAAGTATTGTTGTTTAGCTAACACTACCAGTTAGTGTTTCCAAGATTCTTGCATGCACCTGATGTTGTGCATTACAAAGCTGTCTACGAACAGATTCAACAACTGTTTTCTGATTGGGTGATTGTCTTGTGCTGGTTTTTACAACCAAACACCGAACAGTTCCGTGCGTATTGCTGGAATTTTCAAACCTTCGTCCTAACAATCAATCATTCATGATAGGAGTCCATCCTGACGAACAACAAATGGTACATGATTCTAATTTCTGGCCAAGAAAAATAGCTTTCAAAAGATTCAATTTTCGACGAGGTAAGAGATTTTTGAATGACACCAACAAAAAAACTGGAAATAGCTGGTACATCCCAACCCCTAACTTTTTTAGGATTAATAGTGAAAAAGTAAATCCTCAGGACGACTCCCTGAAGATTTTCCATCTGAATATCCAGTGTATTACCAATAAAATTGAAAAGTTTCAGTTATACTTTGAAGACAAACCTTATGATATAATTTGTTTGAGCGAACACTGGCTCAGCCTAGAATGCTTAAAAACTATCAACCTCAACAATTTTAATTTAACAGCTGTTTCTGTAGGAAATCTATTCAACATGTTGGTGTTGCCATCTATACACGTGAAAATATATTATGTAAACCTCTACTTTTGAATACTTTTTGTATTGAACAACATGCTGAATTCTGTGGAATTGAACTAACTGGATCTAATACAGCCCTAATTACAACCTATAGATCGTCATTATCTAGAGAGCATGATTTATTCTTCAATAAAACTGAAGAACTTCTAACTAAACTCTCAAAACAATATAAAAAAATAATTCTAGTTGGCGATTTCAATATTGACATCCAAAAAAACAACTCTATCTCTAAAACTTGGTTGAATATCCTTGAATCCTTTGGAATGAAACCCAAGATCAAAACCCCAACTAGAGTCTGTTACACATCGTCTAGTTGTATTGACAATATTATGACTAATCTGAGTGATACTGATTGTGTTACAGGTCTACTAGATCCTTGTATCTCAGATCATGGTGGACAATTCATTCATATTTTAAAACATCAGTCGGTTGACAATAAACGAATATGTGCTAGACTTATTAACCAGAAGGGGTTAGTTGCCATTAAACAATCTCTCGAGATCATTGATTGGCATATCCTTCATGATGTAAGTTATTCCTTGAATTATCTAGCAGAATTCCTAACCAATACCTATAGTTCTCTTGTCTGTCAACATTTTCCTTTGAGGAAAACTAATATAAAAAATAGAAGTCAAAGACCAATCAACTTCTTTACAAATACTGGAAACAATCAGCATCTCTTCAAATAATCCTGCCGACAAGGATGCTTTCAATGAATACAAAAAAAAAACTACAGCAGAGCTATTTTAAAAAAGAAAATAAATTCATATGATAATCTCATACACACCTCTAATAACAAATGAAAGGACACGTGGAAAATAATAAATTATGAACTAAACTCCGCTAAGAAAGTAAATATTACCAACAATATCAGTCCTAATGAGTTCAATTTATTTTTCTCAAATGTAACTGAAAATATTATTAAATCTCTGCCAACATGTGATTTCCAGGTGATAGATTGTCTTTCTAGCTTCTCTAAACCCTGTGAGTCTTTTTTTATGCTCCCCGTTACTAATGATGATGTAGCACTTGCTATTGAGAAACTCAAAAAGTCAAACTCTTGTGATATATTCCATAAGAACAGTCTGATTATCAAAAGCACACTGAACTTTATAGTTGAGCCTTTAACCATAATTGTAAATTGATGTTTTAGTGAAGACTTCTTCCCAGATATTCTGAAAATTGGTAAAGTAATACCCATCTACAAAAAAGGTGATCGAAATTCCCCAGACAACTTCAGATCCGTTCCAATTATACCAATTTTGGTAAAGATCATTGAAATTATAGTCAAAGAGCGCCTAATGATATTTCTGAATAAACACAATATCTTACATGAACATCAATTTGCCTTTATCAAAAATAGATCTACAACTGATGCAGTAGTTGAGGTTATTCAACAAGTAATAAGAAATGTGGAAAACGGTGAACATAGTACTATGACATTGTGGGATCTGAGCAAGGCCTTTGACTGTGTTAGTCACCATCTTCTCGTTGAGAAACTAGAATACTATGGAATACGAGGAACAGCTTTCAATGTTTTCCAATCATACCTCTCATGGTCATCTATCGTATGAAATGGATGTGTACAATGGGATACCACAGGGATCTATCTTAGGACCAGCCCTATTCATTTTATATATAAATGACATTTTCTACCATCTTTTTCCACACAGTTATTTGCTTTGCGGATGACACCAAAATGTTGCAGTCAAACTCTGATATCTCTAAACTTCTTGCAAACACCAACCGAATTGAAGACAATGCAGGAGAATAATAATAATAATAATAATATCATCTTTATTTCGAAAACAGGTAAGTACAACAATAGATCACAGTATCAGTACCCAGAACGAAGTAGGCGTCCGTGCATATATATATACAAATCTAAAAATCTACAAACATTGGACAGAAATTCTTACTTTACCAGGTGGCATTCATGAATTCCTTCACATCATAGGGTTCTAGTTGTACTAACAGTTTGTGAATGCCTTTTTTAAAAACATTCAAACTCGTGATAGATTTCATGCTGTTTGGAAGCTTATTGAAAAATTTGATGCAACTATAGTGAGCTCCTTTTTCTGACATTGAAAGTCTGTGTATGGGATAAGTATAATTTAACGATCTCGTACTATATGTGTGTACTGTCTGATTTGTGTTGAAATATTCCCTGTTTTTGAATAGAAATAATAAGCATTCTTGGATATATACCGCTGTTACTGTTGATATTTGTTTTTCTTTGAATTTACCTCTACATGTCTCCCTGAAACCTAGGTTGAAGATTGTTCTAATTGCTCTTTTTTGTGCAGCAAAGACCTTTTCAGTATCATTGGATGCTCCATAGAAAATCACTCCATATCGATATAGTGCTTCAAAGTTTGAGAAATATATTATTTTCATTACTTTTTGATCTACATATTGTTTCATAACTTTCATAGTGTAACACACCGAATTCAGCTTTTTACTTAATATACTTATGTGTTCTTTCCATGACAAACACTCATCCAAGGTGATACCCAAAAACCTGGTGCTGCTAGTCAATGTGATTTCTTGATTATTTAAGTGTACATTATCTGGCACATGCATGTTGGAACGATTTGTTTTGAATAATATACAGCTTGTTTTCTCGGTATTTAAAATCAATCTTTCGTTCTTGAACCAGTCACACAGTGAAAGAAAAACTTCAGATGCACCATTGACCAACCTTTCCAAGCCTTCAGCCATCACCAGTAAGTTTGTGTCATCAGCATAGTTTGTAAGTGAGCAATTCTCTATATTAACGCACTTTGACATATCATTAATATATAATATGAATATCACCGGACCAATTATACTGCCCTGGGGAATGCCCAAGTTTATTTGATTTGAATTTGATATGTAACCTGTATCATTCTTTGTGACCATCACCTTTTGACTTCTTCCATAAAGATAAGACTTAAACCATGAAAGTGCCTTCCCCTGAATCCCATATTGTTCTAGTTTTTTTAACACCAGTGTATGGCTTATGCAATCATATGCTTTGGTTAAATCTAGGAATAATCCCAAGGCTACTTCATTCTTTTCCAGTGTTTCATAAATGACCTGAGTGAACCTATATATTGCAGTTTGGGTTCCCTTTCCTTCAGGTAGGCATGCTGGCCTTCATAGAAAAGTTGTTGAGTGTCATAAATTCCATCACCCGGTTACACATGCATTTTTCAAAAAACTTGGAAAAACCCGATAGCAAGCTGATTGGTCGGTAATTTTCACATTTTGTGGGATCACCTTTTTTATATAGTGGCTTTATTAAAGCTATCTTCAACCTGTCTGGAAAGACTCCTACTTTCAACGATAAATTTATTACATATGCTAAAGGTTTTGCGATTTCTTTAATACAATATTTTAAAAGTGATGTAGGTACTTCATCATAACCACTGCTAGACTTATTTCTCAGTTGATTACCAATTTGAGTTATTTCCTCCTCTGTTACTCTTTTTACATACGTACATCTATCAGACTTCTGCACGTGGCATACATGATTATTTTCCGTATATTCTGTCACCAGACTTGGAGCACATTCAATGAAATGTTTGTTAAAATTATTTGCTACGGTCATGCCTTCTCCTGGTATTTGTATATTGATGTTTTCTTTTTTTGCAGAACCCTTTATGTCGTTAATTATTGACCATACACATTTTGATTTATTATCAGATTGTTCTATTTTATTCTTCAAAATTTTAGCTTTATTTTGTGATAACAAAAATTCATATCTTTTTCTAGCATTATTATATTTACCTTTATACCTATTATCTCTTGAGCTCAAGACCATCAATATATCTAATTGTTCCTTGCACCTAATTACTTCTGGGTCATTACAGGATTCATTAGTTTTTTTTCTAACATTGATCTTTTTTTCCGGAAAATATTCATTGAAATGATACATAAAATACTTTTCAAAGTTTTCCCAAGCTTCATTTACCTCATCCGACTTGTAAACTTCTGCCCAAGTTACTTTTTCAATTTTTTTCTTGAAATTTTCTTTATTTCTTTGATTGAAGACTTTTTGACAATATGTTGTTTGTTCTGCCTTTTTACATAGTAAATAATTTTTTGTGCCGTATGATCTGATATCCAATTGTGAAATACCTCAACACTATGATACTCTTTGCTGTTAGTAAAAATGTTGTCTATTAATGACTGTGATGTACTCGTTACCCGCGTAAAATCTTCAACAGTTGGAAACAGATTATAGGAGTTCATTAGTGCAAAGAAATTTTCTTTATCTTTGTTCTCATTGTGCATAGGAATATTGAAATCTCCAGCTACAACTATAATACTATTATTGTTCAAACACTTCAGTAGTACCTCATCCATGTTTGCTAGAAAATCATTTATATCACCTGAGCATGGCCTATATACTGACATAATCAAGAATTTCGATCCATGAACCTTGAATTCACTCACGCTACATTCACATATCCCAGTGGTGGACAAACTTGTAACTTTGGACTGTTTTATCATTTGCGTCCCTGTTCTTGCAAATATTGCTTCCTCCATGTTGTCCTTCTTCTCTACATACTGCTTCTGCTAGATAGAACCCTTTGATTCCGTAATTTTTCAGTTGCTCTTTGGTCTTCCAATGTTCTGTCAGACAGAGAAAAGTACAATCTAGATGACTTGACAGGAAGTTCTCCAACCTATTAACACAGTTTCCTAGGGACTGCACGTTTTGATGAATAATACTCAGCTTCAATTGTGATTGCTTTATGTGTTCATTGTCTTTAGACATTATAGTCTCTTCTATCTTGAAAAAAATCTCCCCCATTTTGTAAAAAATCTTTGTGTCGATTAAAATCGAAACGGTTGATTCCTACATAATTGGGCCAGAAAGATCGATCATAGAGTTCATCTTTTCTGCTTAGCGGCGCCGTCACTACAAACGCTTTCAAGCGGTTTTCATTTGTTGGTAGCTCTCTCACTTCAATGTTTTCTTTTTCAAACCCTGACTTTTTCTCCATATATTTTTTAACCATTTCTGCCGTGGCACTTCTTTTTACTCTGTTTATGTACAGCCATACTTTACGTTCTTCTCCTCCAAATTCTTGATTGGCTTCAACAGCTCCAGTACCTAGCGCTTTACTTTCCTCCTTTTCTTTGGATTGTTTTGAAACCATCCTCCTTTTCATCTGCCAGGTCATATTCACTTCCCATCACTAATTCTGAGTGTTCATTTCTTCCTCCATGTTGTTCGGAATAGGCTTCACTACTTGTAGTGCTAGTTGTTTGTTGAGCACTGATCTGAGTGTTGGTTTGCTGAGAACTTCTCATTTCTACCCCTTTTTCTTGTGATTTTTCGATGTTATGTTCTCTTCTCGGCGGTCTCATAGCCACTCCCTTATAGGTCATTTTGAGGTTATTCCTATCACTAACGGCTGCCTTTTCGTTTTCGAGCCGTTTCATTCTTTCCAGTAGAAGTTCATTGTTCATTCTTAGGACCATGTTTTTGTCTTTTATTTCATCTATCAACTCCCTCAGGTAGCGATTTTCCAATTCCAGACACATTTGCTTTTGTTTATCTCCGTTTTCCGCCATTTTCTCCGAGGAACAGCATGTTACTTTTGTTTCTCCGATTATCTTTATATTTGGATACCTTTTGGCACAACTTTGGTGATACACTGCATAGCAGTTTATGCACACATAAACTGAACATTTTTTTGAGTTGCAACACTTCATGTTACCACTGATTTTTGCAATTTCTTCCTTGCTTACTTCACTGTGTGTTTCGTTATCCGACATCTTGGATAATATCCAATTATATATTGGTTTCAGTAATAATTGAATGGTCTTCATTCAACAAGTTAAAATTGAATAGAGATAAAACTCAAAAAAATTTAATCTCTTCCAACAATAGTATAACTAGCAATGCACATGTTAAATTACTTAGGCGTAATAATCGACAACTCCCTTGGATGGGATGCACACATTGACTGTGTGCATCCCATTTAAGGGATGTAAACACGTAGTTTGTCAATAAGACATTACTAAATTAAAAATATATAAAATGAACACTTCACACATAAAAACAAACATTAATCAGAAAACAAATGAAGATTATATATTTGAATGTTTGTAAAACAAAATGAAAAAACCTCTAAAATTTCCCAATGTATAAATAATATTTAAAAAACCAAAATTACATGTACAGATTGAATGAAAATAGGCAGGAGATTGAAAACAATATTGGAGTGGAAAGAATTTCATACCCGAATTTTGAACAATCAAGTTATTCTCTCTCTGATGTTTCTGGAGAACCTCATAGGGCTCGACTCTTTCCAAACATGCATGGCTACTAAGGGGTAGAAGGAATTAAATGAATATGAGTAAACAAATATAAATCTAAATCTCTGTCTGACCATTTTGATATTTATTTTCAGGCGCAGGTCCTGGAGGTATTGAAGATTTGAAAAAGCATGAATTTTTTGCTACTTTGGATTTTGACGCTCTGTTGGCCAAGAAAATCAGACCTCCTTTCCAACCGGCCGTATGTGGTCCGGAAGACGCATATTTTGATACAGAATTCACCAGTAAAACTCCCAAGGATTCACCTGGAGTGCCAGCCAGTGCAAATGCCCATGAATTATTCAGAGGGTGAGATTGAATGAAATTTAAATGAAAATTATTTTTATAGAACTTTTACTGGTATTGCTTGACGAAAATATCCATATCAACATTAAAATCAGTTTAGACAATAATAATAAATAAATGTAAGTTTTCCTCTTTTTGGCAAAATTCTTATTATAAACTATTAGATATTTTTTAACGCTGTGGAATCAGCTGTATGGTCTTGAAGATTTTTGAGGACAACCTAGAAAATAGATAACGGGTATTAAACATTAGAAACAGTACTAGGCCCCCTTCTAACTTAAATCAATTCTTCCTTATTTTCCAACTTACACGTACTTATAATGTAATAAGCTGTTGACACTTGCTGATGATTGTAAAAATTGAAAAATGAAGTCACTTGCGGTAACACTGCAGTAAAACATCGGGTAGATTACAAGCTATTTTTAAATTTGAAGAAAACCACATTGATTTTTTCAATAAAACTACATGACCAGACTTCACATCTCTACTAATTGATAATTTTATTGGCTATTAATTAAACTAGCATTATCAAGTATCTTGAAATAACGATTGATAATTTCTTCAAATGGATTGATGTCTTCGCTGTTACTGAAAAAATTGGAAGATTTACATATAAATTTCACAGACCAAAAAACATACTCAATAAAAAAATATATAAACAGTATATACATAATTAGTAGAGACAGTCTTGAGATTGGAATTCTAGTGTAGGTTGGATTTTATGACAATGTATTGAACCGACTCATCATAATTCAAAATGATATATTAACATGTTGCATGCAGTGATTTCGCAAATATCACCTGCGGAGCCTTTTAATTATTTTTTTCAGTTTGGCAAGAAGGCATACCAATAAAACTAATCAATTTATATGTGATCATTGTAAAAAACAATGAAAAATTGTATTAAAGTTTTCATCCAGCTGCCTCAATCAGTGCAAAGAAAGTCTGTAGTTTGCCAACATGTGCAATCGTTTTAGAACAGTGAAAAAACAATCTAAATAATTATTATGGTAAGTTTGGTGATCCACAGATATGTTCTTCAAATAGTTTGGTTGGGATTAGGATCAATGTTATTGATCTGTGGATCATCAAACTTACCATAATTTAAAGACAATAAATTGGGTAGAGACCTGACACCAGACTAGATACAATGGGTTTTCTCAATGAAGTGAAGAACAGTTATGGTAACGAAGCATACATTAGTCTAAAGGAGTGGACAAACCTGACATCAAAATTAGCCAAGCAATACAATAACTCAAAATTCCTTTTACAATACAAACAAAAAAATGTTCTACCAATACATATTTTAGCAACATCCAAATGTCTACAATTTTTATTACTTGAAGAATCCCCTTTCGGGAATAAATGCCACAATATTCTGTTACATTTTCAGATACACATTTTAAATACAGATATCAGTTTCTCACATTGAAAATTTCAAAAAAATGGAATCCGACTTAATCAGGATAAAAGAAAAGGTACTGGGATCTTCGATTTGGATGATTCTTCTTTTATCAGATAGGGTATACCTCATAGTTGATCATATTTGGATTTCGAATGGAATTATCCACCCTTACGGGAAGAAAAATAGGGGATAATTGATTTTTCACTTGTGAACATTGACACACATATGTAGTTGACAATGACAGATCGTTAGTGTCATTATCACAATCATTATATTCTATGAGAGGATGGAATGATATAGAAAGTAATGAAATAAACTAACCAGAACAACAAAAATAATTTATATTACAACAAATAGTAATAGTAGATAATCATATTATTTAACTGGTAATAGTTGAAGTAAGGTGGGTAAGTAAGTATTTTGGAAGTAATCAAAAAACAAGCAGTTAGTAATTAGTAAATTTCAGCCACAAAAAATTGAAAAATAAAAACTTTTTAAACAAAAAATCAAACCGACGCAATACGGAACTGAAAAGTAAAAAATAAAATAAACCTTTTTAGTCTCAATAACTAAGCTCCTAAACTAATGTAAGTAACTAATTTTGAGTCAGCGCCAAACAAACAATCAACGAAGATCATTAAATTACTTCAAAAAAATTATCAGAATGTCACCGCCCAACTCGATGCCATCATTTTACGCCTTACCTAATTCATTTGCTTGTTTGTTTGGCGCCGACTCAAAATTAGTTACTTACATCAGTTTAGGAGCTTAGTTATTGAGACAAAGAAGGTTTATTTTATTTTTTACTTTTCAGTTCCGTATTTCGTTGGTTTAATTTTTTGTTAATCTCTATGAATGACAACTCATTCCAACACTATTATTTCAGAACTATGACTCAAACCAAAAAAAAGTATATAATACTATTTTCAATAAAACAAAAAAATGTCACATCAAGAAACTTAAACCTTTGATAGAAAAACAACAAAACCCTGTCACTATACCTGCGGGAAAAATTGGTTTATCAATAAATATACATATGAAATACCCGAAACTGAGTATGGGAGAAAAGATTAACTTGCTTTACAATGAAAATAACTTTCCTCTAAAAGATATAATAATTGACGTAGAACACATCATAAACAATTCAAAAACTAACAATGAAAAAATTTTAAAAAAGAAACAAAGTTGACAATACTTTAACAAATTTCACAAATTCCAATAAACTCAAAAACAATAATAAAATACATAAAAATGTTTTTGATGACATAAAAACTACTCAAAATTTTCTCAAACAAAACCCAGAACTAATAATAAGAGTGGATAAGGGTAATATCACAGGTGCCCTTGACAAAAAAGAATTCATTGAAAAGTCCAATATAATGTTGAGTGATAACAATACTTATCAAATGCTAAACAAAGACCTACCACTGAAATACAAAACCAAAACAACAGTTGGTGAAAGAACTTTTCGAAAACAACTATATTGACAAAAAATGTGCAAAATATCTCAGAACTGAGAAGGGCGTGTTTCCCAAAATGTATTTTTTACCGAAAATACACAAGGAAAATATTCCTTTGAGACCTATTGCCATTTTTATAGGCTCCCCTATTTTTAAAATATCTAAATGGGTTCGTGAAATATTAAAATAAGGCTCTGAAAAGGACGAAGACCATGTCAATGATTCTTTTGAATTCTCTAATTTCATTTGGGAAAAAACAATTACGGATAATTATATTCTCATTTCACTAGACATTATATCTCTATTCACTAACATTCCTATTGACCTCGCAGTGAAAATAATTAAAAAACATTGGCGCAAAATTTCTGAATTTCCAACATTGCCCTTAGACACCTTCTTCAAAACTTTTGAATTTTATATTGATTCCAGTTATTTCAATAATAATGGAGTTTTCTACAAACAAGTATATGGTTTAGGTATGGGCAATCGTATGTCACCAATTTGCGCCAATCTTGTTTTGTCAGGATTACAGAAGAAATGCTTAAGCAAATTATTTTTCCAGTCCCTTCTTCAAAAGGTATGTGGACGATATTTTCACCGCAATTCCTAAAGAGACATTTTTTCTAAATTCTTGAGGTCTTTCACAGTTTTCACTAAAAACTAAAATGTACTTTAGAAGAAGAAAACAACCAAACTTTAGCCTTTCTAGACACTAAAGTCATTAAAACATAAATAAAATATCATAAAATAAATATCATAAGAAATTAAAAATAGAACACCAAAAAAAAATTACCAAAAAAATCTTAAACAAATAAAAAACAATCTCCATATTTGATAATAAAATTCCAAGAAAAACCATCTAACAAAACTAATAATCAAATGATAAAATATAACAAAATACCATATGTAAGAAAGAACTTGCAAATATTTTGAATGAAGAACAATCTAAAATTGCATTCTCAAACGAAAACACTGTTGGAAAAAGATTCTTTTCACGTCAAAAAGAAAAAACTCCCACTGATCTACAATCAAATGTATACAAAATTAATTGTAACAATTGCACAGAAAGCTATGTGGGTCAAACAGGACGTTATTTGAAAAAACGAATATCTGAACATGACAGGGACAGAAGAAAACTGAATGTAAATAATTTTACAGCCTTAGTTGAACACACTAGAGAAAATGGCCATTCTTTTGATTTTATAAATACTACCATTCTTGATAAAAAATCCTCCGTCTAAAAGCTTATCAGCGAAATGTTACAAATTCTTCACGAAGATACCAGAAGAGATAAGAATAATTAAACAGGACATATTTCAACCTGATAAGTTAGCTTCTGAAATTATTCCTTATCAGTATAGGTTTTTTTACCACTCTCGGGATTTTAACTCAGTTTCATTTGTCTCGAGCTAAATGTTGAATATGTTGTGCCATAAATGTTCAATATTCACATATCTAAAATGTCTATTTTTTATTTATTATTGTTTCACTGTGTCCACTCCAAAAAACAAATTTTTGGTGAGTCTTATTATATTTTATAATTTAAAACATTTTTATATTTTAAACCCCTGGAAATGTTTCAATATTTTGGGGTTATTTTTCTTATTAAATTTTTTCTATTATTTTACCATATTTAATTTTTTCTATTATTTTACATATTCAATTTTTCTCAAAAAGAATTGTAAAGCAAAACTCAAGGTTACAGAACCCTGATGATGAATTTATTAAAGTTCGTAACAGCGAAAAAGAAATAGTTTTTCTTCAATAACATTGATCTTAATCCCAACCAAACCATTAGTAAAGTAAATACTTATTGTTGAAGAATCAGAAGGAAAAAGTGAAAACCGGAAAAACACGCATGATAGTAAGAAGCTCATGATAAAAACGGTCTCCATGAAAATAAAAATGGAAGAAATGTAGAATGAAAATTTGATCTTACATAGTGAAGTTGAAAAGAAGTATGTCAGCCTTGAAAGGATTGCAAATTACAATTCAACATCATATAGACAAAAAATTGCAATCTTTTAAATATGAATTGGTTGAAATATTCAATAAAATAAATTTCCTTCAGTCCAATGGTCTTCCAAACTTCTTTCTCCATTTTTTTTATTTTCCACTTGAATTTTGTTTCAATCTAAATACTGAAGTGTGTAAATGTATATTCATAGTCTTTGAACTACCCAATTAGTCAATCTTATTCGGAACAATGCTAAATAAACCAATTTTATCTCCAACCATCGGGATTTGAAATAAAATAATTGACGTCATTTATAACTGTGGACTTGCTCAAGAAATCAAAATAAAAATCTGTAATACGTGAACTAACTAATAAAGTGAAAGTCCTGATTTAGTCAAGGCTCCTCACTGCACTAACCTATGCAGTAGGTGTACATTATAGTCATTTATCTTACCATTGTAACGACAAAGTCAATGACTGAATGAAGAATTTATATATCTTGATTGTTCCTGTCTGGCATTTGGATTATATTGAAAGAGAAATAACTGGCAACAATACTTTGGTTTCGCTATTACCATCTTGCTCTCCGCCACTTGCGAAAATTAGTAGTTATCTCATCACTAACTCGGACAGTCATACCTCTATGGAGAAACTATTTCATTTAAGGAAGAATGCAAATACCTAGGCGTAAATCTAGATAAGAAACTCACCTCATCGACTATTCAACAGAATAAGACAAGCCCTTTGGACTTGCAGAAGAATCTGTGAAAAAACATGTAAAATGCAATCCAAACAAATGTACTGACTTTACCTCTTGGTAATAAAATCCATGATCACATATGGAACAGAAAAGCTGAACAAACTCGAGATAAGCGGGCCTGACCCTAACAAGGGCAATGTCCACTACCCCAACAGTAACTATGAAAGTACTGTCGAGGTCACCATTTTATCGACGTTCCCTCACATAATGTCTCCTACAACTTTTATGCATCTTATGGGCTTTCCTTCTCAATAAGAAATGTACGGGATATAAAAGAGAGACGGGAGATTAATGGGCATACAAGAACTACTTCATATAAAGTGCAAAAATCATTACTTCGCTCCCCGGCAAGAATAACCTCACAACTCAAAAATGCACAAATTTGAGTTAGGCCCAAATTCAAAACAGCAAATTAAAATAAATAAATAAAATTAGTTTCTAACTAAAAAAGGTACATATCGCACTAATTGCCCTTTCTAAACTATTTGGACTTTGATTTCACAATGTAAGTTTACTTTTGGTGTACTATAAAATGAGGTTTTTGAGTTGTGACGTTATGCTCGCCAGGGTGCAACTTAACGTCAGACTGCCAAGCAGCACTGAAAGCCTTGGCATCAACTCGGATAGAATGGAACTGAAGGAGGGCCCTTGTCTAGACAGAAACAACAGAATAACTCTGCTATTGGTCCCTGTATACAAAGGCTTTGAAGGAAATGAAAAAGCCATATTTCTGACCAAAGCATGTACTTTGGAGGGATTCATAGGACCAAAACCCTTCTTTGGAGTATCAAAGAGCATAGCCAAATAAGAGTTTTCAGACTGGACAGAGGGAAAAAATGTTCCCAAAAAAAAAAATTAAAAAGAGTAACATTCTTCCTGATGAAGTTTAACATATTAATTGTAAACCATGAAATACTGCTGCAATACAATACAATACAATAGTTTATTCATCCTGTAAGATCACATGTGATATAGGACAAGTCAATAAAAACAGTAAAAAGTCAATAAAAGCAGTAAAAAAGGTCTAACACTTACAAATATTATAAGTCATAGAAACATACAAACATGCAAATAAAACTCTATATGATAATCTGTTAAATGTTGTATAACTAAATTAAAGCTAAATTGCTACTGAATTCTTGTGTTGTATAAGGACATAGATCAACAAGAACATTTTTTAGTTTTCGTTTAAAAATATGTGTTGATAAACTCTTCAACTTCTGTGGAAGTAAATTGTACAAGTACAAACCAAAAGTATTCGGTGATTTTTGGATAGTTCCAGGTGCCTGAAAGGTACCTGAAAGTTCTCTTTTTTCCTAGTATCGTGAGTATGCTTGTCACAGTTCCTTTTGTAGGTATTTTGATTACAATGTACATATGTCAACAGTTCAAAATTAATATGCTACTGACTGTTAATATTTTATGTTCTTTAAAAATGTTTCGACATGAGTGGTCAGGTGGACAGCCTACGAGACATCTTAAGATACGCTTCTGACATAGGAAGACACTATGTGCAGCTGGATGTTTCCCCATAGAATAATTCCATAAGAAATTCTGGAGTGAATTTCAGTGGTAGAATTTTAGGAGATGGTCCAAACTTAATGCACTTTTTAGGTTTCTCAATTGATAACATTTAGAATTCAGAACTTTACATAGTTTATTACAGTGAGTTCTAAAAGACAGGGTGGAATCAAAGAATACTCCTAGAAATTTGACATCTGTTATTAAATCAATGGTAGTATTATTTAATTTGACGTTTAGTGTCGGTATGTTTGAGTTTTGATGAGTATGAAATGTTGTATAGTTGGTTTTACCAGAGTTAAGTAACAACGATCTGTCAGAGGACCAAGCAGATAATTTGTTGACTGAGCTCGTAATTTTTGTTTGTAATGAGTCAAAATTTTTATCTTTAATCAGTAAAGTGGAGTCATCTGCATATAAAGTGGTAAAAGTATCTGATAAAATCAAGGGCAAGTCATTTATATATAAGATAAACAGTACAGGGCCCAATATAGATCCTTGTGGAACCCCTAGTGCATTAATGTCCATTGATGAAAAAACAGATTTTCCATATTCGGATATTTTTACTCGTTGACCTCTATCTTTTAAGTACGAGTTAAACCAGTCAAGTCAAGTCAAGCGGAAGCTTGAAGTCTACGGATTCAGGGGTACTGCAATATCTCGGTTCAAATCATACCTATCCGAACGTCGCCAAAATGTGCTACTCAATATGACAATCCAAAAAAGGTGTCATTAGCTGTGGTGTCCCACAAGGCTCCGTTCTTGGCCCGATCTTATTCTTGCTTTATGTCAATGATTTGAACCATCTAGACATACAGGGTAAATTCACATGTTCGCAGATCACACAAAAATCAACCACTAATCTGTCTGACCAAATTAATGCTGATATTAAAAGGGTGAAGGAATGGTGTGACGCTAATTTCCTATCACTCAATGTAAAAAAAACAAACATTGTCTCGTTTAAGTGTGACATTTGCGGAGCGACGAACAAATGATTACCAATATTACAGAAAATAAGTTTTTGGGGTTACACATTGATAAAAAACTAGGTTTTGAGAGTCATGTCAGGAACTTATGCAAGTGGTTAGCCTCAGGCTGCTACGCTGTACGCATTACATCTAATGAATTAGATACTGCTAATGCAAGAAAGGTTTATTTCTCATTAGTGGAGTTTAATTCCCCTTATGGCATCTGCTTCTGGGGGCGTGTGTTCGCAATATCTGTTTAAAATGGTCTTCATTCTACAGAAAAGTTCCATCAGATATGCATGCAAAGCCAAACATCGTGATTCCTGTCGACCACTGTTTATACAGTAAAATATTTCAACACTTGCATGCCTTTTCATTTTAGAAACAGTGTGTCTAATACACAAGAAATTTAAAAATGAAATAAATACCACATTAATACACAATACACGTTTATCAACCAAGTTCCACTTCCTATCCCTACGTCAACTTTAACTCAGAACTCAGAGCAGAAAATTGTACAATCACCTTCCTATTGCGATAAAAAAAACACACAATCAGCTTAAATTCAGAAAAGAAGTGAAAAAGCTCTTAGTTGCAAAGGCCTATCACTCTACGGAGGAATTCTATGAAGATTCATTCAACTGAAGTTTTATAATTTTTAGTAAATGTGAGCGAACTGTAATGTGAACTCCCATCTCACATTAACTTTTATCATCATTGTGAGCATCATATTTATAGATATAAACATTCGACTTTGTACATGTTTCTATATTTGACATTTTACATGTTTTTATATTTTTAATCAATGTTAATGTTTTGTTCTTCCTCCTTTTTTTTTGAAGATTTTTTTTATCTGTATATATTTACATGTACCATCTATATACATTTTTTATAAGCTTTGTCAATAAGAATTATCACCAGACAATAATAGTTATTTATGCAACAAGTGCAAAAAGAATGTTTTTTTCTAAAAATAAAAAAAAAATGCATGCAATAAACACTTTTTTTAATTTTTTTTAAAAAAAAAAAATGTTTTATTTAGGTGGCACTAAGTGTGGGAAAATAAAAAGTAATTTAATAGCAAAATATTTAATAATTAATTAGCAATATCGATTTGCATTGAGAAAGTTAGGAACTAATACATATGTTAGGAACAATTTAAGTCAAACTTTATTTTTGATTATTTGCATTTTCTAGTAATTCCGTAATTCAGTATGCAATAAATATGATTGAAAATAATATAAAATATGCAATTGTTTAAAATGTAATACAATATCACAGAAAGTGGACTAAAAATGGCATCGATTTGAATGTTTATGTTTTTCATGATCACAAAAAGCTGTAGTAGAATGACAGATGAGTGCAATAAACATTTTATTGCACTAGTGCAATAAAGAACCACTTTTTTCACCAAATATAGTACAATAAAGTTTTGTTTTTTGCATGAACTTAAAAAAAGTATGTTTTGATTTGATTGAAGTTTCAATCAGTTTGGTTTACAGGCCTCAAAAGGTCTGCTTTTCTGGAAAACCTTTATCTTGATTTAAATAATCATATTGCTTTTGATTGAAAATCATGAAATTCTCCTTTGCAAGCTTGAAATCTACAGATTCAGAGATACTTCCTCTTGGTTCAAATTATTTCTGTCTCAGTTGTATGTCAATGTTTTGACTCATTAAGACATCCAGGGTAAATTCACCGTGTCCGTGAATTACACCACAATTCCCTGGTATATCAGATCAATCATCACTGATCTGTTTAATAACCAATATGTTCGATCATATTAGAGAGCATTTATCCCAAACCCTTTGTAAGATAGAACACCAGCCCTGTTGGAACTGAATTGTAATAACTTGAAGATACAACGGCACTACTGATAGGACACTGGTATCACCTAACGTCATCTACTTTAAGTGTGGGACTAGAGGGTAAATTATAATCTTAGGATCCAGCACAATATATGCTGGTATCCCTCTTTCAAATATGGATATGTCAGAGAGGAAATGATAAAATCTGTATATCGTTATCACTTGCAGGTTTAGTTTCATTGCACCCTGCCTGCTGGAGAACGGGAATGTGCCGAAAATAATGGAGGTGCCGGTGAATTCGATACGAACCTTTGATCAGAGTTTTTTTGAAGATTATGTCTTACTGGATATTCTTGGAGAGGGTAGTTATAGCGTTTGCAAGCTTTCAAGGCACAAAACTACAGGGCAACAGTATGCAGTCAAGGTAAAGCCTCCGTTCAAAACCAAATCCAATAAAATATTTTTCTGAAAATAATGTGTTTTTCCAATTATTTAACATTAAAATTCATGGCATATAGTGATAATTATCAACTCCACATCCAATGATTCATTCATCGCTGCTGTAGTTATCGTACTATCGTTTTCCATTTACCTCTCTGATCAAATAACATGGGTAACATAGAATTACAGTTGATGGGATCTTTTATTCATTATATTATACACATACATAAGTATTATTTTTTTTAGTTATTTTTATGTCGTTAAATAACTGAAATTATTACTAAGATTAAAATTATAATCATCTACTTCTTGGGAGCACGTAATGATTCCAATAATCAAATAGTCTTTGATTTCTGTCATGGCAACGCTGCAGTAAATATTTGACCAACTAACAACAGTTTCTTTGTTTCCAGTTCGACCTCCTGATTAGTCTTCATCATGTATTCATTTTCTAAACTTGTTGCATTTGTTATTGTTTATTCTTGCTTAGATGTTACTTATGTACAAATTATTTGGCAGAGGTGCTTTGTTCTCCATCTGATCTATGTTATTTGATTGGAGATTTACCTCAAACAATCACGCTACAGTGTAGCCAGCTACTGGAAATGTTTCCAGATTTCACTTCATACTCATAAAATTGAATTATTTCATTTACTCGAAAGGAACGCACTATTTTCAGGGACACTCTGTATAATCATGAAAGACCTTGAGTAATTAATAAATGTCTTAATAATGATTCTCTATCTGTTATTCAAATAAACACAAGCAGCAGTGGTATAATTCAAAAATGAAGAAAAATGGCGAATGCTCAACGTAAAGCACTTATTTTTGGGGACAGTGATGTGATTAATAGGAATGCCAATTATAAATTTTATACCATCTAACACTCTCCGTGAAGAACGATTCATTCATATTAATTTTTGAATTTATTGTAGATTATAAACAAATCACTTTGCGACTCTAGGGAGGAAGTTGATATCCTCCTGAGGTATGGAAAGCATCCAGGAATCGTTTCATTGAAAAATGTTTATGAAGACGAAAGTAAAGTTTATTTGGTACTACAATTACTGAAAGGAGGTGATCTTTTGGATTATATGAAAACGAAAGTAAGTATTATCCTAGGTCTTTACTTCTACAGTGAAAACATCTTTAGATCATAATCCTTGTTCACTGATCATATTCTCACTGCATGGTATTCTCAAGATATAAATTCTTTAGCAGAAAATAGGAATTGATATAAAATAAGACCAGGTGCTGAAATAAACGTATATTTTATAAGTAAAAATATATACCAATTTGGGTCATAAACTTATGATTCTCTATTCCAAAGGTTTTTCAGTATTATTCTTTTTTTTATTTACGAGCTTTCATTTAGTTTCACCTGTCCCGGTGTCTGTCTGTCTGTAATGAAATATTGCAAGTTAAATTTGACCCACTTCTAGTTGTCTGATTAACGTGAAATTTGGCAGGGGTTCATAGTTCCCTTGACAATACATTATGGAATTTTTGTTAGAGAAAAAAACAAAATGGCGTCTCCAAGATGACGTACGAGTTTTGTAATTATGGTCCGATTCGATTCAAAATTGGTATGTTTTCGGGGTTGAAGATATGAATTTTTTGTCAAAATTCATTAAATCACAATAGCAGCTCCAAGATGGCGGACGATCTCTGTGATTATGGTCCGATTCTATTCAAAATTGGTTTGTGGAGGTTTTTGGGGTTGGAGATTATGAATTTTTTGTCAAAATTCCTAAATTCAAGATGACGGACGAGTTTTGTAATTATTGTTCGATTTCTTGACATGTTTTTTTGGGTAACCTTCCACAGTCTGAAAATGAAAATATAATCAGGAAAATCTATACAAGTGTAGAAAGGGCAAACTAATTAGTTCACCCCGATAAGTTACTGCGTTCACCAAATTATATTTCCTATAGAAAAATGATTCAATTTGTCAGTAACTTGTCGTTCCCTGAATATGCCTATGAAAAAATAGTAAAAATTCAAAAGATACTTCTCTATATAGTTTTTGATTGACATTTCGGGGACTCAAAATCTTCTAAATCTCCTATAATTGTTTGAATAATTTGGATATTTTTTTTTGCAGAGTCTTTTTCGCTTTTTCAATTGACAGATGTCAATTGTGATCTGCCAAAAAAATTGAGTGTGACGTATTGCTCATTTGATATATGGGGTGTTCAGATCAGTTTATTCTCACTTCCTCTCTGAGTAGAGGTAACCATGTATGGTCCATTTCAACAGAATTTGTTGAAAAGCAGTTGTTATTGGAAAGAAGAATTCAGGCCGTTTCTTTCAATTTTCTCCTCTCTTGATGTGGTTCTTTCATCAAGATTTTCGTCCTATTCCATTCAATCGTATGATCGCCATTGGATGTGAGGATATGTTCTGCAATTTTTGATCCAGTTATTTGTCGATTTCTGATGTAACTCTGATGTTCACTTTGGCGCACTTCCAATGGTCCTGACGTTTCACCTATATAACTATCACCACAAGAACAAGGTATGTTGTAAACACAATTTTTGGTACTTTCTTCGGCGTTTTTTGGTTTTGTTTCTGTTAGTATAGATCTCAGTGTGTTTGTTGTTCTAAATAATGTTCTCACATCATACCTATGTCCAATCCGTTTGATTTTCTCAGATAATCCGGAGACATAAGGTTTAGTTGGTTAAAGGGGGGGGGGTCCTGTTGGTTGTGTTAATTGGTTGTTTGGTGGATTTCTGTTTTCAATGTCAGTAATTGTTTTTTCCACAAACTGATCCGGATATGCATTTTCCTTGAGAACAGATTTTATGATGTTTATTTCTTCCTGTAGATTCTGGTTGAAATTGCAAACTGTTTGGGCTCGATTATAGAGACATTTAACTATGCCTTTTTTCACACTGGCATGATGGTTTGAGTTGTAGTGTAGATATCGATTGGTATGTGTCTTTTTCTGTGTACATATGTTTCCATTCGGGATGATGATTTTTGGATCATGACATCTAAAAAGGGGAGTTGTTGTTTTGATCGTCGGTTCTTGACCGTTTATATGATCCAACAAATTTTTTAATTCTTCTTCATTTCGATTCCAGATAGCGAAAACATCATCCTCGTATCTCCACCATATTTTTGGACTATTGTGCAATGTTTCAATGAAGAATTCCTCAAAGTATTCCATGAATATGTTACTTAAAATGGGCGACAAAGGAGAACCCATCGCCATACCAAACTCTTGTGAATAAAATTCTTGAATTGGAAATATGTTTTTTTGTGCATAGTTTGAGTAATTCTATGATGGCACTGACATCCAGTTTTGTTCTTGTCTTCAGTGATGTGTCATTTTCTAATCTTTCTTTCACGATTTCCAGAGTTTTATCAATAGGGACATTAGTAAACAAACTTTCGACCTCAAAACTTACTAGGAGATCTCCATCTTGAATTTGTAATTCTTCAATTTCTCCAGAAAGTGAGGGGTATTCCTTATAAAACTATTTCCATTTCCAGATAGTGGTTTCAGAATGTTGAGTAGGTATCTAGCGAGTTTTTGTGAAGGAGATCCAATGGAACTTACAATAGGGCGTAGAGGATAAGATGGTTTGTGTATTTTTGGTAATCCATAAAAATGTGGGCGTTTGCTGTGGTGTGATACTAGGTCTTTGCGTTCTATTTTCGTGAGTATGTTTTTGTGTTTAGCTAAAGTTCGGTATATTTTGCTTTCTATTGATGGGGTTGGATTTTTCTTTAGTTTTTTGTATACTTTGTTTACTGATATGGTAGTGTCTTGATTGAGTGTGTGATATGTGGTGTTTGAGATCATTTGTGTTAGTTTGTCCTCAAAATCAGTAGTGTTCATGATGACTGTGGCATTACCTTTATCAGCTGGAAGTATTTTAATCTGATTGTCTGATCGAAGAGATCTCAATGCACCTCTTTCGTATTTGTTTAAATTACTTCAGGATGATAGGCTGTGTTGGTGCGTTTTTGCAGTGAGATCTGTAATCACCTGCTATTTCAGGTGGTAAATGTTGGGCTGTTGCTTCGATGGCAGTGATCATTTCTAGCATTGGAACCATTTTGGGTGCAACTGCGAAGTTCAGTCCCTTCGCTAACAAAGTTTTTCGTGTATGTCTAAGTTTCTTGATGACAAATTGATTACAGTTTTTTCAGAAAAAGTTTTATTGTTTGATATGTGTTGTGGGTGTATTTGTTTCTCTTCCAATAATTTGTGAAATTTGTTTATATGTATTGTGTTTCTCTTTCGATGTATGAGTTGTAGGAATTGTGAATACAGTGGTGCAAGTATTCATAGTAATTTCGAATCAGATTTTGTTTCATGAACTGTTCCAGGTTATTGATAAAAATTTCTACACTTGTGTAGATTTTCTTAATTATATTTTCATTTTCAGACTGTGGAAGGTTATACAAAAAAACATGTCAACAAACCACAAAAAATCACATTTATTCAATACTTTTATGGTTTGATTCTATTCAAAATTGGTATGTGGGGGTTTTTGGGGTTGAAATAATGATTTTTTTGTCCAAATTCATAAATTAAAATAGCGGCTCCAAGATGGCGGACGATCTCAGTGATTATGATCCGATTCTATTCAAAATTGGTATGTGGGGGTTTTTGGGGTTGAAGATTATGATTTTTTTGTCAAAATTCATAAGATAAAAATGGCGGCTCCAAGATTGCGGACGATCTCTGTGATTATGGTCCGATTCTATTCTAAATTGGTATGGGAGGTTTTTGTCAAAATTCATAAATTCAAGATGGCGGACGAGTTTTGTAATTATGGTTCATTGTATTCAAATTTGGTAAGTAGGGGTTTTCGGGGTTGAAGATTATGATTTTTTGTCCAAATTCATGAGATAAAAATGGCGGCTCCAAGATGGCGGACAATCACTATGATTTTGGTCCGATTCTATTAAAAATTGGAATGTGGAGGTTTTTGGGGTCGGAGATTATGATTTTTTTGTCCAAATTCATAAAATTAAAATAGCGGCTCCAAGATGGCGGACGATCTCAGTGATTATGATCCAATTCTATTCAAAATTGGTATGTGGGGGTTTTTGGGGTTGAAGATTATGATTTTTTTGTCAAAATTCATAAGATAAAAATGGCGGCTCCAAATTGCGGACATCTGTGATTATGGTCCGATTCTATTCTAAATTGGTATGGGAGGTTTTTGTCAAAATTCATAAATTCAAGATGGCGGACGAGTTTTGTAATTATGGTTCGATTGTATTCAAATTTGGTGTTTGGGTGTTTTCGGGGTTGAAGATTATGATTTTTTTTATCAAAATTCATAAAATAAAAATGGCGGCTCCAAAATTGTGGACGATCTCTTTGTTTATGGTCCAATTCTATTCAAAATTGGTATGTAAAATTCATAAAATCAAAATCGCGGCTCCATGATGGCGGACAATCTTTATGATTATGGTCCGATTCTATTAAAAATTGGAATGTGGAGGTTTTCGGGGTCGGAGATTATGAATTTTTTGTGGACATTCAAGATGGCAGACAAGTTTTGTAATTATGGTTCGATTTTAATCAAAATTGGTATGTATGGGTTATCGGGGTCAAAATGGTTTTTTGTAAAAATTAATGAAATTAAAATGGCTTCAAGATGGCGGACGATCTTTGTGATTATGGTCCGATTTTTAAAATGTAATTAATAATGAAAAAAAAAGATTTTTTAGAAAAAAATAGTTTCTTAAAAAAAAATTATTGCTTACAATCGCATTTGTTAGTTAACAATTTTTTTTAATAAATTTTAAATTAAGGAATCATTTTTTTCTTATGAAAAAAAAAATTAATTTTTTATTTGTTTACTAAATAAACAATTTGTTATATACAAATAAATTTTCGCGCTAATTTTTTTTTAAATACAACAAAAAAATTCTTTATTATTTTTTATTTAATTTTAAAAATTCTTATGCTTTTAACTCATTTTTTTTCTTTTGTTTCTTATCATTATAATCATTGTAACTTATAAACTATTGAAGATATGACGAGAACACTTCTCTTTATTGTTCTCCATAAGACAATGAACAAATTGAGATTTTATTTTAAGCTCTTACTCAAATTATTTATTTACTTTTTTGTTATTAATTATAAAAATACCTCGAAAAACGATTTTTTTCATGGCTTTCAAATTTGAATATATTATAAACAATGAACAATTTGAGCTTTTGATCGAAGCGTTAACTACATTATTTATTGAGTAATGAGAAAAAATATTGAGGAAAAGGAAATTTTCTGACTTTTTCAGCTTTGGTATCTTAGAAACTAAAAGTAATATTGACATAATATATAATTTTCAAAACTTTATTGATTACTTTATAAGTAAGTTGAAGGTCAGGTCTATGGTAAAGGAACCAGACCCTTCAAAACCCATGCTAATTATGATTAAATGTGTTTTGAATGATGATCTAATTACTCAACTTACTGGTAATACATATAAATATCATTTGAAGTTATAAATGAATAGATTGTATTGTTGTATTTATTACCTGAGTGGAAAAAAATCGGAAATTATATTCAGATTATTGAAAATAACAAACATTTCCAGTCAAGCAAATAATTTTTTGTTTTTTTTTATTAATAATTGCAAAAAAGTCAATAACTAATGTAGTTAACGCTTCGACCAAAAGCTCAAATTGTTCATTGTTTAATAATGAATAAAAAAGACCTAAACTATTTTTATCGTAGCTTTGATAGTTTATAAAATATTCAAATTTAAAAACCTTGAAAATTATTTTTTTGATGTATTTTTGAGAAGACTTTGAGTGTTCTCGTCGTATCTTCAATAGTTTATAAGTTACAATAATTATAATGATAAGAAACAAGAAATAAAAAGAGTTAAAAGTATCATTTAAAATAGAAAACACTGTTTTTGCTTTTTTTATTTTTGTTGTATTTAAAAAAGATATAGCGCGAAAATTTATTTGTTTATAACAAATTGTTTATTTAATAAACAAATAATATTTTTTTTTCAGAAATGATTTATTATTTAAAAATCATTATTAATTATATATAAAAAAAAAATTAACCATCTCATAAATAATGTATAACAATTTTTTAAACAATTGTGGTAAAAAATAAAATTTAATATTGCTTTTTAACAATAAAAAAACAAATCAAACGGGATATTTGAAAAAAAAAACAATGTTTTATGTTTTTACTTTTTCAGCATCGTCAATTGTTAATAAAAAAATTGTTTTTTTAAAATTTTTTCATCCAGGATCTTTTCTAAAGCCTTTAAAAAACAGCTAAAAAAAATAAAAAAATTCTGTCTTCCGGTTTTTGTTTACTTCCAACTTGGAAAATTGGTTATTGTACATTTGCTATCAGCAAGAATATTCTTAATATTCATATTTAATTAGTTGTTTTTAAGCACAATAAGGCGCGAGTCCTTTTTCAACCATATTTCACTGCTCAATTAAATTATAAATATTGGGCTACAGTTCTGGAGGTAGGACTTTTAATAAATTTGTTTTTAACTTTTCAGATTTTCAATAGTTTTGAGATATTTGCAAAAAACGATCTCTTTATAACTAAATTGTTTATAGATTTAAACATTTGTTAGAATGGACAAAGCGTAAATCATATCTAGATAAAATCATCCAATAACATTAATTGTTCATAAATATACGGATTTAATCACATATTTGTTAATAAATACTCAGGATATACAGTTTTTTTGCAAAATCATTCATTATCTGGGTTTTCAACCATTTCTATAAAAAAATATATACCGTAATTAAAAAAAAAAAAATAAAATAAAAAAAAATTAATTTATATAAAAAACTTTTTTTTTAAAAAACAATAAGATTTTTTTTTAAGAAAAAACTTTTTCAATATTATTTTCTCTAGACAACAAAATGGCATTTTTTATTAAATATTAAACTAATAAATTTGTGTATAAACAATTTATAAACAAATGTCCCAAACAATTGTTTTCGAATGTTATTAAATGCCTTCGTTTAATGCAAAAACAGCAATAGCAAAACATATGAATATAATTTTTATTTCAAATTTTTTTTAATTTTTAATTTTTTTATTTAAAAAAATATAATAAACCAAATAAACAACTTTCATTACGTGATCTTGATCTTGTTAAGTATATATATAAATAAGAAGGGCTCCAAAGAGCGAACAATTTTTAGAGCTATTATTCAAACATTTATGCCCTTTTTTATGAAAACCGGCGTCCGAAAAATAAGGACTAATTAACAAATGCCTAATTTGTTGAAAAATAAACTTAAATTTGTTTTCTAACGGGACCTTGTTCTTCCAAGTGTTAAAAACACAGCATAATTTGTTGAAATATTTAAAAAATACAAAAAAAAAACATGGTGCACTCTCTTAAGAGACGGCGAGCACATGCCGCAGCGGGCGCGCCGAACCCTATTTTCAGCGTTAAATTAAAATTATAAATAATGGAGATGTGGACTTTTTTATTTGAAATTTCCTTCTCTTTAAGAATTTTTTTTTCGATTTCCACTATTGCTTATAGTTTTTGAGTTATTCCCAAAAAACTAAATCCCTTTTTTTGTTTTTTGTCAATAATAATTGCAATTTTCGTAAAAGAAAACGTCCTTAGAGTTGTATCCCGAATCGAATGAGCTATGGCTCATATTTTTTGGAGACTTGGAACTATTATTTGCAGGAAACTTACTTCTCGACTACTCTATCACATTCAAATGTCCAAATAATTGACAAAAGTTATCTTTAAAAATGTTTTATTTAAAGCGATTCAATGTGTGCAAAACGTTTTGGGAATGTTGGGTTGTGCCTATGAAAAGGCTATCAAAAAAACCTAGGACAAATTCTTTTTGTGACATCGCCATCTGCGGCGGACATTGGCTGTTCTATAAAAGTTCTATTCATGTATCACAGTGGATGTTCAATGTCTCAAAATCTCGTACTTTTAACATCTCCGAGATGGGGATCCGCCATGTTGCACACGACTACCTACCAAATGCATAAATGTTGCAGAAAACCCATATCAACACGAATATTACCAAACTACTAATCCACATAAATCTGAAATTGAGCGAGCAATATGCACAATACAAAACTTTATGTTGAAAAGAGAAACATTCTCAATTGAATATTTCAAACAAATCAACAAAACTTTATGTTCTTCCGACCATGAATGTTGAGCAAATAAAATAAATACAAACGTGGAGATTTCAATAGAAAACACGATGCTTGAATAAATTCCCTGGCCTCCGACAATGATG
The DNA here is from genome assembly GCA_018342105.1 of Gonioctena quinquepunctata. Taxonomy (NCBI): domain Eukaryota; kingdom Metazoa; phylum Arthropoda; class Insecta; order Coleoptera; family Chrysomelidae; genus Gonioctena; species Gonioctena quinquepunctata. The sequence goes on from JAFIRS010000347.1 coordinate 733,674, forward strand.
ATAACAAATATGCATAAATGATGCGAAGATTGCTAAACGACCTGCCCGTTAAAACCGCACCCTGGAAATATCACAAGGGAATTAGATGCTATTGTTTAAGTTGGTGTCAGCTTATTGCTTGTGCATCCAATTGATACCGCCCTCCTAGTTACCAAAATATTTCGAGGTTAATGCATTTTTCGATGCTGGTTGCATGTATCCAGCCGTCTTAACTGACTATTTAACACAACATAAGTAGGAAACTAAAATGAATGAGTTCTGTATGGAGTATCTTGGGAAGTGGCTGGAAAATATTTACAATTACCTGAATCAAAATAAACTCAATCTTAATATTGCCCAAACAAAATGAATGATTTTATCGACACTTCATAAATGATTGAAACTGCCAACTTGAATTATAGAATTTTGACCTAAAATGCTTAATCTCTGACCTCAACATTTTCAATATATTCTGAACCCAAATCACCAAACATGTCCGCCATCTTGATTTTCTTTATTATATAACACTGTCACCTGTATCAGTGGAAGGGGCTCAAACTTCTAGATTTGATTTATATATTACTAAATGTAAAATTCATACTAGAATGCTTTACATTCATTTATATATCATCACTAGTCCTTAAATCCTATAAAAATATAAATACTTCATCTGCGTCGAGGTGAAGAACTGAAGATTGTTTCTACAAATCTGCTAAAAATCTGTTGAAAATTGGAATAATACTTTTTTTATCTGATGAAGGCTTTGGGTGTTTGCATTACTTTATTTTTTACTAGAGAAGACTATCTGAACCAGAATCTGCAGCAGTGCTGAAAACCTTGGCTTCCACAGTTGCATATCTACACGAGAATGGTGTTGCTCATAGGGATTTGAAACCGGCGAATATTCTTTTTGCTTCAGACGATCACACTCCTGATACTGTTACAATCTGTGATATGGGTTTTGCCAAACAGGTAAGATGTGGCAGTTCCAGTGGTCTTCAGGAATTAATATTTTGTTTCATTTCCCTTGCAGTTAAGGGCAGAAAATGGTTTGTTGATGACACCCTGTTATACTGCCAACTACGTGGCTCCCGAAGTATTAAAACGACAGGGCTATGACGCAGCCTGTGATATATGGTCTTTAGGCGTTATTTTGTACATCATGCTCTCTGGAAGGTGCCCTTTTAGCACAATGACCAGCAACAGTCCCCAGAAGATTTTGCAGAGGATCAGTTCAGGAAAATTGGATTTGCAGGTGGGTTCCATCATTTCGTATTGTTCTCATTGCAGGTATTGGCAGCCAAGTAATTCGTTATTGGAAACTGCTGCAAATATGTTAATTAATCCTGATAACATGAGCCATAACACATTGTTATAAAAACCACAAATCCAAACTGATCTCTTTCTCTAGTACTTCATCCTTTTTTCTCTCTCACTCCTGTCTCTGCTATTCATTTCCTTCTCTCCCCTATCTTCTTTTTTTTCTTGCATCTAAGTATGATATCTCATCTCCCATACCCCTTCCTCTTATCCCTCAGCTCTTTCTCTCTGTGCCTCACACTTCTTTGTTTCTCTCTCTTTCTGATCTTCCCTTTCTCTCGCCTTCCCCGCCCCCTCTCCTTCCCACTCTTTGCCACTTCCCTCTTTCCCCACTTCATGGTGATATAGACTAGCAAACATTTTTGGGAAAATCCTTATTTCACAATTGTGATTTGTTTCATTTACAGAGTGGTTGTTGGTCTGGCATATCAAACGAGGCGAAAATGCTCGTCACTGATATGCTCCACATATCTCCTCACAGAAGACCAACTGCAGCGCAGATAGTAAAAAAAGGCTGGGTAAATTCCCAAGCCAGTCTCTTCTACCAATCTAAAACGGCTTCGGTAAACAATAGACAGATTCTGAATTCGACGACAGACTCACACCTGAAGGAGGCCGTCGAGGCTACGTTCAGAGCCATTGCCACTTCCCCTCAGATAGCCCATTTGGGGCCCGTGGCCATGTCGGAGCTGGCTAGGAGGCGGTTTCGAGATAAGGCATTAACGAGGCTTCGGAACGAGACAGGAGGAGAATATTGAGAGATATCGGGGAGGTGTGTCATTTCAGTTATTTATAATGATCACCGATTTGGGGTATGTTGCACTAGCGGGTGGAATTTCACAGTCGGTATTCTATTATGGAATCTCTCTCTCTTTGAAAGTAAATTGTTTCAACATGGTGCAGTAAGGTGCATATTTGATAAGTAGATTGAGGCAGTTCACTGACATCATGTAACGGTGTTGGTCTGCCAAAAATCTTGAAGGATAAAGTAATTCCAAAGAAAGTGCGATTTTCGGATAAACATTGAACGTAATAATGTTGAATATTAGATATAAAGATTCTTTTACAATGAAGCAGGTTTAGAAGATACTTTTTGATGAAATTAAGGGCAAATGATTTTATCAGTATTTCAAAAAAAATCGTCCTGATTCAATGAAATTCACAGATAATTTTTCTTTGGTTGGTGTGCCAAATTTACTACGAAAAAATGCCTGAAAAAACCTTAAATTATAATTTCAGACTAATTCAATGGAATTGTAGGAAAACTATTTTTATTGAACTGTAAATCAGTGTGCCAAATTTCTAATGAAAATACAACCTACAATTTCATTTTCTCCAAAAAAGTTGTCTAATTGGTAATGAGATAAGCATATATTTAATAACAACAAATATTCATAACTGGCCATAATAGCAATGCAATGAAAGTGACGTCGGGTATTCAATAAATATATGGAGATAAGGCCATAATTTCAGAAGAAGAATCAACAATATTTTAAGTTTTTCTCAATCGGTAACAATCAGGTACCAAGAGATGGTTCTGTAATTGTTGCTATGTCCGCCCGAGCAGTGAACAACAAACTTCAGCAGAACATCTTTGTTTCAATCTTGCTTATTCAGGAATAATTGAATGATGGCTATTGAATCAATCTAAAGGTCTCTTACCAAAGTAATGATTCTTGAATTCAATTTAAAGAATATATTGACATTGAGATGAGGATCCCAACTATTTAGATTATTGGATATTTCGAAAATTAAACATTATTTAAATTACTCATGAATGGGCTTGGATGTGTGCAGTTTTTATACTGTGCTTTGGAGTTATCCGGATTTATTGTGCTGATTTTTTAAATAATAGTAAAGACATCCTTCATTTGCTTTACAGTGAGAAAATTTCAAGTGATTTTTCTCCTATTGACAAGTAAACCTGCAATTGATTCATTTCGTTTTGAATCCTCTTTCATTTCAGTTTAGAAAAGTATGTGAATGCAGAAATAATTTCTGATGAATAGTTATGAATTCGTTGATAACACAATTCTCATTGAAGCAATGCTAATTAGCATATATTTTGATTCATGTCTATCTTTGAAACCATAAATAAAATGCAGACTTTTTGTCATTCACTGATTGAGTGGTTCAGTTAAATGTGTTCAGTCCGAGATTTCCTTCTACATATTTCAATGAAATTCATGACATATAATTTTCCGTAATATTTCAAGTTTTCCTCAGTCTAATTCCATGAAATTCCAGCCAAATATTTCGTCATAGTGTTACTTGGTGTGCCAAATTTCAAACGTACAAATTTCATTTACTCAAATGTTTATTGGTGTGCCAAATTTTGAATGAAAACATTTTCTCCAATATAATTATAATGAGTTGGCTAATGCCTAATAAAATAAGTCCATAATATTGGAAGAATTTCTCCAATTATTTCACGTTTTTCTCAATGGGAATAAGGCAGGTACCAAGATGTAGCGCTGTAAATATCAAGATGTCCGCTCGAGCAGTGAACAACAAACTTCAGTCGCAGCAACTGTCATCCGTGCTTGAATCAAGCTTATTCAGTAGTACATTATATATTGGAAAATACCCAATAATCTAAATTACTCTTATATCATTAGTTAATATCCTTACCTAAATATCAATATAACATCCCTGAATCAAAGTGTGATTTGAATATCATTGAGGTAAGTATTCCAACCAATGGTGAACACATGGCATTAGGATTATTGGGCAAGAAACAATATCAAACATTCTCCTGAATAGGCCTAAATCACTGCAACCTTGAGCTAACTGGCCTAATTTTTCTGATTTTTACATTCTATTTGAAGTTCACAGTGTGAAATATCATGTTATACATTTTACATGATACATTTTTTTATTGAGAAGTAAATAGGCAGTTCTAATTTTTTTTTAAAATATAGTTTCTCTCAGCTTTGAAATGTATTTTAATGATTTCTTCCCATTTTTTATAGCTCTTATTTGTATAGAAACAAAATATCTTCCCTATAGTATGTCATACACTGGAGGACAGTGCACATTCTTGTTGATTTTATTGGATCATCCTTCATAATGCTTTGCATTTTCGATTCCTTAATAATTGGGAGATCAACAATGGGTTCACAGAAATATCCCGTCTTCTATTTCACCAAATACAAATAATTTAGTTTTACACTCTATATATAAAACATACACTCTCTTTTCTTCGTTCACTGATTGAGTGGTTCGGCCTCTCAATTGTGGATGTTATCCACTACGAGATTTTCCACTATTGTTCAATGCAATTTAGGACAAATGATTTTTTCAATATTTCGAGATTTTCTCCCTGATTCCTTGAGTTTCGGGACAAATGATTTACTGAACCTAATTCAATGAAATTCGGGGAAAACATTTTTTTTGGTGGTGCTTATTTATTTAACCAAAATCAACTTTTCAAAAGAGAAGAATTTCTCCAATATTTCTAGGTTTTTTCAACCCGAGCCAAATTTACTTGATATAGTCCTTTCAAAATATTTAAAACTTTCACAGTATGTCAACCCGGTTGTGTTTATATTTGTAAATACTTCTCCAGATCAATTGTAATATTCAACTTAAATATTACAATTACGAAATAATTTCAAAAGAAAAAATATCTGATTCAATTAAATTGAGGGAAATTTTTATTCTTGTGCCAAATCTCGGGTTTTTCTCAACCTGAACAGGATGAAATTTAGGGAAACTATTTATATTTTTAGGGTCAATTTCGGTGCTAAATTTCATATGCATATGAGGTTCGCAAACAAATAATTAAAAGCCAAGATATTGAAAATTTCCAACAGAACCCCAAAAATTACTATTTAAAAGCAATGACAAAGTCAAAAAGTATTTTCTAGACCTGATGGATAATGAAAGATTTCTATGTATAAGATTTCTGGTAGACCTTCACTTATAATGTGTGAGATGATTCAACATAACCTTCTACTGATAAAATTAAATTGCATATAAAAAAATTCCATAAAGAAATCATCATTAAAACGAATGTAACTGCAAAAATGTTTTGAATGTTTTAAACAGTATTATGTCAAATTTCAAATCATTTTGAAAGAGCGATCGAGAATAGCAGATATTTATACTTTTTTTGTTATATATATTTTTTAAATTTTATTATGTTTAAAATCATCGGGATTGAAAAAAAAATTCTGATAGCTCATTAGCTTGTTACAGTGACCCCAAACCGTCAATATATGTGCCATAATAAGCATATGTTCCATTGGCTTTCTGACAATTTTTCAGTCAGGTCGCAACTCTACATCCACATTATTTTAATATTCATTGTTGAATTTGTATTGTTTTATTAGATATTGAAATATTCCAGAAGTAATATATTTTATTATTTTTAGAATGTCCATTTATTTTTGTTTTATTGAATTATTCATCACTATTGGTCCAATGTTTAATTAATATTAGTAGTGATGTTGGTGAACCAGTTATTGAACAAGATATTGGTCACTTTCAGCAACAATGGCGCTAATAGCTGTATAAAATACCCAAGAAAAGTATTTGAGATACCAAATACGACACTAAAGTATTTGTGTTTTAAATGACAATTATTTCAATATTCTAAAAGCATTAGCTACACCAATTACACACAAAAAAATATTTAAAATCCAATTTAGGTTTAAAAAACCTATGTTTAATATTTTTCAGGGTAAGGATATTTGGTAAATGAAGAACTAAATATTATTTTGGTATTTTTTTTTAAAGATTTCAAATATTAATTGGGTATCCGCAATTCTGCTCATTTTTTATTTTTTTTCGAAGAATTTTGAAATATTTGAAATACATCAATGTATTCCAAATATTAATTAATATTTGATTTACATTCTATTAGAATATTATCAGATATTTCAGATCTTCTCTAGATCTAGTCTTACTTTCCATCATTTCTGATCATTTGATTGGACTGACAGCTGATTTTTTTTTATGAAACTTCGAATAAGTAATACCAAAAGGTCACTTGAAATTCTAAATCGTATTTTTTTAATCATCTAAGAAACTTTAATTATTTCCTTAACAGTATTGAATTTCTTCTATATCTTTTAATAACACCAAGTTTTCAAAATTGACATTGTTCAGTGCATTCCTCTTCGGATCATTGGAAATATTGGAATAAGAAAAAGGGCCCACAACTGGTTCAGGAAGGGAATATTTCCACTTGTCATTCAGAACAAAAATTTTAAAGAAGCGTTTGAAATAAATTACAAATACATCTGGGTATTAAAAATACATTAAAATATTTGAAATACATTCAAGAGTATTTGAAATATTAATAAAGGTATTTGGAAAGGCAAATTAAAAATACCAATATATATTTGAAATAAAATATTTTAATTCTAAAAAAGTATTTGGAATGATTTCAAATATGAATGCAATTAGTGTTGCCAAATAAAGTGGTCACTTTTTGGTTATTTATAAACACTTGCCAATTCAAACAATTATAAAATTACATCAACAAACAAGGTAACTAGATCCGAACAATTGTGAAAAAGGGCAAGATATGTGAGGTTAAGTGGTCTCTATAAATTACAAATATGGCTCACACAAAAACCATTTGCTCTAAGTAGCTAAGAAGAAAAACAGAAATTTATAATATAATGGGTACTAAGATAAATATTTTCAACAACTTTATTAATCCCCAGAAAAACTACAAGGTTCTACGGATACATCTTAAATCTGCTTTTGTACATAACATTATTAAACCTTGAAAAATATATAAAACATCCTTGAATTTATTAAAAAAATGTTCCTGAAAACTATTTGAAACGTCTTTCTTTCAGAATATTGAATACAAATAGTTTTTGAAAAGAAATATAACAATCATATGATAATCACAAATGTCAACAATAAATATGTGATTGGACAATTAAAAAATAAAACCAATTGAAACATGGCAATCCCTTCAAACATAGTTTTTTGATAGTCTTTTAAAATCCATAGACAATTAAGCTTCTAAAGTTCTTTGGAATAGAAATATAAAATTATCATATTAGGCACCAAGCTAATTTGATATTCTTTCGGCTATATAACCAAACAAAAACATGATATTACATCGAAATTTTATTGGGGTCTATATTTTATTTAACAACACATCTACTGATTTCATATATTTCTAGTCCATGCTTACTCCTTCTTTTGACAAGCCCGAACTTCGTTTGTTTGGATATGTTATTTATGCAACATGGTTCGACCCAAACAAATTTGTTCTTCAGGCTGTGTCTAAGCTTGTTTACTCACTTATTTATCTTTCAAAAATGATGAAAGAATAAAGTTGAAGAAAATTAGTACAAAATGGAAGTCTTTTCTTCTTACATTATTATACATTACATTACATTATTCTTACATTATTATACTGAAAATTCAACAGAAGAATAACGATCATTTTAACTGACATTAAAATATGCCATAGTTTTTCAAAGGAATTATGGATTGGATCTTGAGGTTTACCAGAAAAAAATCTGCTCAAGAAACTCTTTGTGATATTGGTTAATATCAAAAGTTCTCCTTAGGGCTACGTTACTACATGCTCATAAGAGTCTTAATTTTTTGACTTGAACAATGGACATTTTCTAAAAAATTAGTTTACTTCTCCATTTTACATAACTTCGTATTAATTTCAAATATAACTTTTCTTTGTATTATGTGAAAGAAATTATACACCTTTGCATTGAGAACTGAAAGTTATTCACTAAAACCTGAAAAAATCAAGCTTTTACCCAAGTATAAACGAAACCCATAGTTTGAGCGCATTTTTCAGTAGAAATGTACAAGTACCTTTTTGCAGATATCAACATTTTCTACAAAAAATGTTCCATTTCATTTTAATGAAAAATGAATATATCCAAATATTTGAACACAATCCAAAGATATGAACACAATTGGAAACAAAATGACTATACGGAAGAGTTATGGAATTGAATCACAACACAAATACAGGTTTTGTTCAGGAAACAAAACCTACAAATTTCTAATTCTGGTTTAACCGACGGACAACTTTTTTGCGTGAGACCCAAATCCATACCCCATTTTCGAAAACATGGAGTATATCAGTGGCATTCCATCCTCCAAACTCTTCCATAAATGTAGTCATTTTTCATTTTGTCTTGTTTTACTTTTGGAAATAATATTTTTTCTGAGACATGCCAAGAGACTGAGACATGTAAGATTTAAAACGAAAAAATGTTGGGCGCTAATATAGATAATAGTAAAGAGTGTAGGGAGTAGCTGTCGTTGAGAAAACTCACATTTCATATCATTTGCTGTGCAATAAAATTGTTAGTGACTTAAGTGAACTATCCATGCTTCAATTTTCAATTGCATGTGCCCCACATTTATCATTTTAAATCTTACAACTATTTTCATAGCTATTAAAAATCCACAATCACAAATTTTCAGGACAATCTCTCTATGGGATTACTACGAATCTGTATGGGGATATAAATCTGTATGGGGATAGGAGAAATTATTTCATACTTTTTGGTCTGTTTTAAAAACGTGGTATATTAAAAAAATATTAATATTTAAATGATTATTTTATACTTTTAGTCCGTTTTATGAACTTGGTATAATAAAAGAATTGTATTTACATAATTATTTTATACTTTTTAGTTGGTTTTATAAACGTGGTATATTGAAAAAAAATATATTTAAATAATTATTAATTTTTTCCCTTTATAAACGTGGTATATTAAAAAAAAGTTATCTAAATAATTATTAATTTCATTCAACTTTGTGTCGCTCATTGTCCCTTGAATTCTATGTTCGGGTTTTTTACATGCTCGTTCCTCTTGCCGATTTTCTGGAGCTGTAACCTCGCTTTCTCCCTTGCGCGGTGCCTGTAAGGTCAAGAATCGCAAGATGGTTCACTATCGCGGAGCCACTATATCGCAAAACAACATCCGCTCGTCACCGGTATGGAGAGATTGTGTAATCCTAACCTCATTTATTGTGGTCCGTAAAAAAAACAGATGGACAGGAAAACGAGTTAATATTGTATTGTTATCAAGTTCTGAGCCATTTCCGAAGTTTCAAGTCTCTAGCTCATCGGGAAGTTAGTTTAAAATGGATTGCAAGATTTGTAACCAGACAGACACATGAGCGAGCTAATAAAAACGTGGTAAAAAAAGGAGTTATTCGCAAAAATCACCGAACTGACGTAATTTCCAGACATATTGGCCGGCCTGGACTAAGTAACCCAGTGGCGATATGTACATCTCAATAAAAAAATGGTGTACCCGATGCCTATGATGCCACTTAACCTATTACATTCACTGGAGTTTTTCCAATTTTGTATCCACTGGATCAATTTGGCATGATTATATTTTTTTTGCACTTATTTTACACGTTAACATCACAACTCATAATTGAAATGTTCACACAAGTTTTTTGGATTCCCAGAAGAATCTCAACTTTGATCTGAAGTGTTCAAAAAAGTGTTTTTAACCGCTTTATCAGTTGTTTTACCGACCCTCAGAAGTTAATGAAAACTTGTACGAGTTAAGATCATGGGGGAATTACCTATTGAAGTGGGGCTTTGAAAAAATTATCACCAGCTGTGGGAGTCGAACCCACGTCGGGTGGAAGCAGTGGGTATAAGCCTAACACTCATACCACTGAGCCACTGGCCCTGTAATCTAGGTCTTGGTGAAGAAATTGGTTAACTTGGGTGATTAAATAAATGAATAATGTTCTCAATGTGTTCAATTGACCACTTTTGATTTTAACATTTCCAAGCAAGTCTTTAAAACACAATAATCAAATTGTATGGGTAGTCAACCACTGAAGTCTCGTAATTGATACATTATATTTTAATTTTTATTCACTATGTGAGTTGATTTTCTATTGCCAGTTATTTGTTTAGGGTTTCACACTTTTTGTGAGTGCCACATCTAATTGTTCATCAAATTATAATTTTTTTATGCTATAATTTCACCTAAACTTATTCCTAATGTTTCTCACATACCAATTATCTATAGTAAATGAATTAGTCTATGGCTACTGCAAGAACACTCTTTACATGTAATTCTTCCTGAATAATGCAAATGGTACCCCGAAACCATCTCTCGAATCTTTTGAGAACATTCACGAGGGCTATCTCTCAGATCTGTCAAATCTGCTATATTTCAACCTTGAACAAAGAGGTCCATATCGCAACTTTGAAAACTCTCTTATTGTAGATGTTCATTCCAAGAAGGAAATTTGAATAAATGTATTTGAGACAATTCAATTATATGTTTAAAAATGGGAATGATGATAGCAAATATCTATGAAACTACTCAGAAACTCTCTCTGGTGAACCGAGACGTTAATAATTATGTTCCTAGCCTTTAGTTATTTGAATTTTATAAAGCTTTATTCAATTCAGCCAGGGTGTTTAAAAAACTTGCCCTACAGCTTCTCCTGTTTTGCAAGGGTTGACACCAACCTGAATAATTAAATTATTCAAACTAAAAAAAAACTAATTTATTAGAGAGTTATTGCAACCTAGAAATAAGCGCTGACTTTATTAAAAGATCCGCTATTAAAGTATCCTCTAACGCGATTTCGAAAGGGTATTATTGCAACAAACTTCTTTCAAGATGCTTATGTTCAAGCTTTATTTTGACAAGTACGTCAAATTATGTGAAACAACTTCACGTAATAAAATTATATCGTCTTCGAATGTGAATTTCAATCTTTTTTTCCCTTTTTCTTCAGTCATTGTTTCACCAGAAAAATAAACTTATGAAAATAATCACACTATTGTTCGTTAGTTGGACGCATAAGTGACACTTGGACGAATCGATTCTTCACAATATTGTTGGGGTAGAAAATATACCAAATGAACCTGCTTTATTTGATTTTCAAAATATATAGACGAGCAGTGCTTAACAAACTTTAGATGTTCAACTGGCGACAGATATATGACAGAAAAAAAAACAAATCTGTCAAAATAAAGGAACTTTTAATAAAAGGTCCTTGGCCTTTATTTAAATAAAGTAAGGTATACCTGTATTTTAGATTGAGGATATCCTCAAAGTCGGACACAATGCGCATGCGTATATGTCAAAATAATAATAATAATAAAAGTACTTTATTGGTTACCCAATAGGCTACCGACCGGAGTCCTTCAGCCTGTTATACATTCGTAATTCAGTGATAGTTACATTATTTTGTATATGCAAATATATATATAAATATTTTAATTTGCAAAAAAAAAAAAAAATTGAGATTTGTTAATTTCCTGGCCTTTCTGCTAAAGTGTTGAGGCATTCCATCAAGGTGTTTGCTGGAAACTTGAATCTTGGGTTCACTGTCGGGGCTCTACTAATGGATTGGGTTTGGATAATTTGAATATTGTTTTGATTGTTGGCAAACTTCTGGGATAATTTTTTCAGTCTCTCGACGATTGGTTGTACATTAGTGCGTTGGTAAAGGAGATTGTTTGGAGGATAATGTAGGGGTTTTGCGGGTGTCGCATTTTGGTGATTGTTCGCAGGCTGGATCTTTCCGCAACTTCCAAGTTCTTTAGAGGTGGATTTCTGACGTTGAGGTATATTGGGTGAGCATATTCCAGGATTGGACGGCATATGGTTTTATAGATGTGTGCAGCTGTTTTACTGCTGATTCCTCTGTTTTTATAGGTAAGGGTCCGGAAATGTTTAGCTCTTGTAATGCACTTTTTTTTCATCAGCTGAGTATGATGATTAAAATTCATTTTTGGGTCTATGTGAACTCCTAAGTACTTAACTACAGTGCTACTTCTTACTGTATGATTGTTTATAGTTACCGTAGGCGAATCATCTGTTATTTTGTGGTTGAAGATTATCAGTTGAGATTTTTCGGGGTTTGGCTTCAGCCTCCATTTGTCACACCATGTCTAGTGTCATCAATCGAGTCTTGTAACTTACTTACTGCTTTCTCCCGCGTTTTGTTGTGGCTAATTATGGCCGTATCGTCAGCAAATTGCATTCCGTAGGATCGTATATGTCAAAATAAAAGAAACTTAATTAAAAGAACTATAGCACGGACGTTGCAATAACTCTCTATCAACTTATATTAACCTTTTCACTGGGGGAACCGGAAATCTTACTAAAATAATTTCGTGATCGTATAACGGGAACCGGATAAATACGCGGGACCTTTTTGTGTGTTAACTGCGGGTACCAGTTGAATACGCGATTTTTAATGTATTTTGTGTTGCCTATAGGTGGTAGTTTGTTTCTGGCCGAGACGTTTGCAATATGTTTCAAAACTCTTGTGCTTCACTGCGGGAGCCGTATGAATCAGCATTTTGTTTACCAGGCACGAACACCGAGGCATTGTTTCCCGAATTTATATATTCTTTTATTAGATCGGCTTGCTGCAACAGTAACGTTTCGATGTGACCTGAGCCTGCAAGTATTTTGGTTTTCAGGGAAATATGTTATTGTATCTCGAACTTATTATTTTTGTTATTCCATATTTTTATATAATAAAAATGAGTGCACAGTTGAACTAGTGAAGAATCAAATGCAGGTTAGATAATTTTCACTAACCGAATATCGAAAAACGGCTTGCGAAAATAAATATTTAAACGAACAGATTCTTTATGAACTTTTAATGAAAAGTGACAGTGCTGATGAATTTGAGTTAAGTGAATCAATACATTTGTATATATTCCTGAGTGCATATTTCCTTCGGAAAGAGTGAATTCCAAGTTGTTATTGTAGTGAATTTGGCCTATTTTTATCATACTTAATTTGTTATCAAATTGAAATATATTTGTTATATATTCTTGAGTGTATATTTCATTTGGAAATTGAGAAAATTAATTCTAAGAAATTTTTATTGATCGTAACCTCCACTTATTGACAAGACAAAAGGTTGTATCGATCCCTAAAAATTTAGTGGAATTTACTGTTTCCTTGTTTTCTAAGAGAGTATAGTTAGTTATTTTCCACTTATTCATGACCAAAATAACAGCCAGTCAAGATTATAGTCGGGGTAATTGTAAGTACGGCTCTGGATAAATATATCGTTTCATTGCGGGAACCTTATAAGTGCGCGGGATTATTCCTTCACCTAACTGCGGGAACCGTGTTGATCAGCCCCAGCTCCCAACCTCCGTATTGGAGACGAAGTTGCATAAAAAGTTATCCGCAGTGAAAAGATTGATTATTATTTGAAGAAACATATCCAATATTTGAACCTAGTGCCCCTAGAAACTTGCAGTTTGGTGGTATTACCTCCTGAATAAGAATCCAAAAATCAAAACCCGGCGCTCTCAATTACATTTAGAGATACGGTCCTTCAAAGATAAAAAAGTCTCCTTTTGTATGTTCCCATTATTTGCTGTTCTATATATATTATCTCATTATTTGATGTTTGTAAGCAAATATTTTTTAAAGATATGCGGACAACAGTCATACATACTCATGGTGAACTTTTTCCTATGAAAACTTTGAAATCTTGTGATATTCCGAATGTATCGAATTGAAATTAAAAGGGGAAATTAAAAATATTCTATTGTTAATTGTGTAGAAAATCAAATGAATGAAGAAATCTGTATTTTTGAAATATACTAATAACAAATGTATTTGATTTGTTACATTGTGACTTTTCTTCACGACTCATTATGTTCTCCATTTATTATAAAAATTCCTTATTCTTTTGAACAATCTGGTTTCCTGTGGATACTACTTTTGCTATAAGTTTTTAAGTGTTCTCCTGTGTATGTACTCTTCTTAACATGTTGACTACCACGGTATTTTCAGGATTCCGGTCTGAGAAGCCAATTCAATTTAATCATATTATATTATTAAAAACCCTCATTATAGTACATAGTATTCACCAAAAAGCATATGAAATGGTTTTAAAAAAAACATCCTACGAATTATCTCCTAGTTGGCTTATGTTACAGAAATCTCTTCTAGGAAGCCAACCTACGAGTTAATTCGTATACAGACACGCTTGTACCTGTCGCTTTGCTACAGAGATATGCGTCTTAATTTGTTAGTAATTAATCAGATGTAGAGCCGAGCGCATCACATTTGCTTATGTCTCGAGTGTGTTGTTTTATAATCAATTTATAAGTATCTGTAGCCATCTAATCATATCTACACTGATATACTACGAATTTAATCGTAGATGCAAACTTATGGCAAGCAAAGAAAATACGAGATAACTTGTAGTTGACGTCCTAGGCAAGAATGCCAACCACTAATTATCTCGTAGTTGGCAGTCAACGTATTAAATACTGAATAATTTATCACGCCAGAAACGTAATTGTAAAAAAGTGGCCAAGTTATATTGAAGTTCTTTCAAATTCACTTAGAGAATATAACATTGATCAAATTATATAAAAAAATGCTTGCTTACTACAAAATATTCAACTTGGCGAGTTCTTTTTATAATAAATGACTCGTGTGTGAAAACTTGCCAAGTCCAAGATTTTGTAGTGGATAAGTAAGGACCATGTTTTCAATGTTGAAAAGGGAAACATTCTCAATTGAATAGAAATATTTTTCAGTGAATTGGAAAATCCACTTTAAAAATGAAATTATTCTTGTGAATATCTAACAGAAAACAACTACTTCCCCGGCTAAAGCCACGCTGGACATTGAACTACACCTGATAGATATTTTGAAAGGACCCTAGCTTAAAAGAAAAATCTGGAAGTAAAAATTTGATTTTCTATTCCAGTCTTAATTAAGAACTCATATAGATGAATGAGATAAAGAAAAATGTTTTCCCAGGAGGAGCACTCACCAGAAATCATTTGTAACATCGATGCAAGACTGGCATCGCATTCACTAGGTCTTCAATCTATTTCACGCTTCCACACAGAAAAACGTTCAATAGTTCCATTCGATTGAGCGTGATAAAGCGAGCAGAAATTTACATTGATGTAGTATAATTCGAGTAATTCAGAAATGACATATTTTTTGAACTGGTTGTTTGGGACACCGTGATGTGAGAAAAAATCGATAAGATGGTCGACTATCTCTGTACTCAAAAGGAAATTTAGATGGTATGCTTGCTCTTATTTTTTATAGTGGTTAAAAATTCACCCAGTTCTAACGTGAAGGTATAATTTCAAAGGGTCTCATAGAAGTGGGAGTAACATTAAATTAATATCATTCGTATTTGCTTTGTTGGCAGACTTTGGACTCATTTAAGAATGTACAGAATCTTCATGAAAGGCCAATGATATTTTTCTTTTATACATTGAAGCGTCTCGTATTCCTCTGGTTTCTTATTTCCAAAGAGTATTATTCAGTTATGTTTTCTTCATGGTCATCTTGGTTTCGCGTTTCAGGGTTGTGATTTCAAAGCTAAGTCTTGATAAAGATGTTGTTTCATGAATATCTCTATAGCTACATAAAAGGTTCAACATTTTTAAACATCTATCAAAAATGATAGTTTTTTTTTGCCAGGATTTTTCACAATATAACTAGATCTCTGTTGAGGTGAGCTTCATCTCTTTGATCAGCAACATTTCTAATGAGTACTAACTTCAAATCTTCCCATAAATAAATATTCTGAATGTTAACCAAAAATCTGGCATTCCCCTTCAATTTGGAAATTATTGACTTTGACTTGATAATTGTGATAATTGCTTGGCCAGTTTTTGTAGTAAACATTTGTGATCAGACATTCACTCACAGAAATATATCTATGCAATTCTTTGGGATTTCCATCGAATACAGGCAGGAAGTGGAGATACTCCGTTTTGAATTGTTGGGTCATAATGGATTTCATATTCATTGAAGTATGGGAGATATGAGATGGGGATGAGATGAGTCAGCTAAAGGAATAGTTCTTCCATAAAATTGTACTCAGATTAAAATTAGAGCTTCTATGAGCATCTTCTGATTAACTGTGTAGGTTTATCCATGAATCTGAGCTATTTTGTCTCAAATTCCGATGTCCTGCCAGTGATGGGTTGAATTGGAACTCACAAGAGATCCCGTTTTTTATATCTGAAGAGCCGCCAATATAAAACCATCACTTATCGAATTACCAAGATTTGAGTATCCAGCCAATTCATCGGAACAAAAAGTTCACATTCGATTTGCAAAACTCTGGATAAACGTTTCAAGAGGCATCCGCACAGCATTGGACGACGCAAGGGTACAAAGTCGAGACGAGGACACAAGGCCCGCGTTCATCAGTATTTTTATGTTATTTTATTATTAATTACTATAATTTATAGGGGCAGCCACGACGAAAAGAATAAAGTCAGATGACCTATTTGTTGTCTACACCCTATTTTTATGTGGTGGGCCCCAAATCTGTAAAATATATCTGGAATAAGGTGAAAATCAGGTAGTTTTATGTACATCCCATAGAACCAAATCACTCCCGAAATTTTTCTCTGGGTTTATTACTATATAACCTACATAATACCGAGCGCAAATAATTTTTTCATACTGACCTATTTGTTGTCTACACCCTATTTTTATGTGGAGGGTTGATTAAGTGTGATAACATATTTTAAATATTGACAAAAACGTGTTTTAAATATTTTTTGTTACTAAAAAAAAGAGGGAAAATACACTTTTTTGGACGCTTCTCCAAAAGTAACTGAGAGCATCGCGTTTTGACCTTTCGGACTCGTTTTGTCAAAAGGCAAGTCTCTAGACGTGAGAGTCCAACTATGGGATATTTACCAACTTTTGCAGTTCATGAAGCAGATATACGAATAACGATTACTTGTAAAAAAATCATTTACATTGCGGAAAAAGAAAATATACAAATGTTATATAATATTAATGGTTAAATTTGAAACTAAAAGGCAAGATGTTGTATTTGATATATGTATTCAATTCAGCAAATATTTTTTGAAAGTATACTGGTTGTTAATGTTTTTTGGATTGGTCCATGTATTTCCAAAAACTTGCTCTCCAAAAGTTTCCGTGAAACAAGGACATAATTGGAAAACATTACTGATTAAAATTGTGAATTATTCCGGAAATGTAAAAAATAAAATAAAAGAACAATGAGAGATTTATCTTGAACAAATGAAGTTTATCTTTTAGTTGCAGATGTTTCCACATCTGATTTTATGAATCTACTGTTCATATTTTCAAAAGAAGACTAAATAAATCCTTTCATTGGAACAATGAGGTAATGTATTTCATATTTTAGAACCTAAGCTCTTGTGATTTGGAATGAAACACCCTATGACTTTCAAATATCATGGGTTATTCAAGTAATGTAATATATTTTTATATAGTAATTCTTCCAGAATTTCTCAATTTGGGGTTCTTATGTAATTTTCAATAATGAATTTGTTGTTTATGTGCTTTTAGTGATACGAATTTACATATTCATTACATGTTCAAGTCAACTTGCCTAAAACTGTAAAACTGAACTGTTTTGAATTTTTGTAGTAGTGTTAGCTGCTGATGTTGCAGCAAAAGTCAATTCTTTGAACATTATAATGTTTCACCGTGACTGTTGTAAAATTAAAATTAAAAACAAGTTATGAATCCATATATGAATATCAAAAACTACAATGCTATATTTGATGAAATAGTTTATTAGAAATACCAGAAATATTAATATAGTTGCCCTTGGAATTGTAATGAACTAAATATTCAGAGTAACCAGAGAACTAGTGTACGTTTTATTCAGAAATGTAAGAGTATTTTTATATCTGTGAATGGTATTGACAACCTAGATTGTCAACAGTTCGCTAGGATATTAATGAAGGCACACACACACACACATATATATGTAGTCCTCAAATGGTCCAATTTCATGAAATTTCGGCCAAATCATATTTGCCATCTCCAGGTGATGTCTCATTGATTCAGATTCCCGAATCAACAGTTCAACACCTTACATCCGCGAAATCACTTCATTAATTTTCTGTATCTGACTAGGGGCTTGCCTAGCTGGGTTGCATATACCATTGTCAGGATTGAATACATTTTTATCAAAAAACAAAGCACTTACTCCATGGAAAAATGTCTTGATTGAATGGAGAATACGATTTTTCAATATTCTTTACTTTATACAAAAAAGGAAAATTAAGAAGAAAAAAGGAGAAGAATAAAGATGTATGAGTATTCCAAATCAGAATGAATAAAAAAATACACCAAGATATAGATCACTGAAAAGTAAACCACAATTATTATTTTCATTTCTATTAAAACTTTCACAATATCTATTGGGTTGAAAAGGGAAACATTGAATATTGATAAAGTTTTTTTTTTGTGAATTGAAAAATCCACGATTAAAATGAAGTTATTTTTTGTGAATGTCTAACAGAAAACAACTACTTCCCCGGCTAAAGCCACGCTGGACATTGAACTACATCTGATAGATATTTTGAAAAGGCCCTAACTCAAAAGAAAAAATCTGAAATTGAAAATTTGCATTTTCATTCAGATAGTTATTTGATTTTTTATTCCAGTCTTAATTAAGAACTCATATGTCAGAAAACACTAATTTCAAAGTGTCTCTCCAAAAGAAATGATCCTAACTTTTTCCATCTTTGCAAAGTGAGATTGCTTCTTGAAAATGTGTTTCCCATTTCTTCCGGTCTTCCTGATGATCGTGGAAGCGTGAAATAGATTTTCGTCGACAAAAATGTATTGAAGACCTAGTGAATGCAATGTCTCTCCTGCGTCAATGTTACGAATGATTTCTGGTGAGTACTCTCTTTGGAAAACATTCTTCTTTGCCTCATTCATCTTTATGAGTTCTTAATTAAGACTGGAATAAAAATCAAATAACTATCTGAATGAAAATGCAAATTTTCAATTTCAGATTTTTTCTTTGAGTTAGGGCCTTTTCAGAATATCTATCAGATGTAGTTCATTGTCCAGCGTGGCTTTAGCCGGGGAAGTAGTTGTTTTCTGTTAGACATTCACAAAAAATAACTTCATTTTAATCGTGGATTTTTCAATTCACAAAAAAAAATCTTTCTATCAATATTCAATTGAGAATGTTTCCCTTTTCAACATGAATACCCCACAAGAGGTTATCTTGACGATGGAAGATAGTGACTAAGGTTTATCTTTCAGTCGTAGATGATTCCACATCTGATTTTATGAACATCCTGTTTATATTTTCAACAAATCAATCTATCATACCCCATGACAGGTTTTAATGTCAGAAAACACTAATTTCAAAGTGTCTCTCCAAAAGAAATGATTCTAACTTTTTCCATCTTTGCAAAGTGAGATTGCTTCTTGAAAATGTGTTTCCCATTTCTTCCGGTCTTCCTGATGATCGTGGAAGCGTGAAATACATTTTCGTCGACAAAAATGTATTGAAGACCTAGTGAATGCGATGTCTCTCCTGCGTCAATGTTACGAATGATTTCTGGTGAGTACTCTCTTTTGGAAAACATTCTTCTTTGCCTCATTCATCTTTATTAATTCTTAATTAAGACTGGAATAAAAAATCAAATAACTATCTGAATGAAAATGCAAATTTTCAATTTCAGATTTTTTCTTTTGAGTTAGGGCCTTTTCAGAATATCTATCAGATGTAGTTCAATGTCCAGCGTGGCTTTAGCCGGGGAAGTAGTTGTTTTCTGTTAGACATTCACAAAAAATAACTTCATTTTAATCGTGGATTTTTCAACTCACAAAAAAAAAATATTTCTATCAATATTCAATTGAGAATGTTTCGCTTTTCAACATGCATACCCCACAAGAGGTTATCTTGACGATGGAAGATAGTGACTAAGGTTTATTTTTCAGTCGTAGATGATTCCACATCTGATTTTATGAACATCCTGTTTATATTTTCAACAAATCAATCTATTGGGTATAGTGATGTGAAAGTAGTGATTTTCGTTTATATATTACAAGAAATAACTTTGTCCTTCCGGAAAGTAACATTTTTTCAAGTGAGTATATCTATTTTCCATGGAAACTCACAGCCAAGTGGATATTTGGAACGACGGAAGATAGATTTGTTTGAAAATATGAACAGGATGTTCATAAAATCAGTTGTTTTCTGAGCATGTTTTTCTGATGAAATGTAAAAAAATAAAAAATAAATTATCTTGATAGTTTTTGAGATTTCTCGATTTGTATTGTGAATATTGAGATCGAAAAGCAAATTCAATCACAAGAGATTTTTCCATACGGCTAGTGTGGGGTATGAACGTTCACTAACTCAATCTGTTTGAATCCTCTTTCTGCTGTGGCACACCTTCAATTGTTAATGTGAAATTCTGCATATCAATGTTAGAATTAAGATATTTATGCCAAAAGGCCTATTACGATTTATATATTTGAAATAATGTGAAATATAATAGTATACAAAATATATTACATAATAATAATAACCTCAAAATCTCGGGCAGTTAACTACACCAAAAATGGTTTTTAGAATGGAATTCAAAATGCCCACCATAATAGGGGTTGTTAATGCAAAGAAATGATTCTATTATATTCCATATCTATTTCTGATGAATATACCTATTTCACTGTTATTTCTGGAAAAAAACATTCTATTACCATTAAATGTTGTTCGCCCCATTCTGAGGTGGTTGTTTGTACCTTTGTAAAAATTTAGTAACCTTTATATTCTAAATCTCTAAAAATGCCTTTCCTTAGCTTGGCTATTTATTGTAAATAGTATTTCACATGTTATACTCAATGTTGACAATAAAAAATATTTTCAATTATTTAGTCATTATTCAATTATACAATATATATATTATTTCTTATATTATTTTCTGTGAGTAGATTCCTTTCATCATTTATTTATTAAAGTTTTTGTTATACATTATTTTTTACTGGTTCTCTGTTTTTCACAGGAAATATTTTTATTTCCCTAGAATACAATTTTAGACTATGACTTGTATATAATAAAACAGATAGCACAAATACGTACTGAAAACGTCCCACAGAAGTTTGCCTAAGACATTCGTATTTCCTGGGAACGTCCAAATATGGTCCCGTATCGTCAGGATGTACCAGGGACATCGGATGTTACCAATCCATTCTTCCCCAAAACGGACATCCTAAACCCGTCCTGACGTATTTTATGGAGGACCCATATAGATCTTCTGCTAGCCCAGTATCTAGCTAAATTCTTATAGCATTATAGCTTATAAACTCCCAGGAAAATAAATTGCAAATTTAATAATTTTGTAAATTATTTATTTAATA
This sequence comes from Gonioctena quinquepunctata, assembly GCA_018342105.1. Lineage (NCBI taxonomy): Eukaryota > Metazoa > Arthropoda > Insecta > Coleoptera > Chrysomelidae > Gonioctena > Gonioctena quinquepunctata. Next base: position 755,108 of record JAFIRS010000347.1, read on the forward strand.
ACCAAAATTCTGTCAATGCACAGGTACAAAAGAAATGCAAGATAAAATGAAATATAAAATATAGTCTGGTAGTTCAAGTGACGGTAAGTCAGGTAGATCCAAATTAAAATCACTTGTTGATGGTGACACTAATTGGGAATTATCATTAATCATGTCATTAATATTGTGGCCATATTCAGAAGTATTTTGGATTGTGATATCTGTATTAAGCCTACTTCCCTAAGCACGCATATAATATTTCTTCATAAAAGCCATAATTTAGATAATATAAGAGAAATAGAAGCAAACCTCAAGAAAACTCAATGCCAAATGTTCCTATCGTGTTCACTGCATCTGAAAGTGACTCCTTGCCGCCATTGATTTTTACTATTTTGAATAACATGCTATATAAACCTATATACCAATACACCCTGCCCACACTATGGAGAGGTCACCCAAAAATATCACTGCATAAACACTAATAAAACATGTAATAACTTTTGTTTTGTTTTTGTTCCACATGGCACCAAAAACACAAAATCCAAAAAAATCAGTGAGAAGTGACACTTCTTTGACTTTTGACACATGATGAGACGTACGAATTGTATAACCGATACCGAACTCCTGCTGCAAAAGTGATCTGTATAGAGGCGCCGACTTAGCGGACCGCTTAGCTTAGGAGCGGTCTATTGGTTTGTATTGAAAATCTCCAATTTTAATAAAATTTCCATCAGAAATAAATTTGACTTATTATCAAAACCAATACGAATAAAATTTGTTATTCACTATTTTCAACTTTACATTAATAACTGACTCTATAGAGAGTTAAAATATTGATAATGTGCACTGATGTGTGTTGTGTCCTTTTTTATTAATGTGGCAAAGAAAAACATAAAAATACATTGTATGCTCTATTTTTTTCTGGACTACCAACAAAAATACTCTAAATTGCAATTTTATTGCCCACCCTCCCCCTGTTAATTTTTAATAAGTAGAGAAAAAAATGCCCTCTAAAGACATACTGAGTACATTTGTCTCGACTTTCCCAAAATGGTCTCGTGTTGGACGTCCAGAGGACGCTCGAACTTTGTCCGGGCGTTCGGACTTATGAGGCACCAAAAATGGAGATCCTCGGGACGTTGTGTGCTATCTGGGAAAAATATTACTAGAGACTAACTATTAGAAAAGGCGATCAATATTGATGTTTTAGGTTTCAAATCAGATTTTTTATTTTTATTATCAAGTTGCCAGTGTTATGAAAGCGGACATCCCGAAATTATTATATCACTATGCAAGGATCTGGGATGTATAACACCAAATGAATAGGAACAAAATGCATATGATCGAGATATCAGCTGTGTGTGTTTTAAACGTATATTGATAAAAACGAATTGGAAAAACCCACGATTTTAAAAATCGTGACGTCGATGTTTGATAATGAATACATCAGCGAATGCAATAGAAATTGGAGGTTCTATAAACCTACATACATTTAGTTGATTGAGTTATCTCTTAATTAAAGTTTGAACAATATGTTCACTCAACCTACTGATATAATGGTATTTATTATTAGTCTAGAGTAAGGTAAGTAAGTACATTTTACAGGAATCATGCCATGCCATGTGGCTTGTGCGTGTGACTCTCAGTTGAGTTGAGCCTAGTTATTAGTTGTCTACAGTAATTCAGATACTAGCTGTACCTATACATATACTATTACATTTTTTAGGAACTAAAGTTAGATGAATTTTACAAAGTTGTATACATTTGCTATGATAATATGTGGTATGTACCCTAATGGTACTACATCAGTCATGAAGTCGTCTGAAACTATAGTCATATGAAAGTTGTGATATTTTCGTCAAGCAACCAGGTTGTCCTCTGCCTCTTAATGTTGGGATAATTACTATTTCTTCATCTCATAGATGTCAGATTATATATTTTAGAAGCTGTAATGAAGAAGAATTCTCTGGATTGTAGTATACAAGGTATGTTATGTGGAGTCTTAACGTTGTTATTAGATAAGGATCTCGTGATAATGGGGTGATTCAGTGTATTCATTTGTATTTTACCTTTTAATATGCATCTGATGATTGCTTTCATAATGAATTGCTCCATTTTCAAAATTCTTGTTTCTTTGTATAGAAGATCAATACAATAAAACAAATACAAGATAGCAAAATAACATAGCTACACTACATACAGGTGTAGACACTCAACATTGAACTCCCACTTCGTTAATATAAGCGAAATTTGAATCTAGAAGGGAACAAATATGAAACAATATTCGTACTGGCTGTAGTTGCCCAGAAAGAGGTAGAGCTATTACAATATTCCTTATGCATTCCTTCTATGAAAAGAACTGAATTCTGAATACAATTTTAAAAGTACTTTATAACACATATTTTTCTCCTGCAAAGAAAAATATTATTGATTTGCATCTGAAACTGCTGGAAAAAATAACCAAATTGAACCATCAATGGTAGTTATTCGGATTTGTATAGGATTAAAACTTAAAATGATCGTTTAAAAGCATTTGACAAGTAATACATCCCATCCAGAAAGTATTAAGAATAAGCAAGACTGCAATAAACGCACAATTATGACAAAGTATGGGAACAATAATACTGTAATAAAATGTTTGTAATACTAAACCCTTAACCAGGCGCGGATCCAGGATTTCGTTCAGGGGGGATATTTTTTGTGTGATAACTTGTCGCGCGTGTTGGTTGACTGTTGGCGCGCAACGAATTAAACTCTCTGTCTTGTCTGTATTCTCAAGTGCGCGGGAGGAAGGAGCCGCAGGGGAAACAAAACGCATAGAAAACAAAACACATAATTTGTGGTGGCGCGGACTTAACGCACATAAGCTTTTTTTTATTATAGTAGTGTTAAAAAAATATTGTCCTAAAAATTTCAAAATTTTGACAGGTTAAAAAAATCTTTGGTGCAAGGGGGGGGGGGGGAACCCCGATATATTAAAAATATCCAAGAACATGAATTCGGCATCATTCCTGAAAGACACTGTCTTGGGAACAGTGTACAATTTTCACGGAATTTCAACATATTGTAACGTAAATAAACGTAACTTGGTTTTACTAATTTATTTCACTCTTAAATTCACAACTAATTTATATTACTAACTACGCCACTGTATCGATCGATGCTATCGGCTCTGAGACTCCCCACTCCCTCTTGAGGGCTGTCTATTTATCTCCGATACAGCATTCTCGATGTTTCCAATTCTGGCGGTTGGTGCCCAGCATGTTCCAGTTATTTCCAATATCGACCGTTGTTATCTGCCGCGGCGTGGCTGGATTGTTCTCGAATATCTCCGGGGATGACCTCATCGTTGTCGATGGCAACGCGTGAGGCGACAGGTCCGGCCTAGGTTCGTTACATTGCCCCCTTCTTAAAGCATTTCGTCCCGAAATTTCATCCTTGGAGTGTGACGATATCTGCATGACTCCCCATATCTGCACCGTGAAGTTCGATGGAAGTAACACTCCACGGTCTTCATGATCGGTCGTGGAAGAGGGTTACAGCAAACCAAAATCTTGACGCCGCTGGATCTGAATATCGCCTCCAGCATACTTCTTATGACTCTCCAGTCCAACCCATCAATACCACAGGACAATTTTGGAATTGCTAGATCCACCAGATTCTGGTCCACCATAGTATCTCTTAGTTTGGTGAGACTCTTCCAGACATCTTCATAGGACGGTTTATCTTGCGAATGCCTCTTGGTAACTAGGTAGTAGATGTTTCTCTGGCCTTTCTTCAACTGTAGCACCCCACCAACTTCTGGATTCTGCTCCCGCAGTGTTTGGAGTTGACCAAATTTCTTGGAGAACACTACGGCGATGCCCCTGGACATTCGAAGATCTTCTGCCACACAGTGCGCTAGTGCGTAGTCAGCAGGCACCTCGAAAAGGTCTCGTGACTCCTCTCTAGTAACCCCATGTAGAACTTTCTGCCCGTTTGAATACAAGGACATAAACTTCTCGAACGTCATATCATCCTCCGGTGGCTTGAGGGTGCGAACTTGGTCATGGTTTCCAGCGTAAGGGCCAACCTGTTGAAATGGACGACCCTTGGTTTCCTCGGGTGGCTTATGGATTCGGTACACAAGGTCGTTTATCCTTTTCACGATTTTATACGGGCCTTCCCACGAGTTCCGCAACTTTGGTGATAGTCCACGACGACGTTTGGTTTTGTACAGCCAAACCAGGTCATCAACCTTAAATCCTCCAGCGCCGGCCTTGATGTCATAGGTCTTCTTCATTTTATCGCTGGCACTCTGGATGTTCAACCGGACTCGTTCGTGGATGTCGTCCATTCTCTGCCGAAGTTTGCTGACGTAGTCCTCTCCCGCAGTGTCTTGTCCTGGCGGTATCCCAAACTTCAGGTCACAAGGCAGTCGCAGTTCTCGGCCCATTATAATACTAGCAGGAGTTTGACCGGTTGACTCGTGTACTGCGGATCGATAGGCCATCAGGAACAAATGAAGATACTGGTCCCAGTCTCTTTGATGGTCAGAGACAACCTTGGACAAGTGGCGGTTGATCGTCCTGTTCATCCGTTCCACCATTCCATCGGACTGCGGATGTAGGGCCGTGGTTCTTGTCTTGCGGATGTTCAGCAGTAGACATATTTCTTGGAAAAGGTTGGATTCGAAATTTCTGCCTTGATCCGAGTGCAGCTCCATTGGAATACCGAATCGACATATCCACTCTTTCACCAAGACGTCGGCGACGGTGATGGCTTCCTGGTTGGGCAGGCATAGGCTTCCGCCAAATTACTGAAGGAGTCCATTGCCACAAGGATGTATTTATTCCCGTGGTCGGATACGGGAAACGGGCCGACGATGTCAATGGCGATTCTCTCGAACGGGCTGCCTACGTTGTACTGACGCATCGGGGCCTTGGGTCGTATTCGAGGTCCATTGCTAGCAGCGCATACAGCGCACTTTCTGCACCAGTCCTGGACGTCAGCTTGACAATTGGTCCAGTAAAACCGTTGCCTCACTTTCTGCAGGGTCTTCGTCACTCCCAGATGTCCTCCAGCGACTCCATCATGGATTTCCCGCAGCACTTCCTCTCTTCTGTTCCTGGGAACAATTATTTGGCGTCTGTCTTCCCCACCAATATCGGCCTCCAGCACACGTTTCAGGATCCCATTGTCCAGAATAAGAGAGTTCCATTGTGCCCAATAGGACTTAACAGCCGGCGAGTAACCTGCGACTTCCTGCCATGATGGTCTTCGATTGCCCTTCTTCCAGCTGACAACTAAGCCAAGGTCGGGGTCTTTCTCTTGGTCTTTCTGGATCTTGCTGTCATTCCAGTTGTCATCCATTGCCGCGGTTCTACAAAGTGTTGCTTCTTTCTCTTCTGCTCGTCGGCAATGTGAGCAATCATCTGGACATCGAATTCTTGGAGTCTCTCGATCCAACGTGCTACTTGACCCTCAGGATTTTTGAACTGTAAGAGCCATTTGAGAGCTGCATGGTCAGTTCTCAACAGGAATCTTCTTCCATACACGTACTTGTAGAAGTGCTCCACTCCCTTTACAACAGCTAACAGCTCTCGCCTGGTGACACAGTAATTGCGCTCTGGTTTGCTAAGCGTCTTGCTGAAATAACCAATGACCTTCTCCTGTCCCTCCTGGATCTGAGATAGGACAGCTCCAAGTCCCACGTTGCTGGCGTCCGTATCCAAAATGAATTTCCCTTTGGGTAGGGGATAGCTCAGTACAGGTGCGTTGATCAAAGCTCCTTTCAGCTTCCTGAATGAGTCTTGACATTCTTTGGACCACTGGAACTTTGTTTGGCCCTCCGTGAGCCTGGTCAGTGGTTTAGCGATGTTGGCGAATCCCAGCACATATCGGCGATAGTATGTGCATAAACCAAGGAAACTTCGAAGTTGGTGAATGTCTTTTGGGATGGGCCAATCCTTAACAGCTTTGATCTTCTGGTCATCCACTGCTACTCCTTCCCAGAGACAACGTGGCCGAGGTATCGTACTTTCTTTTGGAACAGATGGCATTTCTTAGGGCTCAGCTTCAATCCGGAGTTCCTCAGTCGCAGGAATACTTCCTCCAAGTTTTCACGTGGTCCTCGAACGATCTGCCGACCACAATTATGTCGTCGAGATACACTAGACACGTGTTCCATGAGAGTCCCTTCAGCACTGTCTCCATCAATCTTTCGAATGTGGCGGGAGCATTACAGAGCCGAATGGCATAACGGTGAACTGCCACAATCCTGAGCCGATGGTAAAAGCAGTCTTTCTCGATCTTCCTGAGCCAGTTCTACTTGCCAATATCCACTCTTCAGATCAAGGGTCGGAAAATCGTGGAACCAGCCAACGTGTCTAGGGTGTCATCTATTCTCGGGAGAGGGTAACTGTCCTTCTTCGTGATATTATTAAGTTGGCGATAGTCTACACAAAAGCGTGTCGATCCATCCTTTTTCTTCACCAGTACGACTGGAAGGACCAGGGACTGTCAGATGGTTCGATAACTCCTTCTTTTCCCATATCGCTGACTATTTTGTCAGCCTCTTCCTTCTTGGCAAGAGGAAGTCTTCTTGCTGATTGCCGGATCGGTCGGCACCCCAGTATCAATCTTGTGCTGGACCACATTAGTTCGACCTCCTTTTCCTTGTCCGGTATCGAAGATGTCTTGGTACTTTTTGACTAAATCTCTTAGTTTGGGCTGTTGAGCTGGTTTTATATCTTTGGAAGAGATGGCAACTAATTTTTCTAGTTCTGTGGGCAAGTTGTTGGGTTGGCTAATCGTACCTCGTACGCCCCGGATCACAGATGAAACTGACGAGCAGTGCCCTAAAATTGTTCCTTTCTTTAAGGTCACTGGAAAGTAATTGACATTCATGACCCTTACCGGTACAAATTTTTCAGCACGTAACAGGGTTTTCCCTAGGGCAATCCCTCGTCCAATTTTCTCATCATGAAGTTTGGGCTCGAACATCACCACGTCTCCACTGCTCGCACTCCCGTCCAGGCGAGCCTCCAGGATGGTTTCAGCCCTCTCAGGTACGCTTACATCCTCAGCCAACAGCACACGGATCAACTCTTCACTTCTCCCATGAAGTACCAGCTCTTCTCCGTTGACACGTAGGACGCCGTCTTTGAAATCCAATTCAAACCCTCTGGAATTCATGATGTCCATTCCGATGATTGCATCGTCTTCGATGTCCGCTACAAGTGCCTGATGTTTCACTTTAGTGCTGCCCAAAATTATTTCAATCGGTAGCTCGCCATATACAGTAGCTGGCTCCCCTGTTGCTGTGCGTAGCTTCCAAGTTGTCGGTTCAATTCGTTCCGGTGTTCTGGCAAAGGAAGGCCCGAGAATTGTCCTAGTCGCACCTGTATCTAGCAGCATGGTGCAAGGCTCGTTATTGATGAGACCGTCTACGAAAACACCTCTGTTCTGTCGTTGCAGGATAGCGACATATGCGTTGTTAACCGGGGCTTGCTGGACACAGGCCGACGATTGCCCCTTCTCGTCGACCTTCTTTAGTTTTCCTGCATCGGAGTCGTGTTTTCGAATGTTGGACATTTGCTACGCACATGTCCAATTTTGCCACAATTCCAGCATCTTATCTGTCTTTTCTCAGGCAAAACTTCAATCACTTTCCTTATGGCAGCTTCCAAATTAGCAGGCTCCTGTGAGTCTTCCTCAATCATTCGGACTCTACTCTGGCTTTTGCAAGATTGTTTCGCTGCCTCGAATTCCAAAGCGCGTGCCAGTGCGTCTACGAGATGTGTTGGACGGGCTAGTGTCAACGCTTGTCTGGTTTCTTGGTCACGGAGTCCATCCAGGAATGCTTGAACCGCTAGTCGCTCCATTACATTTTCTGGTGTGGCTGGATATGCGAGACGAACCAAGCGTGCAATGTCAGTTTCGAATTCTTGTAAGGATTCGCCCGATTTTTGGCAGCGATTTTTCAGCTGGGAGTGGTATACGTGTTCCAAATGGGCGTGGCCATATCGTAAATCCAGATGTTTAATCAGCTGATCATAGTCCTCCTGTTCTTGGGCGGTGAGAGTTTGTAGAATATTTGTCGCTTCTCCACGTAATGCAAGTGTCAGTGCTACAGCTCTTTCCCCTGCATTCCACCCGTTTGCTTTGGCCGCTGCTTCAAACTGCCGGCGGTAATTTGCCCATGGAGTTTTTCCGTCGAACTGAGGCGGCTTCATGGAAAGCTTCCCTATTTCTGAAATGACCTTGACATCTTTTATTCCCTCTTGAACTTTATCCAAGTTCAAACTCAAGTCCAGCATTGCATTTTCTTTAACCATCTCTGTGGAGGGCGCACTATTAATTCGTTTTTCCAGCTTACTGATCGTTTCCTTTATTTTGTCCATTTCTGCCTCGACCCCATCTTTGATTTTATCTACCTCCGTGTTCATTTGCTCCCTAATTTTATCTATCTCTGTCTCAACGGTTCCCATTCTTTCTTCTAGAAAATTAGCCACACCACACAATTCTTTTTTTAGGCCTTCTGTGTTTTCCACGAACTTCTCTTCCAGGCTTCTTGCATTTTCTTCCAGGCTTCTTGAATTTTCTAAAAGCTTCTCTTCCAGATTTCTAGAATTTTCTTGAAGCTTCTCTTCCAGATTTCTAGAATTTTCTTCAAGCTTCTCTTCCAGATTTCTAGCATTTTCTTCCAAGCTTCTTGAATTTTCTAGAAGCTTCTCTTCCAGATATCTAGAATTTTCTTGAAGTTTCTCTTCCAGATTTCTAGAATTTTCTTCAAGCTTCTCTTCCAGATTTCTAGCATTTTCTTCCAAAGTCCTCGAATTTTGTTGCAGTTCTTCTTTCACGGATTTAGTAGTTTCTTCGAGTTTATTCATTACCAAACTTAAATCACCTCCGGGAACTTCGAATAAAAATGTTTCGGGGTCCTCACCTTCTTGTATAAGTCCTTCTGCAAGTCTTTTACACGAAAAGTTTATCAGTTTGTTAAAAATTCACTTCGCTTTTACCCGTTGTTTCCAGTTCCCTTTCCTCCAATTCCTGTTTCAATTCTGCTACCTTCAAATCCGCAAGGCGCACTTTTCTTGAACACATTTTGTCTTTGACGAGGTATCAGTCTGTTTTACACGAAAAGTTTATCAGTTTGTTAAAAATTCACTTCGCGAATTCTTTTCCACGGGCCACCAGTCTATTGTCTGTTTCACGCGAACAGTGTATCAGTTCATATTCCCACGCACAATTGTCCACTTCGCGAAAACCGGGCCACTGTCATTTTGGGCGTACAAAAAGGTCTATCAATTTATTTTTCTGACTATCCACTCCACGATCACTTGTTTATTTTCGAAATCTCGCTTCCGACACCAATTGTAACGTAAATAAACGTAACTTGGTTTTACTAATTTATTTCACTCTTAAATTCACAACTAATTTATATTACTAACTACGCCACTGTATCGATCGATGCTATCGGCTCTGAGACTCTCCACTCCCTCTTGAGGGCTGTCTATTTATCTCCGATACAGCATTCTCGATGTTTCCAATTCTGGCGGTTGGTGCCCAGCATGTTCCAGTTATTTCCAATATCGACCGTTGTTATCTGCCGCGGCTAGGCTGGATTGTTCTCGAATATCTCCGGGGATGACCTCATCGTTGTCGATGACAACGCGTGAGGCGACAGGTCCGGCCTAGGTTCGTTACAATATATAGTGCCTGGATATTTTCATTTGTAGGTACAAGTAACCCCAATGTTACTTGGTTGATGAAAAATCAAGAAATCTAACAAACGAGTACAAAATAATGTTTATTTATATAAATTGAAAACGTTTTTCCACGTTACTTGGGTCACGACAAACCAAGCGAGTAGTAGATATCCATTAACCATAACAACACAGGGATATCCTAGGTATGTCCTCCTTATGTACCGCGGTACAAGGATACAAGGACATGATTGGGATATTCAGGGGATGTCCCGCAGAGGTTGTCCAGAGGACATCTCATCTGGTATATCCATAGAGGTTGTCACATTCATGTCTCTGGTATTTCTGATATCCATTATCATATACAGAGTGACCCATTTGAAAGCATGCCACCTCTCTAAAACTGTTATTTATTATCCGATTCAGAAGTTTTTTTTTCAGTAGATAGAGCATCAATAGTTCTAGTTGAATGCCATAAATTCGATATAAAAATAAAAATTTCATGGCCTACTTCGAATTTTTTTCAAGGTAAAAAATCTAAAAAACATACTAGCGATTTTTTTAAATAAAATTTGACGACGCCACTGGATTTTTGATGCTTTCAAATGGGTGTGACCAAAATTTCAGGATAATTTTTTTTTTAACAGAAAAGTGAAATTCATATCACTTTATCAAAATATTTCGAATAGTCGTCATATAAATCACAATCTTGTTAAAAATATCGTTTAAAATGCTCTTTCAGGTCGTTAAAGTTTGTAAACAGCAGTTATTCAAAATGGCGTCAAATTATGTTTCTTCCAAACGTAACTCCATAGTATAGGAGATAGTTATGTCCATCACAACACTGCAGTTTTTTGCCGAAGAAATTAAATGTACATCTTTACATCAAATAGTAATCAATATTCAATAATCAATAATAACCAATATTGATAACATAAATGAACTACAACAAAAGGATTTATTGAAATGAGAGTGCCTACACATTAATTTTCGTTCTTTTAAACCAGATCCCGATTTAATTCGATACATTTATTCTACCATTTTCTAATGCTAACTAACCATAAGATTCGATCAACATTCGATCATTGGTTTGGGGTCATATCTGTGCAATCCTGTCTTATTCTTTCACGCAGTTCCTCTTTGGTGGTTGACAGTTATTCCAAATATCAATCTTGGTTTCATTCAAATATGCTTGGGATAAACATTTCAAAAATCATCAGAACAATTGACGAAAAGACACAAATTTGTCAGTGTTAATTGTGAAGTTTATAACTCCTCAAGGACCTACACTAATAAAGAAGTATGGCTGATAATTTGACTTTGCAGGAGAACATTGAAATAGTAAGACTTTGTGGTAACAACGACAGATCCGAAAGGGAAGTATGTAGAATTTTCAATAACATGCATCCGGAGCGTCGAAATATTAGCTGAGCTACAGTTGGCCGAATAAACCAAATTTTCAATCAGTATGGAGCTGTTTGTAAACATATTCTGAAGAATAGTAATATTGTACAAAGACAGAGACGAAATAATTCTGAACGAATTCGAAATTATTTTAATAATAATCCGAAAACAAGTGTGAGAAAAGTTTGCACATTAACTTACCGCGTGAAACAATAAGGAGAAATCTTGGGAAATATAATAAGATGAAGCCCTTTAAACCAAAGTTTCTTCACACCTTAGAAGAAGGCGATAATGAAAAGAGGATGGAGTGTTTATGGGCTCAAGGAGAATATCTAAATAACAGGAATTTTCTGAAAAAAAATTTGTTCAGTGACGAGGCAACATTCACAACCAATGGAACAGTTAATTCTCAAAATACAAGGTACTAGACCGAAGAAAATCCACATTGGATAATACATTGCAGAAGACAGTACTCACAAAAAATAAATGTTTGGTGTGGAATATCACATACCAAAATAATTGGCCCCCTTTTTTTTGAAAGCAATTTAAATGGTCAAAATTTTTTGAATTTTTTGAAAAACGAATTTTTAACGCTATGGATGAACTTCCACTGGCAGAAGAGGCTCATCTTCTAATTCAATTAGATGGCTGTTCCATCCACAATAGCAGGATTGTGAGAGATTGGTTGGAAGAAAATTTTCTTAATCAGTGGATAGGGCGAAATAGTGCATTGATCGAGTTTCCCCCCCTATCCCCGGACTTGACTCCATTGGATTTTTTTATGGGGCTTCGTTAAAGAAAAAGTTTACAAAACTCGCCCAATGAGCAAAGAGGAACTGCGCGAAAGAATAGGACAGGCTTGCAGAGATATCACCGCAAACCAATTATCGAATGTTATGGTTAACATTAGAAAACGATACGATAAATGTATCGAATTAAATGTAGATTTGGTTTAACAGTCCAAAATTTAATGTGTAGGCACTGTCATGTCAATACATTCTTTTGTAGTAGTTCATTTATGTTATTAATATTGGTAATTATATTATTGTATGTAAAGATGTGCATTTCTATTCTTTGACAACAAACTGCAGTGTTCTAAGAGACATAACATATCCCACATAGAGTTGTTATGTTCTGAAGGAGTATTTAAAACATATTATTTACAAAATTGTGATTTATATGACAACTATTTGAATTATTTCGATATTGATATGAATATTTTACTTATGCTATATTCCTGTTAAAAAAAAATGATCGTGAAATTTTGGTCACACCCATTTGAAAGCATCGCAAATCCAGTGGCGTCATCAAATTTTATTTAAAAAAAATAGCTCTTATGTTTTTTGGATTTTTGACCTTGAAAAAAATTTGAAGTAGGCCGTGAAATTTTTATTTCGAATTTATGGCATTCAACTAGAACTATTGATGCTCTATCTACTGAAAAAAAAAACTTCTGAATCAGATAATAAATAACAGTTTTAGAGAGGTGGCCCGCTATCAAATGGGTCACTCTATATAAGAATCGACGAAACCCATCAAAATGTTGATTGAAAATTCAAAGTTAATATTTTGTTTTGAAAATGTTTGTCTTTTTTCTGGAAAATAATTATGAAGAAAATGGAAATATATCTCAGAAATTTCTGGGAAGTGACCATTTCGCAAGCAGAAAATTATTTATGCATAATATACCCTTAATCTAAATTCTCAACAGTGATACAAATTATACACAAATCCCAAACACAATTGCATTTCAGTTTCCGTGGTTTTGTTCTGTTTGGCTTTGGCAACATTGTTTGAATTCTTTGGTGATCTGTCAACAATGTTAATCTCACTTTGCATAATGAGCAGCAAGTTTCTAACTTTTCTTTGATGTAAAAAGATTGGCGGCATCCTTATTGTGTTTGACTATTTTTGTGAGCATTTGAAGCATTTTATCAGTTATAGTATTGTGTATATCATAGTTGAAAAATTGAAATGATAAGTTAAGTTTAAGGTTGGTAAAACAATTATCAAAATATTGAATGTAATCTTTTGGATCAAAGACATGATTGTTATGGTTGATCGATTCTGAATATTATGTTTATAGTATATTCATCAATCTATTATAGGTACATATTAATATAATGGATCGTATAGGGAAGGTATCTTCAAGGCTTGTGAGAAAAAATACACTGAGTAAATATTATAAAAGGGCAAGAAAACTTGGAAGAGAAAATGAAGAATCTTGAGAGGCTTGTAGTGGGCCTTCTACTAGTCGATTAATGGCTGTAAATGATGATAACCATACAACATTACCTTCTGTAAGTATAGATAAAATTACTGAAGTTGATCAATGTGATTCAAGTTATGAAAATTTGTCTGATTGTTCTTTCCTTGGAGAATTCAGCTCTACATTAAGAAAAGACCTAGTTAAAAATTATCCTGTTGTATTGAAAAAGATGTAAACATAAATTCAAAGTTAACTGAATGAAACACAACATAACACATGCACCAATAATACTTGGTGAGTATTTTTATCTATTATTGTATATCCTAAAAGAGCTTTAACATGATATTTGTATTAGTAATTTTTTCCATTGTCAATTTAATTCCACCTGCAATAATCTTTGTTGTAGGATCTTTTGAAGTCATTGGCAATAAAAAACAGATTGAGGAGGCTTTGCAGAAGTTTTCAGGAGAACCAAGGAGATAAGCCACAGGAAAAAAATTAATGAATGCATTGCCTGCAACAAATGAAACCCCATAATATGTGTACAATTTTCAACTGATTCACCTAGTCTTTTTTTGTTTATTTATCATATGAATTTATATATTTGTTTGTCGTTTTTTTATTTATCATATTTTAACAAAATATAACATATATATTTCTGAATTAAACTCGTTTTGTGTTGAGAATTTTTGGATTTTTTTTCCATATCTTCCAGGACGATGTACCTCATATATCTCAGGGATTTCTTACTTTAATTATGGAACATCCCTAGGTTGATGTCCATTGTCGGGACTTGGTACATCCCAGGGACGTACCAGAAGGACATCCCTTGGGTGCCCTTTTCGGTAGGAAGTAGATGTCCCTGGGACGTCCCTAGTATGTACCATGTCCCGACAAAGGATATCCCAGGGACGTCCTAGTAGCAAATTAAGGGCGTCCCTGGAAGGTACAGGGGATGTACTTGTGTTGTTAGGGAAGTGTGTGTTATTTTATAATAAATCCACCTGCAAAGTCCCCTTTTTGTTATATCAAAAACTTGGGTCGGTTTTTAAAATGTGCGATTGGGCGGTCGTTTCCAACGGACTGAATGCTATTGAATACCTTTCTTCAGCTGTCTATGCTCTTGGATTGAACAATTTTCTCACTGTCTTACCTCAACCTGTCTAGGTCGTCGGGGTGGAGGGAGAGCCTGTGATGATCCCAGACACCTCTGGGCAAAGTCCAGGACCCCCTTCTCAGTTAACATGGTGTCGGTGACTCACACGTCAACATGAGTAGCAAATGGCGAAATCCTAATGCGGTGGACACCCATCACACGTAACTTGAGTTTTCTGGTTGATGCAAGTATCATCTTGCTGATATTGGAATTCTCCTGTTGATATGGGTACCCAGAGGGAGGACGATAGCCCCTACGGCTTGCCAGTGCCAGTTTCTACATGGTGTTGGACTCTGGGGAGCAAGGTGCTAGATAGTGGTCCAATGGAAAACAATACCGTAATTCGGTAGAGATGGGGGAGTCATTCATCTATGGGCAGAGATGATTTTACTGCCTGACTCGGCGGGGAGCGGCGCATTAACCCTCTCGGGCACTGACATCCCAGAGCCAGTAGCCTGTTTTATCAGGTGGCTCCACCGTGGCTGACATGATACAGTAGCTAGGATAACCTAGCGCGTTGATCCGGCGTATCGGGATCCTCCGATTGCTGATTCACCTGAACCCTAAGAGGGTGCTAAGTCGAAAGATAGGTCCTCTCTCTGGGGGGAGGGTGGTCAGTTGGAGCAAGCTCGGCGTCTGAGTGCGTCTTTTCGTAATCGTCTTACCTCAAACGAATGCATAAATAAACGAGAAAAGGGCAAAACATTGTTGGGAGTGAAAAGATTCCACCTCGGTATGTATATATACTATTTATTGTTTGAATTCAGTTGCCGAAACGTCAATAGTATATAGAGAAGTATCTAACCTAACTAATTGAATGTTTATTCCATTCATGAACAAATGCAAGCTCTGCACCAAATATCGGATTCTGCTGGCGAAGCTACTTTCCGATCATCCTGAGGATGGCTAATCGTAGATTCAGTCTCATTTCAACATTTATATTGTAAGGTTCTATAATACCAATTGTTCATTGTATTTTGTCGACTAAAAATATTTCTTTAAACTGTCTTTGAAATCTCGAATACATAATTGGCGAAGTTGGTAATATTCCGAAAGCACTTTGGAGGTTCATAGTTGAAAAGAGAGACGACAAGCGGACCAGAAGCAACCTCAATCCTGATTTTGGTGTTATTGATGTTAGAACTGATTCTGAGTCTGAACTCGGAAATGCTGTAAATTATTGTCATAAAATATTAAATTTTGTTGACAAAGCTACTTAGGTAAAATAAAAATCAGCAGATATAGATATTGTAACACAAAAAAGAGAATATCAGTAATATATATATATATATATATATATATATATATTCAAAAACTCTAAAGTGTAATCAAGGATCCACAATGTATCTAACTTCTCATTATAAGTTGTGAAGATGTCAATCAGGAATTCATCAGAATTATTGTAATAGACTTCCTGAAAAAGGAGTTTTTTGACCTCCTTTTTGATTACTTATTTTCCCTTGGGAAGAGTGGTGAAACAATTTCTTTCCATTATAAAGTATGGAGGATTTGATAAGTGAAGTTGTGGGAATAGGAAGACTGATAATGCATAATGTTCTCCTTGTAGTTTTTATGATTCAAACAAACTGTTTATTAAATAAAGATGCAAGCTAGGGGTAAAATTTGTAGTGATAAAAATAGTGGTCTACAAGAATCTCTTATTGTGGGTATATTTTCCATTCAGGCATTTCCAGAGAATTTCCTGATTGACTATTTACTTATTATTTTCATTTGAATATTATTCCAATGTTTGAAATAAAACAATGCAGCACTTTTGAAAACCATCCCTGAATTTGATGGCAACCTAACTGAATTGGTTAGATTCATTAGCCGCATCTAAAACCACAGCAACCTATCTCAATCAATTAGACCAAAATTGTACCCAAAATATATTGATTACTAATACCATATTTTCGATGACATTGAAATTTTGAACATTTATAATGATTCTAATTGGGCAGAATTCAAATCCACCGGATTAAAAGACCCCCTAAGTGCTAGAGTCAGAGCTCGAAATTCCACTATTCTCCACAAACTTTGAGTATAATGAATGACGAAATCAATATATCGAATTTTCAACGTCCCCTAATAAACTCACTGGTTAAATTTCATAATAATATCCCCCGCCAAAAACAGATTCAATGTCCCAATTTTCCAAATGCAGCCATATCAATTCAACCTATCAATCGTATTCGGACGCCTGAAAAAATCCTCCAAATAATCAAACCAATTGTCAACATCCAACTCCAATGAGCGGAATTTCTTATGGTTCATTGAGACCCAACCAAAATCAACCACATCCCAATCACTTTCAAACTATTAACCAACCTCGAAATTTCCTCAAAGTCCAACCTCACCTTCTCGTGGTATGGGGTGAACGGGCCGCGGCCGCGCAGCGAATGGGACGGTTTGTGGACATTCGTGAGTCGTGTGGGCGGCCGCGACTTTACTAACGAGGCTCTGGCAAACAGACCTAAATCCAAGCTGTGAGCGCCGTGGCGACGGATGTATGACACCGGGGCCTCAAAACAAACGGAGCCTCCGAGAAACAGGGCGAAATTTCGGAGTTATCAGCCTTAGCCCTGTGCGGGGCTAAGGCTTCCCCTCCCCCCTCACTCCCCCGGAACAAATGACCACTGAGACGAAATACCGAAAGGGAAGGAGGACAACTCTTGGCCGTCTCGGTTTCTTTCAGGACGCTCAAGAGGTTAGGATTCCGAGCGTTCTCCGAGTTCGGAAGAGGACTCTTCAGGGTGCTGAGCAAACGATAGGGACCGCCCAGATGAACCTCCAGCACCGCAAAGTAGCCACGGCAGTTGCTAGGAGGGAACTCGAAGCGGCACTTAATCAAGAACCATGGATGCGACATGGTGAAAAAAATCGTACCAGGCATATAAGATACAATGAACCAGAGGGCTCAAGTGTCGTCAGAGGCCACATCGCACCCAAATTTCACTTCAAAAGTGCCGCTTTGAATCAATAAAGTATTGCGATACATCTAAGTGGAGGAGGGGTATGGTCCCCTTGCCCCCCCTCTATGACCAATAGTTATGAAATTGTTTGAAATTACATTTATATAAATCGTTGGCCCCTTAAAGTCCAACGTCACCTTTACGTGGTTTGGGGTGAACGGGCCGCGGCCGTGCGACGAATGGGTCAGTTTGTAGATATTTGCGTGGTCACATGGGCGTCCGCGACTTGATTAACGAGGCTCTGGCAAACAGTCCTAAATCCAAGCTGTGAGCGCCGTGGCGACGGATGTATGACACCGGAGTCTCGAAAGAAACGGAATCTTCAAGAAAAATCTGACGTTGCTTTTTGGCTACGAGTTAAACTCAGACCGTCGAGAACGTCCAAGGGTCTGTTTTTACTCTTTCTTTCTTATTTCTGGTTTATTTTCCAGGAAGCGGTGATATAAGTTGAACTAACGAAATCAAGATACTAGTATAATGACCTGCAAGGTAATGTAAACAAGTTTATTTCATGTATTTCGAAGTATAATCTTATTTCCTGGTTTTCCTTCCTATTGTAATTTCTCTCTTCCTCGGAGATTGAGTTTCGGTCCGGTGCGAAAGTTTGTTTAGCATCTCATAAGAGTACCTAAACAAATAATTCTGGATTGGACTCTTTTCTGGATATTCGGGAGACAACGCCTAATTTCCCTCAGGTACGGAGATTTGTTTAGCGTCTCTATAAGAGCACCTAAACAAATAATCCTGGATTGGACCCTCTTCTGGATATTCGGAAGACAATGCCTAATTTCCCTCAGGTATGGAGATTTGTTTAGCGTCTCTATAAGAGCACCTAAACAAATAATCCTGGATTGGACCCTTTTCTGGATACTCTGAAGACAATGCCTAATTTCACTGGAGTACTCTATCCTCAGGTACGGAGAATTGTTTAGCGTCTGTAATGAAACGAGTCTATGAAGGTTAGCCAAACTCAAAGTGTCCCAAGAGCAAGTGTTTATTTTCCAGGAGAGACAAGATTCACAAAATGGTTTGACAGAAACTAAAAAGTGAATTTTACATTATTAAATGTCATAATGTCATCTTTACAACACAATCAAATCATTACTCATAATTTATTACAAAACTTACCTAAAAAGTGACCAAACACCAATCTGATATATATATATATATATATATATATATAGATATATATATATATATATATATATATATATATATATATATATATATATATATATATATATATATATATATATATATATATATATATATATATAAAATGGAAGGAATTTAATGAACATAGCCCTCAGAGAAAAGTGCTAACCGTAGACACGTGTTTCGGGCTCTCGGCCCTCATCAGTACGGTGGAGAAGTGCAAAGATGAACAACACTTGGTAGAAAACGACAAATCAACGGAGTCAACAAACAGAAGCCAGCCGCTCATTTGTGATTTCGGTCAGCAGACCCTGAATTCCAGGGCAACAACCAACGTCACCACGGAGGCAGCTATAGCTACCTGCGTGACATCCGAGTCCAGGAATATAAATATGAAAGAGAGTAATATCGAAGGGACTGTTAAAAACAAAATGGAAGGAATTTAATGGACATAGCCTTCAGAGAAAAGTGCTAACCGTAGACACGTGTTTCGGGCTCTCGCCCTCATCAGTACGGTGGAGAAGTGCAAGGATGAAAAACACTTGGTAGAAAACGACAAATCAACGGAGTCAACAAACAGAAGCCAGCCGCTCATTTGTGATTTCGGTCAGCAGACCCTGAATTCCAGGGCAACAACCAACGTCACCACGGAGGCAGCTATAGCTACCTGCGTGACATCCGAGTCCAGGAATATAAATATGAAAGAGAGTAATATCGAGGGGACTGTTAAAAACAAAATGGAAGGAATTTTGTTTATATATATATATATTTAACAAATATATATTTTATTATTGGCAGATTTATTCAGGTTCATCATTTTCAGCTCGATCATCCCAAATTATGACATTATGTTCTGTCAGATCAAAATAAATAAAGGATTTGTTTTCAAAAGAGAATCGACACTCAAAGGTATGGTTATTTTGGAAGATAATTGGATTAGTTATATACAAGGTGTATATTTTCTGTGGGACATGAGATAAAACTAGTTATAATAAATATGTTTCAGTACACGTCTCATAAGAGTGCCCAAAGAAATAAGCCTGGATTGGATTCTTTCTGGGTATATTGACAGATCTACCATACCCTGTATATCTTCCTGATTACCAATTTTTTCCGTGGCTTCCCCATTTTCATTCACCTTTTTCTGTGAGCTCTGTACTTTCTTAATCTGACCATATCTTCCTTTCACTGATTTTCCTTTTGTTGCTTTAACTTCTTCTATGCATATATTTTTCTTTTCTTCCTTCTTCGACATAACTACTTGATTTTCTTTGTTGGGCCTCGTTATATTTTTTGAAGATCCTTCACTAGGCTAGCCATGCTTTGTTGAACAATGCTTTTCTTCAGAGTTTCTCTTCATCCAATTCTCCATAGTAGTACTCATCTCTATCAGTCTCCTTTTTAACTTTTCAATCTTCGATTGCAACTTCCTTTCCATTTCAGTTGCCGTTTGGTAAACATAATTCAATTCCTTTTGTAGTTCAATTGATTCTTCCATTAAAAACATTATCATTGAGCTCGTCCAGCTTTACTTGATATCGTTGCAAAAAATCCAAACCTAGATTATAATCTTAGGTGATCTGCATCAACGATAATAAATTCGTGTTCAATTATCTTCCTTTCATTCAATCTTATTGGCAAAATTCTCAACCTATATACGGGATTCTTCTTCCTTGCACATCCTTCACATTATATTTAACACAATAATTTCCATACCGTTTGTTAAATTTTTGTGGGCCAACGATATTTGCGCACCAGAATCAATGAGTACTGATCTGTATATTCCATCTATATTTAAAACTATAATATTTTTCTGCTATCTGTGTACGTAAATATCGTTCGGCTTGGCCTCCTATTCTGTCTATTTTCAGGGGTAACGTTTCCTCCAGAGGCTCGACGGAAACCGGGTACTCGTTTAAATGTCGTCTGGGGAAATTTCTTTGTCTATTCCTGTTCTGACATTCAAACGACAGATTACAACTGTAGCAAGTACCATTTTTCCCGTTTTCTTACAGTACTGACATACTGGTATATTCCTGGGTGGACCATTTGAATTTAATTTTCTGCCATTTCTAGCAGCATGCCCTTGTCTACGGCACTGTTAGCATTCTGGAACATTATTGCGTGGCCCATGTGAATCGAAGCTCCTGTTATTTCTATTATCATACCCTCGTCTACGGCACTGTTGATTTATTGGCACATTTCTGGATGGATCATGTGAATCGGAACTTCTGAAATTTATGTCCAAAGGCTTTGTTAGATTTTCTATAATTTCTTCTTTGTCGGCTAAATCTATCGCCTCTTTCAAAGTATCCGGACTAGCAGATAACATTTTCTTCCTGATAGGATCTAATAATCCCATTGCGAATTATGTAAATACGTCCTGTTCATGTCGTTGTGACAACACTCTGTCAACGACGTCATTTCCACTAAGTTTTTTCACAGCACACACTTTTAATCTCACCAGGTACTGTCGGCACGTCTCCCCCCGATTTTGCATTCGAGAAGTTCACGTTTATTCTGACCTGGTATTTTAGCTATTCCAAATTGATCTATTAATCCTTTTTTCAATTCATTCCAACTTGCTGTATTCCTAAGAATTCTATCTGAATCTATTAATTCTTTCTGTCCCTCCTAATTTCAATCTGACAATAGAAACTGTCTGAAGGTTCGTCCAATTGGCTAACGTTATTGTATCTTCGATAATTCTTATAAAATATTTTATCTTTGATTGATCATTATAAAAAGGTATATTATCCAACGTAATTGCAATAGTTGGTCCAAAATTATGTACTGCCGGTGCTGACTGAGTGCTGTTTCGTGTTGTTGACGGCGTTGCTGGTGGAGTAACCATTTTCACTTCTTATAATAACTCTTGTATTCTTTTTAAAAATCTAAAAAATACACTAAATTCTGATTTTGTTTCAAAAATAAATTTCTAATTTCGGTTTGGTATCAATTACTGCTATTTATTACTCTTGCTGAATACTTTCTGCTTTAATATTTGTCTGTATAAGTATTTTGATAAGATTAGGTTGGTATACATGTGATTTCACTCATTTTTCCCCACTTTAAAACTCAAGATCTGACACTATTCGTGAATAACGCTATTTTCACATTAATGTTTCATAATTTAAACCCCCCACGTGACACCATTGATACGACTCCGTACAGAGTGTTGTTTAATTAGAAACCCTACAATGTAGTTCACTTAGTTAAGATGTTGTTACCAAGTTTATGAAGGGCTATACTGGGTGCGAATGATTTATAAAAACTCACTGGCGATTTTTATCGAGCGGCAGATAAATATCGTCCTCTCAATATACAGTATCGGAAAGTATTTATCTTGGGTATGGTGGTTTCATGAGAGCGCAAAGAATAGCTTGCTATATGTTGAGAGATCATTACAATTTCTCCTCGACTCGCTCGAGGAATGGATATCGACGTCACGACACAGAGATAGGAGAGTCAGAGCGGTCAGCTCAGGACGTCAGTATCATACCAGCAGCAGTCGGGAGAATGTGTGCGCTGTAATGAAGAAGAATAATTGACGATAATTTCACATCAGATAATTTGAACAAATTAAACTGAATCATTGATTCAATTCAATCTGTCGGACGACAGGTAGATCAAAATATCTTTGGTGCCGTGGTGGCCGCGAAAACAAAAAAAATTATTGAACATAAACAAAAGCAAACGATATTTCTGTAAGACAATAAAAACAAAAAACTTATTTCTAACAGAAAAACAATTATTTCTTGAATGGAGAGGAAAAAATATTTACAGGAAAAGACAAACCAAATTAAATATTTTGTGTACGGAATTATTTTATTAAATGTTCGAACAAACCACCATTTTGGGCCAAACAATAGCCGAATCTATTGTACAATTCTGTTCTGGTAGCCACAAGGGTAACTGGTGTTACCTGAGCACACAGCTGAATAATTTTTGCCCTCAGTTCATCTAAATTGGTGGCACGTTCCAACTCATGCCGATATACCTCCGATTTTAGCATGCCCCAGAAATAAAAATCGAGAGGTGCTACATCTGGTGATCGAGGTGGCCAGTTGATTGTACCCACCGTGCCTGCATTGTGGGCAGGACAGCCATCTTGTTGAAACCACACGTCGTTAAAGTAAATCGGAAGAGCCCAAACTGCAGGAATAATTTGATTTTGCAAAAGTTGCAAATATTTTGCTGCATTTAAATTCCCTTCAATAAAAATGGGCCTATGACGTGATCGCCTAAAAGTCCCGTCCACACATTTGATTTGCTTGGGTACTGTGTCCTCACAGCGATACTCAAATGTTTATTTTTACGAGACCAATAACGTACTACGGATGGGTTGTGTTTTCGATGAATTGAGAAGGACGATTCATCGGTAAATAACACCCATTTTAGAAAGTCATCATTTACACAAAATGCCCTATTGCATTTTTCGACCATCGTTTCACAAAACTCCATACGTCTGAAACGGTCTCCAGGCAAAAGTTATTGTGTGGTCTTGACTTTGAAACAATTATAACCGTTTCTCTTCAAAATATTCCTTACAGTTCTTTCATTCAAATTCACTTCGTCGGTGATCTTTCTACTCGAACGAAGTGTCGTTTCTGCCATGCACACACTTGTGTTTCTCTTATTTCCCGTTCCTCAGGTATTTGTCTAGGATGCGGTGGTGGATTTGTGGTACAACATTTTTTGCAATGTGCTGCCACACACCCAAAATTCTGAAATTTATTAATAATTGAAAGGACAGTCGCTTCCGTAGGTACAGGTCTATCTGCAGAAGCCACTATGAATAGATTTCTAGTATCTTGTACAGAATTACCCCCAAAGTACCCCACTTAACGATCTGTACTTTCTCTGCGGTTGTGTAAATAGGCGGCATGTTTCAAAAGGTAATAATTGTCACGGTCTTTTGTTTTCGCAACCACGGCTCGGCAAGAATGAGTCGAGTCCCTGTGCGCTGTGTCGCATTGCCACGTGGTCAGTTAATGCGTCGGGTGGGGTAACAGGAGGGGCGCACAGCAGTGCGTCTCTCTTGTTTATGTGGTATTATCATATCATTGCGTTCCTTGTTGCTCGTGTAGATTTCTGTCTATACCCCAGATAAATTGTTTCCGATACTGTATAGATGTTATAAATTTTTAGAGAGCTGGAATCGTTCAAATTATGTATCTCGCCAATCTAGTTGAGGATACTATGCAAATAATTAAAGAACTTATACAAACAAACAAACTATATTAATTAAAAAAAACTTCATTACAACAAATATCCACTATATGGTATGACATTCTAATCAATACAACTTAAGTACTTCCATAGCAAAAGTTCCAAATAAGTACTACAACCTGGTTAATAAATGCGTTACAACTGACGGTAAGTTGCCTCAATTTCATAAAGCCCCTTATAAAGGAACTGAAATTTCAAGAATCTAACAATTTCAAAATGGTTTCAAGATAACCAACAATATTTCCATATAAAATAATCTGTTAACCTAGTTACAAAATAAATTCAGCTTTTTTCAATCACACTGTATATAATATGAAATATTTTATTAATTTAACAATCTAAAACAATTAATAAAACTATGGAGAATGAACAAGTATCATTCCAATTCAATTGTGAGGAAGTTTTACAATTTATAAAAGTCAAATGCTTTATACACACTCTGGAAAAAAATTAATATTGGTAGAATGAGCAAGTATCATTCCACGAATCTGGATGAATGATTCATAAAATTTGGTGATTCTTTACACATACTAGCTATAAAATCAATTTGGTTCAATAATAAATTGTGAAATATTACAACAACGTATTCCTAGTTTTTATTTGTAATACAGATAACTGGATATTCTATGGAGTAGTTCAAAAGTCAAGGCTAAATTAATTTATGTTTTGAAAGAAATAACCAATTAACATACTCAATTATGTGATTAAAATTTCATATAAAACATTTTCACTTTGGGTAGAGATTTCGTAGAAAATCGAAATATGCCATACAGTTTAATAATAGTTGGAAAATATTCAATATGCCGAAATAATACAAACAACAACAATATAGCTCACCATTTTTTTCTCTGTTACAGTTGCTGGTATGATAGTTATTTTTTCATTGCTTTAATATTTTCTTCAGTTATTATTTTAGTAATTAAATAATGCCGTGCACTCTAGATAAATCATCTTCCGTTCCGCTAATTTTCTAACACTATTTTAATTATTTCTATTTGATCGCTTGAACTTAATGTTTCTCTAAATACATCGTGTATTAAAAGTTGGTATATCGAACTTGAATGGACGGCTGTGAAATGACTGTTGAGGCTTTAATGAGGATTATTTTTATTTTTCAATTTTATAGTCCGCTAGTGATGACGCTTACCGCGTTAGTTCTAATTCTGTCTCCCACGAAGAAGGGTAGGATGACAGTTTTTTATGTCTTTAAGGCGTGTCCATTAGCGGGTAGTGATGAAAGGTTTTATGTCTTCAACTTATACTGTTAGACTCTGAGGAAGATTAAAATACCCTAATTTATTACCTCCTATGATATGTTTATTAGCTATATATATATATATATATATATATATATATATATATATATATATATATATATATATATATATAAAACACATGGAGATCATTATTTTCACTCAGCTGGAGTGTTTATATAATTTTCTTTGTTCGCGAGGTAATTAATGACTCTTTAGCGGAAATCGTCCACATGTTCTTGATTTTCATAGCCTCATAAATTTGAAATTATATTCTATATTATCTGAAAAAATGTCTTCCACACGCAAGAAATTTTCGTAAGTGTTGACGGTTTAACTTCCTGAATATATATTTTTTTCCTTGGCTAGCATTTTTATTACTTCATGATGTGATTTCAAGATTCATATGGAAGCGATTAGTTTAGATGCATTTTTTCAACCTTCCCAGAATAGATTATTCGTTAAAATAACTTTTCATCTTCGAGGGAGCCATTTCTTTCCATATAAATTATGTTTATATATGAATATCCTCGGGACATAACATGTTCAGTACTATGACATTGTGGCAATAACTGAAACGTGGCTTACAAATGATTTGAGGGATGATACTGTATCTATGGGGGATTATAACCTTTTCAGGTCTGACAGAACAAGATCTCGCGGTGGGGGTGTTGTATTTTATGTCAATAAGAATATTTCATGTTTTATATATGATTTTCCCTTCATTTTCGATGAAAACATTGTACAAATCTGGATTCAGATCCAAGTGAACAATCGTAAAATAGCCATAGGTAATATATACAGGCCACCTTCTGGAAACCTAAATAAATTTATAAATGATGTTGATGAGTCGCTTTCTCAAATTATACCCACTGTTGACGAAATTATCTGTTCAGGCGATATGAAAGTTGATCCTCTCAAATCTGACAATGTTCTTAGCAAATGTTTTCAAGCCTACGACTTCGAACAAATAATAAATGAGCCCACTAGGGTAGGTAATACATCGGTTTCATTGTTAGACCCTATTTTTCTATCGAATCACAGTCTGATAAGCACTTTTGGCGTTTTGGATGCTATATCAGACCACAACCTGGTATTTTTCACAATAAAAATCGATATATTTCAAGGTGACGCCAAATTCATTATCTTCAGGGATTTTAAGAACTTTCACTTTAAAAACTTCCTCGAGGATTTGATGAACGCACCACTCAACGAAATTTTCACCATCAATGATGTTGATGAAAAAGTTGTTTTTTTCAATAATCTTTCTGCTCGCTTTATTTGATAAACATGCCCCAATCAGAACAATACTGGTACGGGTAAACAAACCCAAAGCACCTTGGCTCACATATCCCCTAAGAGTAATGATGAAAGAACAAGATGATGCGTTGGCTAAATACAAAAGGATCACCTACTCACCTGATTGGGAACGTTATAAAGAACTTATAAATTTTACTTTACCCGCAGTTCGCCGCTAGAAAAAAGCATTCCATGATCGAGTCCTCAGTAAAAATAATTCCAAACATCTTTGGAAAGAACTCAACCGTCACATTTTGAATAAAACACTAGTCGTTATCCATAGTCACCTCCAGAACCCAGACGAAATCAACGATTACTTCTGCTCTGTCTTTGTCGATAAGGCGCCCGAAGGTGCATGTTGACGTCAAACCTTCATCTCTTAAAAGTGTAATATCAGGAGTACCGCAAGGCTTAATTCTTGGTCCTCTTCTGTTTTCATTATTCACTGCCGATATTTTTTCTCAAGTTGAACATTGCCAGGTACAAGCATTTGCTGGTGACACTAAGTTACATCATAGTATTGCAACCAATAATATCATAGTATCCCAAAAACAAATGAATGGCGATCTTCAAATCATAGACACTCTGTCTGACAAACACAATTTGAAGCTGAATCCTGGCAAATGTCATGACATGTTCTTCGGTAACAAAAACCAAAGGCAATATGTTAAAGATCCCATGAAACTCAATAGAGGAGACCAAATACTCAAATTGGTTGACAGCAAACTTAGGTATCATTTTCGATGAAGATTGGAAATTCAATGCACATATAAAACAGATTTTCATAAAATCCTATGCCACTCTCAAAGTTCTCTATCCATATAGACAAAGCTTGTCCCCTAGTACAAAAAACTCATTTCCCAATAACTTATACTCTCTATCTTGTGCCAGTCTTGGCTGGGTAACAATGTCTGTTCTCAGGGAATATAACTATTGTATCATCACCTACACAGTATTGAAATCGAAAATACATGTTCCTTTATTCAATAAATTGAGAAAGAGATTAGAACTCCATTCTTTTAACCTTCGAACTAATCAAAACCTACACATCCTTCGTCATTCGTCAGCCATGTTTAGAAAATCCTTCTCCTACTTAGCTGTATTTTACGACAATACGATTATCAAATACCTCCTTCAATTCTCAAAATACACATTCAAAAGGAAACTGAAAGCATGATTCAACATGTGATCAGATTAATTCAATTTTATTTCCAATTATATTGCTTGTATCTACAAACAATTTATTCCATCACACAATCTATATTTAATGTTCAGTTACATTCTATTCTTATAATGCTTAATAGGTTGAGTGTAAGAGTAGCTTTAGCTAAACTTTGCCTATTATGTAATATTGAAATATTAATGTTGATTATTATTATTATTATATTAAACCTAAAAAAGAGCGACAGACAATATTTGATAACGCATTCATATTGAAATTCTTCGATAAACTTGAAAGTTGAGAAATGATTCCAGAAATGTCATCAAAGAAAGTATATTTTGTATTTATATTTTCTGATATTATTTTTATTGTGAAATGTTTTAGGCAAATCATTTTCAAATGGTACGTTATTGACAAATTGGAAATTTTCTAAGTATATTTTTGAATCCAGAATACCAAAACACAGTAACATTTCGATTCAAATTCACTAATTTACCCTTTTGAACTGACAAAAAATTAAAAGTATTAAATAATCTTATGCTTGCCAGGTATTTCTTTTGACCTATATAACAAATATATAAATCTCAGGATCTCATGTAATCCATGCAAGATCCTTATATCAACTGAATTTCTCTCTACATTTCAACATTATTTATCGAAGACGGTCCTGACATGAGTTACGTGCAGGACAGCGAATCGTTTATCATAAGGGTCAGGCAAAATGTATGACTTTATTAATATTTTAATATGGAGGAAAGTAGCACTCGTACTGCTCAAGTGAAAAATGGATATCAGTGCGAAAAATGAACGGCGTATTTGTCTTCGAAGTGATTTTTCATATATTTTACTCTGATGGAGGTACATTCCTCAACCATTAATATGGTGAAGTAAAATCTGAGGAATCGATATCGATGAAATATACCTACTATGGATGTTTTTCAGTCATTATAATACAATGAGCTCAAGATAATTTCCAGATAGAAATATTCTTGATATACCTGTATTTTTCCGATATTTCCCAAAAATTGGGCGTTTTCGAAATCACGATATTTGTATCCCAAAGGAAATTGTCGCTAAATAATACTGAAGATTCAAATCGGAATGACTAAACTAAAACATTTCCGCAGTAACAATATTGTTATTGAATATTGATTGAAAGTTATTATTTGTGGGGGAATATTGGTTCTCGACATAGTTTTCTGGGTTTTTTAACTTTCACAATCTAAAAATAAAAAAATCCATACCAAGAAATTATATACAGGTGGGGAAGAGCAAATGAATGAATTTTCCTCGATAAGTTACTGCATTAACCAAATGACTATTGTCATGAGAAAATGATTTATTTTTTGTCAGTAACTTACCGTATTCTGAATTTGCCTAATATAATTAATCAAATGATACTTCTCTATTCTAAAAGTTAACGATTCGGGGACTCCGTTCTCCAAATTGGTTGAATTCTGGTTCTCAAATGGTTTAAATTGTCAATGTATCAATTTTTTATTTTTTATTCTTACAAACAAAAACCGAAAAACGCAGATGAAAGTACAAAAATAGTTATTTGTGTAGCAAGGCCGTGAAGTTGATCTTTTTGGTCGAATCAGAAATTTGCAGCCGAGGCCAAGCAAATTTCAGGTGATGTGCATACAAATTATTTTTTGGCGAGTGTCTCATCAAGTAGGTAACAACATTTATTTACATTTTTGTTCCTGGAAACAGACGAAAATGTAAGAGCAGTTTCAAATCTTTATTAACCAAATGAAAAATGTATCATTAAGTAACAAAGCTAGATACAGAATTACTATCAGTAAGTATGATGAACAGAACTTGTGTTTATAATTTTTTTAACAAATTCTGGCTCTATTTGTTATTAATTGTTGTGTTGAATGTACATTCATTAAATTTGGAAAATTTATTATCACTTCTAGACATAAAATTATTAATAGCCTTTTAATTTTCTTGATTTTCAGTAATAATGGTCTTTGCTGGAAAGCTGTTTTCTAAAG
The DNA here is from genome assembly GCA_018342105.1 of Gonioctena quinquepunctata. Taxonomy (NCBI): domain Eukaryota; kingdom Metazoa; phylum Arthropoda; class Insecta; order Coleoptera; family Chrysomelidae; genus Gonioctena; species Gonioctena quinquepunctata. Next base: position 784,624 of record JAFIRS010000347.1, read on the forward strand.
TAGATACCACATCTAATGCAAATTATTTAGAATTATTTTGGACAGATAAACGCAAACCTGAAGTACCTGCCAATTTATCTAAAACAGTATGATATTTTTATTGGTGTAACATACATAATATTGAAAATTTAAGAGAAGAAGCATTTCTAGCATTTTTTCTGGAAAAGGCCATCAACGTTATCGTCCATATACTCGATGTTAAAATCTACAATTATGGTCAAAAATAACATTGATATCAGCAAGTTTTTAAAACTGAATGCTTACTAAAAAAGCAAAATGCGGATTATATACGAAGCAAAAAAGCCGGCAGTTTTTACAAAAAATGATGTAAATAAATTCTTAACAGAAGCTCCAGATGAGAACTATTTAATGTGGAAGGTAATAAATCGTACCTTCCCCTCCTACAAGAATTCTACTTGATATTTTCTTTTTTCTTGAAATAGAATCTTCATGTACCCTTCCGCTACAGGGTTTGACTTCCAACCTTTGTGGCTTTTTAACATTAAAATATCAGGCCCTGTTTCAACCAAAGGACAGGCTGAACTTCTTCTAAAAGAATGACCTCGACTTTGCAACTAGTTATCACGAATCGAAAAAAATCATTTAAGTAGATATTAATACACAATAATTGTTTTTCTTCATCAAAAACATGTTGATTGGATGATATTTTCCTAGATAATTCAATCAGAAATGGCTTTGATAATGATACTCCAACATAAACTTCCACAAATTAAGAGTAGGTACTTATCTTCAGTTTTTCGCAAAAATTATTTCAGGCCTTAACTCTTATCTAAGTGGAGTATTATGAATTTGAGGTTGGGTTTGTTTGTCAGTTGATCTGTCAAAACAATCATATGCAAGAAAGTATGGTAACATATCAGTGAATCCGCGACACAGATTCGATCAAATAATATGATGAATGAAAAAATGGAGTTATCGGTCTCATTCTGACTCACCTGTAACTATGTTTCCGATTCTCCCAACATTAAAAAATGTTCAGGAGGTTGACACGTATTCCGATATGTTGTAAGAAATTAGCATTATGCGATTATTGCACATAGGAAATTATGTTTCTGCTAAGGACATATCTCAATTATCTCAGAAACCTCCACTTTTAGGAACATGGAATGTTATGACATTTAGGTTGAGAATCGATGAGCCGAACTGATGTCAAATGCTCATTTGTCCTTTCACTTGTCCCAAGAAAATATGAAGGAACATAGATAGATAGATAGATAGATTATTTATTACCTTTCTGCCATGTTACATGTAGGTTCGTCATCTGAATTTAAAAAACAAGAAACATACAACATACATAAAAAAAAACATACAATTCATAATTTGATAATACATAAATATAAAAGTATTCTGAAGTTTTTTTTTTTTTAGAAAGTCATTAGAGTTTTTTAAATTTAAATTTATGGCTGGTTAGAGACAGATGCAATATTATGTACAGTTAGTTACAAATACAATAGCCATGATACAGTTGAAATTTAAAGTGAACAGTTGAATGGTAATCATTTTATGGATATTAAGTATATTTGAAATTCGGAAACGTCGTAGAAACTATTTGAGGATAGAATTTTTTTAAGATCAGTCTTGAATCTTTTCAGAGATTGATTTGTTAGTGATTCAGGCAGTAAGTTGTAGAGATGACTCCCGCTAAATTTCGGAGATTTTTTGTACTCCATATGATGAAACTTCTCCATGTAAATATTATTTTGATTTCTAGTATTGTATTTGTGAATTTCCGAGCACTTTTTTAGATGGTGTTTGCTTTTGTGGATATGACACAATATTTTCAATATGTAAATACTGACCACTGTCAATATTCGATGTTGCTTGAAGTGGTTTCTACAGGAGTCTTGATACTTTAAGTTGAAAATTAGACGAATAATGCGCTTTTGTAGGGTGAAGACTCTAGTTATCTCCGTGGCTTGGCCCCAGGAAATTATATTATAACTTATTGTTGAGAATGCTAGTGCATAGTAGACGTTGATCAGACCTTGAACATTGAGATATTTTTTGAGAGAGAATATAGCAAAATACGTTTTATGGAGCTTGTTACAAAGGTGATTTATTTGGTCATTCCGAGATAATTTCGAATCAACTAGAGTTCCCAGAAAGTTGAAAGAGTTGACAGCCTGAATATTTGTGTTGCCAAATGGTAAACTTGGATCAATTGTAGGTGATTTGTATTTGCCTGTGAATTCCATATAGCTGGTTTTTTTCAGGTTAACAACAAGGTGGTTAATTTTGCACCATAACGAAAACTGGCTGATTGCTATTTCAACTCTGTGGGTAACCTCCTCATATGAATTTCCTGAGACTATCACCGCCGTGTCATCAGCATATATGAATGGCCTGCTCTCCTCGAAAAATTCCGGCAAGTCGTTTATATATACCAAGAACAGCAGCGGCCCCAGAACACTGCCCTGAGGCGTTCCCAGTTCAATAGTTTGTTCGCTTGAGTATGTGTTGTTGATATCAACAACGATACGACGATTTAGTGTGAAAGATATTAACCAGTCATTGATGGAGCCTCTCACTCCCATTGCATGGAGTTTCGTCTTCAAGAAAAATGGATCTATGGTGTCGAAAGCCCTTGACAAATCGAAAAATATTGCAACTGCAAGGGAGTCTTTATCTAGAATTTCGTGAATATTTTGTATTAAATCAGTTGATGCAGTTTCGGTTGACAGGCCCGCTCGAAACCCATGTTGATGTGGTGATAATAATTTATATTTATCAAAAAAATTAATCAGCCTTATGTACATTGCTTTTTCCATAATTTTGGAAATTGGATCCGAGACACAGATAGATCTATAATTTTCTACCAGTGCTGGATCGCCTTTTTTAAAAATCGGTGTACATTTAGATATTTTTATTAAGTCTGGAAATTTTCCTACTTCAACTGAGTGGTTTATTATATGAGTTAAGTATGGCGCTAGTTCGTGCACACATTCCTTTAGGAGTGATATGGGAACTTCGTCCAAGCCTACAGATTTTTTGTTTTTCAGGTCTATTATGATATTTTCAATTTCATATATTTCAAAATTTATGTAATACATTGTATTAACAGAGGGTTTCATAGTCGTACAACAGGGAGGATTTGAATCGAATATATTACTTTTTACCAGGTCAACGGCAGATGTTGAAAAGAATTTAACGAAGATGTCAGCTATTTTTTTTGTATCATCTATAGTTTCATTATCCAGTTTGATACGCATTTTACATATGACCACATACCATCGTAACTACGCCACTGGTTTACGAAAATTAAAAATTATAACTTCAAATTAGCACGTTGATGAACCTTGATTAGTGTACCAAGTTAAAAAAAAATCCTTCAGGAATTTTGGAGAAAATAAATTAAATCTTAATTTTTTTCGTACTTTCGATACCCTGTATCTCAGAGTGGCTGCATTTTAGGACATACCTTGATAGCAACTTTTCACCTCGAAATGAGGTGAGGAATCTGTAGTCGGAGTTTGTCGGTCTTATTCTGACTCACTCTGTATAGCGCGGCCTAGTGTTAGCGAAACATCGATAGTATATTGATAGTATCGCTAGTAAAAACTATCGTTTCATATCGATAGTTTCTCAAACAATCGATACTATCGAACTGATTAAGTGTTTGTGGAAGAGAGAAAGCAATCCAAATTCGTATACTAATATTGTTTGAAAATAGCAACCCGGATTAAAGTAGGTATGAGTTGAATATTTCACTTTTGTCATGCGAAACTGTCAAGTGTCGGAATTTCTACTCCACTACCTGTAGAAATCGTGTATGGCCAGTAAGGACCCAAAGGAAACAAGCCAAATTAATGATTTGTTAGGTTTTTTGAATGTCCTCAAGCACTCCACTGTGTTAAGTAATACTATTATTGATATTCCGCAGTATATAGAGAAATATGTGATTGGTATGTCAGAGTGTCCTATTCAATTTTGGAAAAACAGTAATAATTCTTTGAAAGAAATTGTCTTCAAGTATTTGAGCATACCAGGAAGCTCTGTGTACCATCAGAGAGGTTGTTTTCAAAAGCAAGACAAATTATGACTTGTAACACCCTGTAGGTGTTATTGCTTTGTTTTTTTAATGGTCCCAGGGTAAGTTAGTTTCAATTTTTGATTCATAATTCATTTTTCCAGTTTCTTGGATGGAATTAATATGAAACAGGGAGCTCATACTTTGAAATACCTTAATGGGTCGTCGCGGATATGAAAAATATATTTCTGTCAAGCATACGAGTTCATTCATTTTGGGAAACATTGCCAGTTACAGATATGCAACATTATAACTGTTGTTTAGTCTGGAAATACTAAACAAAGCTTCATTCATTCGGGCAAAGTGTCGAATGGGCAATATACACGGGTCGCGAAATATATTCGCTGCAACGACAAATTGGACTTGGCCAATCAGACTGCCACTTGGCGCTTCGCTTCTGTTTGAGAATGGAAAAATATCAACAGGTCTAAGGGAGTCTTTCAGCGAACCCCGAGGTTGATCGCCACGGGTTCCGTCGCGCCGTGGGCGTGAGTCCTTTGGGATTCGGCCCAAGTTTTTGGTTTTACCAGAAACCATATCGAAGAAATTCGCCCTTCGATATATAATGGTTCCACGGCAGGAACTAGCGCGGGTAGAGGTCGGAAACTTTATTTTAATCGTCAGTTCGGAAGACGAGTGTGTTTAAATTAGAAATCTGATTCGAGTGTCCACAGGCGGCTACGAGGGAAATGGGAATTATATTCGAGACTAGGAGAAACATGGGAATTACAGGGTAAGTGGCTTGCTTAAGTAGAAAATCTAACTTGATGCATAGCTTTTAACTATTGATTCACGGGTGAACCCATGCACAATTAATACCAGATTAGGGGTATACATAATAGGGTATGGAAAAACGGAAGTCAGTTACGCGGGTAACAATAAACTTCTCTATTAAATTTGAGACTAACGAAGACGATCCAATTTTTATTAATTTGGGAAAAAAGTCAGTTACGCGGGTAACAATAAACTATGAGAGCCACGGGAAGAAACTGGTTCTATATTTCGATAATAGGAAATCACTATATATATATCGGAAATATGAGCTCCCTTTTATTTTAGAACAGATATGTAATATTTTCAAACTATTCGTTGTTGTTTTTATTTAAAGGAGATTGATTTTTTTTGTTTACATTTTATCTTATGATTGACCATTTTTTTTATTCGACAGGCGTCGAGCTGTATTATAGTTTTTTTTTTTGTTAATAGATGTATTGGAGTTAATTTGTGTGTATTATTTTCTCAACCGAAGTTGAGGAAAGGGAAATTGAATTCAATTAGATTATTTTAATTGAGAGGCAAAAGTCAAATATTAAGTTACCTTATCACTTAAATGAAAGTCCCTTGAGACGAAAGACAAAAAAGTACTAATCTTTATATAAAGAAGTTATTCAAAACAAGACCTCGCATACATACTAAGCCGAAGGCATGAATCCAAGTCCGACGGACTAGTGTTAAACCAAAATATCAGTGCCTTACATTATAGTAAAGAAACACTCTATAAAAATTGGTGTTGTGTGTAGAAAAATCCATTTTTCTACATACACCCTGGTGACAAACCTGCCCTTATAATATGTAAATATTATATGTAGAGACATTTTTGGACAAAGAGAGTGTGACTATTCTTTACACGAGGAGTTGAGATAATATAAGTAAGTATGGGAAATTCCATTATGTTATCGAATCTTACGATATGTTTTTCGGTAGGAAAAATATTGAGAATTATCGGCAGAATAGTTTTTCTTTAGAATTTAGTTTTTTCTTCAAAAAATTAAAATAATGACAAGTCACATAGTATAGTGGCATGTTTACAATGGTGACTGAGCGGTGGGATATTTGAATAACTTTTCAGAGGGAAAAAAATGTTTGGGAAAGTGATTTCTGTTTATAATGGTGACTGAGCGGTGGGATATTTGAATAACTTTTCAGAGGGAAAAAAATGTTTGGGAAGTGATTTCTGTTTTACAATGGTGACTGAGCGGTGGGATATTTGAATAACTTTTCAGAGGGAAAAAAATGTTTGGGAGAGTGATTTCATGTTTTACAATGGTGACTGAGCGGTGGGATATTTGAATAACTTCCAAAGAGAAAAAGGTAGGATATATGAATAACTTTTAAAGAAAAAAAAAGGAGGGATTTTTGATAACTTTTCCAGGTGGGTGAGTTGACAATTTTTTTTAAAAGAAAAAATGTTTGGGAAACTGATTTGTGTTCTACAATGATGACCAGCGGTTGGGGATTTTTGAATAACTTTTAAAGGAAAGAAATGGCGAAATAACTTTTCAGAGGGACAAAAATGTTTGGGAAACTGATTTGTGTTCCACAAAGTAGGTACGCAGTGTTGATGACTTTCCTTCAACCACAAATAAATTGGGCTGTTGAATTAAATAGCTAGAGAGATAGGAAATCATTTTGGGAAAAGTTCACACAAAAAATCGTTTTCCAGAAAAAGTAGTAGGTGCCAAAATCGATTTTACCGCGTATTTTCTAACATATTACAATTCCCCATTTATTTTCTGAATTGTTGTGAGAAAAATAGTTGATTTTTTTTTCAGACTAAATCGGGAAAGCGATGAACTAGGAATTTTTTTGTTGTATTCTCATACAGGTTAAGCTTGAAAATTAAACTGAATGTTAGAATATTTTTTACTATTGAAAGGGGAGAAGAATAAGGTGTTTGCCGCCTAATAGTTGAATTCAAGGCAAAACGTTGATATTGATAGTCATTAAGAATCGATTTGGTAACCAATTAGGGATTTTCAGAGAAGGATCGACGAAAAAGATTTGTGGTTATTATTTTTGACTAGAGTTTTTTATGTGCATGTTGAGTTCACCCTATTTACTAACCCAAGACATTTTGTAATGAATTTGAACAGTCATCGATGGAAGCTGGAAGCTAGAAATTATAGGAGAGAAGAAAAAAATATTGGAGAATTTTTTGTAGAAGTTATTGTTGAAAAAAATGTTGAAATTTTTATTTCAGGTAATCTTGAAAGATATAAATTTTTTTGAAGTACATTTTGATACTTCGAATGAAAGTTAAAGAAAGAAAAATAAGATAGAAAATGCAAAAGGTTTAAATATCAGGTTGTTACATACAAGTACACAGCCATATATGAATAATTGAAATTGTTTTTTCTCGATACCTCGATATTTGATTTTAAATGAGAGAAATAATCAAGGAAATTTTAATACAAAAGTACTAGGGATTTTATATTTCAGGAATTGAAATTTTTTCGGAAATATGATTTGAAGCAGAGTATTGTAATTTTTCTTCAGGTCTTGGGAGTAATTTTTGTTACAGGATTTTGATGTTTACAGGAGATTTTGGAGATAGAAACGTATATTGGATATTGGAGATTTACACTTGGAAGTTTTGTGGGGAAAAAAAATTGTTGTTTTTTTTTCAGGATTGAGCCAAGGATTTATTTTGGGAAAAATGTTGCGACACTCGTTAGCCCGGAGAATAGGGCTGTTTTTTTTTGTTTGGAAAGTTTTGTGGAATTTTTTTTTAGATATTGGGAGAATTTCAGATTTAGGTTGGAGGTCAATTTTGTGAGCTGCGAAAAGAAGCAATTGGGAGTAGCAGGGGCGTACTCAGGAAAATTAGTGACCCTTGAGGCAAGTGTCGTCGTTGTAGGTTGCTAGACGAAAGCAGCTGAGAAAGGAGCAAATGGCTTCAGAAGATGAAAAAGTGGTAATTGTCAGGATAGACAGTTGAAGAAGAAAAGGGATTGCAGACATAAAGTTGGGGGAACAATATGAGTATGTGCTGATTGTAATTCAATGTTCGTCGGGGTAGGTGCCCGGAAAGTATTTGTTGGTCACCCAATTCGATTGTTGTTACAGCGATGGAAGTCTGCAGATGGAACAAGTTGCCTTTTAGAAGTTGAAGTGGGCGCCGCGAAAGGGTGGCCTTGGGAGATGTTCTGCTGAAGGAGAACAAAGATTGTGAGAATTAGGAGGTTGACCGAAGGAACAGAGGAGAGAAGACGTTGTTTTAGGAGGTCGAGGTAGGACCACAGAAAAATGGTAAAGAGGAGGTCGAGACAGGACCGTATCGGAGATGTTTTAGGGAAATTTGGGAGCAAATGGCTTCGAAGGATGTCAGGAGAGACAATTGGAGAATGAAAAGGCGATTGGATCCCGAAGGCTAGTAGAAAAGGAATATTTGTTGATTGTAATTCAACGTTCGGCGGGGTGTGTGCCCGGAAAGTAGTTGTTTGTTGTCAAATATGATTTTCGGTCATAGCGATGTTAGTCTGCAGAGGAAGTAAGTTGCATTTTGCAGCTGAAGTCGGCACCCAGAGAGGGTGGGCCCGTAAAATGTTCTGTGGAAGAGAAACAGGTATCAAGAGGATACGCAGGTCGAGGAAGGACCAAATTGGAGGTTTTGTAGGAAAATATGAGATGTCCTAAAAAGAGGGCAGAACTGGCTGAGTGCAGCTGGAAGGAGGTCTGATGATAGACCCTACGATGCGATTTTGTGGGACGGCAGTTCCTACAGCGAATAGGCGTTATTTACGTCGTAGTCGGGCGATTTTTGAGCGCCTTTGACGTATATTTTTTGGATGCGATTTATGCGTTTGGCTCTGTAGGAGGGGCCGCAGAATACTCCTACCAGGGTTGATGAAACTCCAGCTGGTGAGTAAAAGTCTCACAACTTGGTAGTCTTATTCTTTATTTTCTTTCTTCTTTCTTTCTTGCTCTGTAGGGGGCTTTACGAAGACTGCTACCAGGGTTGATTGGAGTCCCAGTGGTGAGTAAAAAAAAAGGAATTTTTTTTTTTTTTTTGAGAATGCGCTACCCAGGGAGAGGTTCGAAGGTAGAGACCGCCACAGAAGTTGGTAGGATGGTAATTCTCACAACTAAGGCAATTTGGTCGCGTTGTGCGATGAGCTTTATGCCCACAGAAGTTGGTAGGACGGTAGTTCCTATAACCGAGGCGATTTGGTCGCGTTGTGCGATGAGATTTATGCACCCAAGAGTAGGGCGATAATTCCTACTGGGTTGCCTATGGGTCAGATTTGTGTCATTGTTGCGATATATGTGTTTTGCTCTGTAGGAGGGGCCGCAGAATTCTTCTACCAGGGGGAAGGACACCAGCTGGCGGAGTGAAAGTCCCGCAACTCGGGAGTCCTACATATATTATTGGAGTGTAATCTATTAGATTAGGAATTGTATTGGAAATATATAAATAGTATTTTAAGAATGCATGCTTTGGGTGCAAGGGTTCGAATAGGTGTAAGTAGGAGAATGGACAAAGAAAAACCAAGATTTTTGTTGTTAGACAGAATAGGGAGACACTTAGTAATTTGAATTTTGAATAGCTAGCAGTGATAGGACAGGTCGAGGCAGACCTTGTCCAACGTGGTAGTAACCGTTTTAGGTTGGTGGATACTACAATTTCACTGGGTACATTGTACTCTGGCCACGGCCTAATAGGGAGAGTTTAAAATGAAATATGGAAATTTTTTTGTGAATTTTTCAGCCGCGGGACCGGGGCGGAAACGGTCGTCAGGAAAATTCACCACGTTACTAAGGGGTTGAGTAATTCAGACAGAAATAAAGTTATTTTTTTATTGAATTGTAGGGCGTACGAAAATTGTTGAAATTGGATATGTTCATAATTTCACCGTGTTTGTGAAGAGTACAGATTGGTACAGATTTGCCGAACAAAGTAATTTGTATTACTTATGGGGTAATTTAATAATTTTGGAAAGTGAAAAAAAATAATATTTGAAATACCAGGGTGGGCCAATAATTTTCAGTAATTCTAAAATGAGAAATACAATTTTATGACGAGGGTTGTTCAGCATTTATTTTGAATTGAATACAACATATTTAAAATATGGGGTGGTTGGTTAGTTTTTTTTTCTTAAATATACCGGGGAAGTTCGATAACTACCGAGATTTTTGTTTTGTTTTGTTTGACTTGATTGATAAAAGTAATGAGTAAATTCGAAGGTAGGAAGCACCTTTAAGCTTCCTTGATAAACTCTATTGGCTATCTGACTGGACCACAGATAGGCACTAGAATAGGCAATAATTTCATTACATAATGTCGACATGTTTGCAAAAACTTATTTGGAAATTATTTATGAATATTGAATGTATTTTATTATTTCTTCGTTTTGATTATTTGATATTTTGGGTTTGGGATTTTATTGCTATGAAATTGTTTTTATTGATTCATGGTATTGTTTAATGTTTTGTTTATGATGATTGACTTTGTTTTTAATGATTGATTGATTATATGTTATGCTGAAATATTTTAAGGATTTCAACCATGGACTTTCAAAAAATGGTTATGAATGGACTGATTTTTTTTTGGTTACTTTGATTTTTGAAAGACTTGTTTTAACCATGATTAGTGCGTGACTCGGGTTAAAATAGTGAAAGGACTATTGGGGATGGTATAACCAGCGAGGGAGTTCCAGAGATGGAAGGCGAAGCAGCAGTCAGCACGGTAACTTTTCTCTGCTATGTATTTAGGCCAAAGCAAAAACGGATATAGTACTCGGGGTGCAGAGAATCACAAGACGAATGTCAGACCTTGAACATTGAGGGTAGCAGCCAGATAGAGAAAGCAGAGAGCGTGTCCGCAGTGGAAATATTGACACAGCATTCATATAATAGGTCCAGGAGTGAGGAACTTGCCCTCCTGACCGAAGTGAAGCGGGGAAACTATAAAACAGGGTCCTTGCATGAGCTAGAGCTCCGAGGACAGACAATAATACGATACGGTTACGACGGGGTTACAGTAGGTTGGACGAACTGAGTAAGCCATACAAACTGTGGTGAAAGTAAGCCCTAGTATGCACCAAGTAAGCAGAGGCGGTCCAGCCGAATAAACGGGGTTTACTAAGTAATGGAGTGAACCATGGAAGCCACTATTGGAAGAAGTTTGTAGCAGAGCAGTCTGGCCACGTATGTTACGAAGCCCGGAAATTGTTCCAGTCGATTCGATCCTACAGCTAGTACGCAGATCGAAATTAGCCAGTGATCCGTCCACATGTACTTTGTTTTTGGGCCTTGAAAGTTACCATCCAGCATCACTCATCGCTACGTTAGTGACAGTGCCGCCGAACAATCGGGAGTATAGTGAAACAGAAAGAAATTTTTTTTTAAACGAAATAAACGGGTCCGCAATATTAAAAATTGGGTGAATTTAGATTGTAGGAAAAACGTGACCCCCTAGAAATTGAACAGGACCGTACTAAGGGAAGGGCCCAAATCGTTGGCCGCTAGTAAGTTTTTTTTTAAGTTTGATTTGAAATATACCGGTATTGGTCAATATTTTTTTGTATTTTGGAAAAAATACTGGCAAATGTAGCCACTATTTTTTTTAAAGGGGGAAGTATTGTAACACCCTGTAGGTGTTATTGCTTTGTTTTTTTAATGGTCCCAGGGTAAGTTAGTTTCAATTTTTGATTCCTAATTCATTTTTCCAGTTTCTTGGATGGAATTAATATGAAACAGGGAGCTCATACTTTGAAATACCTTAATGGGTCGTCGCGGATATGAAAAATATATTTCTGTCAAGCATACGAGTTCATTCATTTTGGGAAACATTGCCAGTTACAGATATGCAACATTGTAACTGTTGTTTAGTCTGGAAATACTAAACAAAGCTTCATTCATTCGGGCAAAGTGTCGAATGGGCAATATACACGGGTCGCGAAATATATTCGCTGCAACGACAAATTGGACTTGGCCAATCAGACTGCCACTTGGCGCTTCGCTTCTGTTTGAGAATGGAAAAATATCAACAGGTCTAAGGGAGTCTTTCAGCGAACCCCGAGGTTGATCGCCACGGGTTCCGTCGCGCCGTGGGCGTGAGTCCTTTGGGATTCGGCCCAAGTTTTTGGTTTTACCAGAAACCATATCGAAGAAATTCGCCCTTCGATATATAATGGTTCCACGGCAGGAACTAGCGCGGGTAGAGGTCGGAAACTTTATTTTAATCGTCAGTTCGGAAGACGAGTGTGTTTAAATTAGAAATCTGATTCGAGTGTCCACAGGCGGCTACGAGGGAAATGGGAATTATATTCGAGACTAGGAGAAACATGGGAATTACAGGGGTAAGTGGCTTGCTTAAGTAGAAAATCTAACTTGATGCATAGCTTTTAACTATTGATTCACGGGGTGAACCCCATGCACAATTAATACCAGATTAGGGGTATACATAATAGGGTATATTGGGAGTTCGTCTATTAAATTTGAGACTAACTGAAGACGATCACAATTTTTATTAATTTGGGAAAAACGGAAGTCAGTTACGCGGGTAACAATAAACTATGAGAGCCACGGGAAGAAACTGGTTCTATATTTCGATAATAGGAAATCACTATATATATCGGAAATATGAGCTCCCTTTTATTTTAGAACAGATATGTAATATTTTCAAACTATTCGTTGTTGTTCTTTATTCTCAAAAGGAGATTGTTTTTTTTTAGTTTACATTTTATCTTATGATTGACCATTTTTTTTATTCGACAGGCGTCGAGCTGTATTATAGTTTTATTTTTTTGTTAATAGATGTATTGGAGTTAATTTGTGTGTATTATTTTCTCAACCGAAGTTGAGGAAAGGGAAATTGAATTCAATCAGATTATTTTAATTGAGAGGCAAAAGTCAAATATTAAGTTACCTTATCACTTAAATAAAAGTCCCTTGAGACGAAAGACAAAAAAGTACTAATCTTTATATAAAGAAGTTATTCAAAACAAGACCTCGCATACATACTAAGCCGAAGGCATGAATCCAAGTCCGACGGACTAGTGTTAAACCAAAATATCAGTGCCTTACATTATAGTAAAGAAACACTCTATAAAAATTGGTGTTGTGTGTAGAAAAATCAATTTTTCTACATACACCCTGGTGACAAAGCTGCCCTTATAATATGTAAATATTATATGTAGAAACATTTTTGGACAAAGAGAGTGTGACTATTCTTTACACGAGGAGTTGAGATAATATAAGTAAGTATGGGAAATTCCATTATGTTATCGAATCTTTCGATATGTAGGAAAAATATTGAGAATTATCGGCAGAATAGTTTTTCTTTAGAATTTAGTTTTTTCTTCAAAAAATTAAAATAAAGACAAGTCACATAGTATAGTGGCATGTTTACAGACTGACAGACGAAATAGGTTAAAGGCCAACAAACTCAATGAAATGCTTTTCTTGAAAGAAAATATTTCTATATTCGATCAATTCAACTAGGAATAAACCTTTTCCTCTGAATGTGACATTCAGAATCATTTTATTTTATTAAAGTGTTGAAAATGTTGAAATTTTTCATTTAAGCTCAATGAAGTTCCTGTAATGTTCCTGAAAGAAGCAATATAGCCGAAACATATTTTCCTTTTGAGAAAACCATCGAAATTATCGATATTCATTCGATATTTTTTCCAAAACTATCGATAACTATCGAAAATCAAAACTATCGATGTTTAGCAAACACTAGCGCGGCCTAATTCTTCCAGAAGAGTGGCGATCATGGAGTCATCGGTCAACGGTTGCTTCAATGTAAACAACGTCTCTCTCGTTTATGACAAATAATGTAGGGGCGTAACAATAGTATGGAATGATACAAAAATTTTAGAGAGTGAACCAAATAAAGAAAAGATAAAATTGAAAGATACTGCCGCATTCTTTTATAGAAAACTGCTTTACATCAAATTCTGTCGAAATGTTCTGAGCATGGTTACCTCTTCTCAGAGAAGAAATGAGAAATAGAAGAATGGTGATCAACTGACACCAAACAACCTATGTATTAAGATAGCAAGGTGTCATCCAAAATAATTTGGCAGATTTCAATTAATGTATATAGACTCAAAAAATTTCGACATGGATTTATTTATATGTTGACCTCTTCAACGTTAGTTGGTATGACGTAGTATTAATACATTGATGACTAAATTTCATTTCTGAGCGACAACATTATATAATTGTTTGATATATATGTACCATATAAAATTATTATTATTTTTAGCGCTAAAGACAACTCAATACATATTAACTATTATATTAGATTTGATTAAATGTGTTTGACCTTACTGTCACCATTTTTCTTTGAGTGCCTTCTGCCCTATCTCCCGCCATTCTCTTCTGATTGTATCTCTTTCATCTTCCACACTGTTTAGGCATGTCTCCTTGATATTCCCTTTCTTCTCTTTCTTATTGGTTTTGTGCCCCCCCCCCCCACTCAATCTTTCTACATGCCCCATCCACCTCAACCCCTATGCTTTGGCCACTACTATGAAGATGAAGTTTTTATACAATGCTTTCAATTCCCGGTGTGTTCTCCTCCATCTATCCTCTGTTTTTATTTCTCCATATTTCTTTCCCCCTTTTTCATTTCTTCTTCCGTTTTATTCATTACCCACGTCTCGCAAGCATATGTAGCTGTAAGTCTTATGACTGTCGTGTATATTCTTTCTTTTGTGCTCCTCGATACATATTTGGATTTCATAAGCTTACTCAGGCTTCCATATTTCCGGTTGCCCTTTACAATTCTTGCCTTAATATATTGTCCTTCGTGTCCATTTTATTCGATATTTACCCCCCGATATAGAAAATTAGTTTAATCTCTCGAAGATATATTCTTTGTTAGCAAGGTCATCATACAACAGCTATTGCGTTTGTCCTATATCGTTTTATCTTGATTTATTTGTTCTATTCTTCTAGTTAATTTTTTGTTCTTGCTGTGATTTTCAAAGCATCCAAAAAGGTCATGCATTAGTAACCCTTGTTAAGATCTTCCCTTCCTCATATATTTTACTATTTCTTATTATTACTTCTAATGCCAGATTGAAAAAGAGTGTTGTGGTCTCCCTACATGAATTCTCTCCTTATTTCAAACTCTTGTGATTCGTAACTCTTCCATGTTATTTTGTTTTTTGTATTCTCCAAGGTCTTGCTCATTTTGATATTTGTCATCGAACTCCTTTACACATTTTCCCTATTTATTACCCGACTGCGAGACGCAAAGGAGGGTAATGTGTTTAACAGCCTTATGTATGTATGTATGTTTGTTCCTTTGTGGCGCTGTGGAGACCAAACGCGTGGGCCGATTTTGATAATTCTTACGTCAATCGAATTGCCCTAATCTTGCGAGACTCACAAAATTGCGACAACCTGACGCCATATTGTGACACAATTCATTATGGCGACAACCAGACGCCAAATTGTGAAAAAGTTATAACAGCGTATAGCTTGGTACATCAGTAATTGGTTAATTTGCTCATTTGGTTTGGTTTTTTGTTTCGTGCCAAGAGCTATTTCACCCCCACCCAGCTGCTTATGATCTATAAGGCACAGATCCGACCTGTCCTGGAATACTGTTCCCATATTTGGAGCGCGGCACCTAAACATATCCTGAGGCTATTGGATTCTGTCCAAAAAAGGGCAATTCGTCTCGTCGGTGATGCCTCGCTTACAAACTCGCTCACTTGTCTGGAACACCGTAGAAAAGTTGGCGATTTGTCTCTATTTTATAGATATTTTCATGGGCGATGCTCTTCTGAAATATCAACAATCGTTCCTGCTTTGGCAGTCTCTTCGAGACTAACCCGTCAAGTTCAGTCATCACACCCCTTCGTGGTCACTTTGGAGACCTGCAGAACATCACTTTCCAAAGACTCGTTCATCCAACGAACAGCGAGGCTTTGGAACTCATTGCCTAGGGAGGTGTTCCCCGAGGCATACAACCTCCAGAAATTTAAGAAGAACACCAACTCCTACCTTCTTTCCCTTGGTTCCCACGATGTTCTATGAACATTACAGGATATCCCTTTTCGTGGGAACCAGAACATAAAAAAAATTTACATGGTTTATTTCGGTTTCAGTTACTATTTCGTTTTCGTTATATTTTTAATACACTATCACTTAAATATTTTAATAGAAACTTAATTAAGTACTGTCAAACTCGGCTATAACGAACGGCTTAATGATTTTAGATTATTACCGTCTTATCATCCTAACTAAAAAATGCAAAATAAAAAAAAACCCGAAATTTTGCAGGTGGTTATAATTCCGTTGACAATGTATTAAAAAATTTTTGTTGGCAAAAAAGCAAAATGACGGCTCCAAGACGTCCGACGATTCAAAATTGGTATGTGGGGTTTTGAGGTCGGAGATTATGATTTTATGTCAAAATTATTTCATTCGAGATGGCGGACGAGTTTTGTCATAAAAATTGATATGTGGGGGAATTTAGGGTCAGTCAGAGAGTCGAAAAGTAATTAAAACCCCGATTTTTTATTATTTTCGTTATTTTTAAGACGTATATATTGAGAACAAGAAATGATGCCACCGTGAAATTTGACAATAGTATGAAAAATTATGTGTTCTTTCCATCTATGAGCGAGAATTTTTTTAAATCCGGTCGGAAAGTCGAAATGGTATTAATATCCCAATTTTTTATTGTTTTCGCCATTTTTAAGACGTATATTTTGAGAACAAGGAATGATGCCACCGTGAAATCCGACAGTAGCATGTAAAATTATGTGTTCTTTCCATCTATGATCGAGAATTTTTTTAAAATCTGGTCGGAAAGTCGAAGTGGAATTAAAATCCCAATTTTTTATTGTTTTTGCCATTTTTAAGTCGTATATCTTGAGAACAAGGAATGATGCCACCGTCAAATCCGACAATAGCATGAACAATTATATGTTCTTTCTATCTATGATCGGGAAAATGTTTAAAATCCGGTCGGAAAGTCGAAATGTAATTAAAATCCCAATTTTTTATTGTTTTTGAAATTTTTAAGACGTATATCTTGAGAACGAGAAATGATGCCACCGTCAAATCCGACAATAATATGGAAAAAGATGTGTTCTCTCCATCTATGATCGAGAAATTTTTTAAAATCCGGTCGGTAAGTCGAAATGAGTAGGAGATTTAAGCCGGTTCTGGCTCTCCCCCCACCACTATGACGTCACGTGTGACCTTGAATAGTTGCAGGTGTGCAGTGTGTGTGTGTTTGACCTTGAGATTTGACTTTGAGATTTGTCATTGAGTTTTGATATTGGGGTTTTGGGCGACTTTGAGATTCGACTTGACCTTTGAATGATTGGGATTCATAACATTAAGTTTTGACTTTGAGATTTGTTTGAGTTTTGGTTTGGGGTTGTTTCGGCAACAAAAAATTTGATCTCGATTTTTTTGACCTTGACTAATGTTGTGGTGTAGGCCTTTCATATTCTGTGTTTGGCTGAATCCTTGCACTCTCAAGCGAGGAGGGCATTCATCCTGTGAAGGCTAAGAGTGAACTGCGAAGGGATTGATAGGGGTGTTGATGCTCAATTTCGTTGGCCCTTTACAGTCCCATCTACTGGAAATGGAGTGGGGATGTCTCTTATAAAAAAGTGTGGAGTCGTTGATGAGAAAACAGATGTTAGATAATATCATCCCAAGGGGAATACAGGTACGAAGTTTCTCAATTCCGGGGGTGTATTTTTTAAAGGTTTAAATAATCTATATTTTTCATACCCGTCTTACTATGTCTTTTCTTCCCAAAAAATTGTAGATTTGGAGAATCAATTCTTCAATAATTGA